>CAJQZJ010033039.1:3631237-3696904 GCA_907164525.1 Lophiomys imhausi | reverse complement strand
GGAAGGAAGGAAGGAAGGAAGGAAGGAAGGAAGGAAGGAAGGAAGGAAAGAAGGAAAGAAGAAAGGAAGGAAAAACAAGTCAAGCATGGTGGCAAAGGCACGTAATCCTAGGAGTTGGGAGCCTGAGGCAGGAAGATGGTGCATTCCAGGCATGTTTAGACAACAGTGAGATTTTTGTCTCAAAAAAGATTTTGTCTATCTATTTGTTGATGGAAACCAAACAATCATCTATCCATTGTGCTAGGGAATGAACATAGAGCCCTTGTGCATGCATGTTAAGCTGTATCACTAAGCTATCTTGGTGATGTTTCCTTATTAAAACAGTCACTTTCTCGTTTTCAGTGGGTGTTTGTATATCTGTGTCAGTTATTTAACCTGTTGCTAATGATGTGCACAAGTTTCTCTCTCTCTCTCTGTGTGGTGTGAGACTGTAGTTTCTGTGCTCATATCTGTGAAGATGTTCTCTCCCCTGTGTATGCATAGGTCAAAGGTCAACAAGGGTGGCCCCTTCTATTATTTTCTACTTTATTTTTTGTGACAGAATCTCTTACTGAGCCTAAACCCTACCAATCTGGCTAGGCTGGCTGGCCAACAAGCTTTTGGGATCATCTTTTCTTATCCGTTAGAGCTGGGGTTACACATATAGGTCACCATGCCTTGCTTTCCCATGGCTGCTGGGGATCTGAATTCAGGTCCTCATGCTTTCATAGCAAGCATTTTACTCACTGAGCCCTCTCTCCAGATCCTTAGGTTTGTTTCATTTTACTTATTTACTCATTTGTTTATTTGTTTGTTTGGATCAGGGTTTCTCTGTGTAGCCATAGAAATCCTGGAAGTAGCTCTGCAGACCACGCTGGACTCAAGTCAGAGATCCACCTGCCTCTGGGATTAAATGTGTGTGCCATCACCAATCGCATAGGTTGTTTTTAATGTGCTGCTATGACTAATTACATTCAATATTTTTTTTTCCCATCCAGACGTGGTGGTGTATGTCCGCAGTCCCAGGACTCAGGAGGCTGAGGTAGGAGAACAGTGAATTCCAGGTCAAGCTGGACTACAAAGACAAACTGTGCCCAAAAAACAAAACATGCCCTTCCCCACCCCAAGCCAGTGCAGTTTCCACTGGGATGTTCTCAACAAACTGTCCCCCAGAAAGACTCAATTTAGGAGCTACAAAACAGTAGCTAAAAACACGTTTTATCAAGAATGCCTGAAAGCCACCCAATTGTACCATTTGCACCGCCTGAACTCAAACAAACATTTTCCAGTATAGGTTTAAGAGTTATATAGTTTCATCTTTCTTTACAATGTCTCTTTCAACATTCATGTCTGTATATTCCAGATACTTGCTCTTTAGTACAGTATACATTACGTTCTGTTTGGGAAGAAGAATCAACTGATACAGTTACAATGAAGATCAAGTTATCAAATATAAGATGAAGCTCTGTATTATTTGTGACTTAATAATTTCATAATTCTACATTTATTGTAAATGGATATATGAGCTTAAGAATGAGGAGGCTGTCTAGAGCAACACCATTAGTAACAGTGAAAACAGAAAAGTTTCTACTGTCCATCAACCGCCTATTGCCTGTGGAACAATGCATCCTGGAGATACCTCCTGTAGATTATATGGACAGAGACTTGAGAGGTCTGTGTTGCACCCACTGCAGGAATGTGGTGCCTCTGGAGAGGAGTGGAACTTGTGGCTTCAATGTCTGCAATGCTCTCTTAAGTTATACAGTGAGCAGGAGGGTGATTGCTAGTTGCTTTCTACCATGGCTATTATTTTTTAAAATTAAAACAAAAAACCAAGAGTTCACCTTGTACTCCCAGAGGTTCTGTGGTGGCTTCACACCCAGGGCTCTCACCCGCTCCAGCTCCATGAAGATGACTCTTCTGTGACTACTGTTTTCTATGGTGTATGGTGCCCTGGAAAATTCTTCCTCTGTCAAAGTTAAAAGCAATCTGGAGGGGTGGAAATGACATTTGAGATTACCCACAGGAGGCAGGCCTTACACACTGAGTCCTGTCTTACTGTTGAAATATGTAGGCTTGCTTGGTAGAGCATTAAATGCAGGCAGCAGTCCCCATAATTGCAAGAGCAGTTTGTGTAACACCAGTCAGTTTCCAGTGGTAAATATTTTTCACAAACTATCATCTGTTGGGGTAGTGTTAAGCATTCTAAATGTTAATTGGTCCTGTTTGCTGTCTGTTACTTATATTGACTCTCATTGGTTAAATAAAATGCCGATGCCTGAGACTGGGCAAAGACAGAGAAAGGTGGGACTTCCTGAGATTAGAACAGGAAGCCTGCACTTTAGAGAGAGGATTAATTCATTCCAGCCAGCAGCAGGAAGAAGGAGGCACATGCCATGGGGTAGATGTAAGAGGATCATTGCCAGATGGCTTGGAACATCGGCTAGTGTGGAGAATGGCAGTTCAAGGGGACGTATGTATATATGGGGTCATATTTGGGTAATAGACTTAAGAGCTAGCTTAGATCGGCCAAGATTGCACAACTCAGGCCAAGGCTTGTTAAAATCTATCAGGTGTCTGTGTGCTCTTTTATAATGCCGGCTTAAAGATTAACAGCTGCAAAACAATTAACAATAATATAAATACTGGTGAAATAGTTCAATTAGCCATATATTTTTTTAACAATCATCATTATCTATTTAACTCTGAGAGAGTAGCATCATGCCCATTTTGTGGGTCAAAACCTGGCTTCAGAAAAGTCAGGCTGGGTGTGGTGGCACATGCCTTTAATCTCAGCACTCCTCAAGAAGAGTCAGGAGGAGCTCTGTGAGTTTGAGGTCAGCCTGGACTATATGGAAAAAAAAAACTGGCTTCAGAAATAAAGTGACTTGCTTTAGGCACATCATTATGTTTGTTCTTAAGCTTCCAATCTGCCAGTTACATATCCCTGTCATATATTACTATAAAAGGGTGTGTATAGGAGAAAACCAGATGCAAATCCAACTGAACATTATCACAATAAGAGTGGTGGTTTTAGCTGGGTTCACTACTGTACATCTGAAATACTAGTGACCTGGAAAGCTGAGGAAGAAGGATGCTAAGTCTGAGGCCAGCCTGGGCAACATATTGAGATCTCACAATCTCAAAAAAACAAAACCAGTGGTTGTACTGAGATGCTGATTCACTTTAATAAAAGTTATAAATCCCCTATTTATTTTAGGGGTTAGAGAGATGGCTCAGCAGTTAGGAGCACTGTCTGCTCTTCCAGAGGACCTGGGTTCAATTGCCAAACTGATAAGGTGGTTACCGCCTGTCTAACCCCAGGTCCAGGAGATCTGAAGGCTATCTATCTTCTGAGCACAGCAGGTGATGGGCATAATCATGGTGCACAGACAAAAATGGAGGCAAAAACCACAAACACCTAAAAATAAATAAGTACATTTTAAGATCACTATAAAAGTAAATAAGAAAACAAAATGAAATGTAAAAACAACATAAATGAAACCCCAATAATCTATGTCTACAACAACTCACTATTAAAAACATCCTTGTATGGTGAGGGATATATTTCAGTGGTAGAGAATTTAAAAGCTGGTTCATTCCTATAGTTATAGCACATGAAGGACTAAGGTGGGAGAACTGAACACTCAAGACCAGCCTGGGATACAATGTAAAATCTGTCTCAAACAAAAACAATAGAAAACCCAACAACACATTTATATAACTGTATTGACAGAAAAGTCCCGGGCTGGGAAGGGTTTCAATAGCAGAGAGAACCACTGGCATGTTCAAAGCGCTTTGCAACCCCCTAGCAAGACATCCTGCCAAGAAAATACCTTAAGATTTGGAAAGATGTCTAATAAGATTTTTTTTCTTTCTTAGACAGGATTTCTCTGTGTATCCCTGGCTGTCCTGGACTCTCTTTGTAACCAGGCTGGGCTTGAACTCACAGAGATCCAGCTGTCTCTGCCTCCCCAGTGCTGGGACTAAAGGTGTGCGCCACCATGCCTGGCTGTTTTTGTTTTTTGTTTTTGTGACAGGGTGTGATGTATAACTCTGGTTGGCCTTGAACTCTGATCCTCCTACGTCCATCATCCAAGTCCTGGGAGGACAGCTGTGTACCACCATGCTCAGTTATGTCTGTTAGATATTAACAGCAATATTCTGTGAAGAGTAGCAACATAAAGACACCACACTTTTGATGTCATAATGTTCCACTTTTGTTGTTGTTGAAGTCATGGTTTCACTGTGTAGTCTTGCTGTCCTGGAACTCACTCTGTAGACCAGGCTGGCCTCGAACTCAAGAGATGCACCTGCCTCTAGGATTAAAGGCATGCACCACCATGCCTGCCCTGGTGTGCCAGATTTTTTTCTCACCTTCCATTTACTCTTTCAGATAAGAACCTGTCTCTGTACAGAGAGGCCCAAGGGCCCAGCTGCTCTAACCAGAGGACAACTTCTTCCGTCGTCCATTTGGCTACAGCCTTGTGCACCAGGAGGCCATGCTCAGATTCTCTGCTGCGCCAGTGATGCACAAGCAGGATGACCTGAAAGGAGACAGGCTGCCAAAGTGAGTACGGGGCAGGCAAAGGAGGGGCTGAGTCTGAGAAATGAAGCCATGTCTACTCAGGAAGGCAGGCAGCACCTGTCATAGAGAACTGAGGACACCATCTCCAGGCTCATTTCTGCTCATGGCTGGGCAGAGAGATCTGAACAGGTAGATATGGCAGACAGCCTAGGGGCAGCTGTGTCCCTGCCTCACCAAGTCATATGCCTTTTCTAGGGGAAACATCCAAACTTTCAGAAGTCTTTGCACTGGCAGTGACATGTGAGCTCTTGAGAGTCTAGCATTAGCGCAGATATGGTTTTCAGACTTGTTCTGCCCCTTTCCTCAGCTCTAAAATGGGGGTCATCATGATGCCACGCCCAGGTCAGGAAGACGACTGAACAGGACAGAGCTAACACTTAAAAGGCAAAGACTATTACATGTTCTCTGTTGCCAACATGCAATACGATTTTAATATCTACAATGAGTTACACAAGGTCACATCATCACTGTTTTAAGTGACGTCAGAACTGACTTCAGAGGCAACTGGGGGGCGCCGCAGGGTACAGGTGCAGATGAAACAGCCAAACTTACTGCCACACCAGTTAAAGCTGTGAGGACACCAGAGAAGAATCCCCCTCCTCTATGCTGATTTACTCGCACTGTGCTGGGAGCCAATGGACTCTGAGCATTCCCATATTTTTGAAAGGCTGCAAGACTTTGGACTATTATCATTATTCCGCTGAATGTCTTCAACTCGTATTCTAATGGCATCAGGAAATAATTTTTCAATGGCGTCCCTATGAAGGAGAGAGAAATCACAGGACAGATGTTTGACAAAATTCAATTCATTCAGGGGTCACATCCACTAATACAAACATTTAATAATCCACATAGGTGCCCAGGACAGCAAAGAGTTCTGTTTTATGATAAAGGCAAGAAAGTAGAACAATCCATGTGTCTACCATTACGGAAAGAGCCAAATGAAATATTTAGATCCAAGTTCCCCCCACCCCCAAAGTACTGGGGACTGAACCCAAGGCTCTTCTATGGCAGCAAGTGCTTTAGCACTGAACTACAGCTCAGCCCTTGCTATGGCCAGGTGCGGTGCACGCACACCTTTATTCCAAGCACTCCAAGGGCAGAACTCTGTGAGTTTCAGGCTACCCTGGGTGACACAGTGAGACTGACTCAAAACATTATTTATAATGATTGTATGCACATATGTTTTGAATGTGTGTGAGTGTGGTCATGCATGTGTTAGATGACAATTTCCAGGAATCTGTTCTTCTATAATAGAACTCTCTGGTCATCATGCTTGAGTGACAAGTACTATTACCTGCTGAGCCTGAAATATAATACTGAATTCTTATAGTAGAATACCACATATTGGGGGCTGGAGAGTTGACTCTCCACTGGAAGAACACTGGTTGTTCTTCCAAAGTACCCGGGTTCAAATCTCAGCACCCACATGGCAGTTTGAAACTGTCTGTAATGGCCAGGTGTGGTGGTGCATGCCTTTAATCCCAGCACTCGGGAGGCAGAGGCAGGCAGATCTCTGAGTTCAAGGCCAACCTGGTCTACAAAGCAAGTTCCAGGACAGCCAGAGCTGTTACACAGAGAAACCCTGTCTTGAGAAACCTAAAAAGAAAAAAAAAAAAACTCCACATATTTTTACAAAACTACCTGACGGCCCACCACTCATCAAGTTGGATAACTTAGAACACATATAATGTTGGATGACAATAGTATTATTGCAATGTACACTGATAATACACCACCGATATAATATTAGCATTTAGCATTTTTCTGTCAGCACATATATTGAAAAGTATTTGTTTTTATTTTTTGAAAGAGGGTCTCATGTAGCCCAGGCTGGCCCTGAATTCCCCATATAGCTGAGGCTGACTGAGCTCCTGAATCACCTTCCTTCCCTGTTTCAAAGACATTCTTTTGTTTTAAAGATTTACTTATTTCACGTGTGGGCATGTGCCTGAGTGTATGTATGGGTGACTTATTTCCAGTGTGGTCATGTGCCTGAGTGTATGTATGAGCACCACCCCTGGAGCTGGAGTTACAGGCACTTGTGAGCTGCCTGTGGGTGCTGGGAACTGAGCCCAGGTCCTCTGCAGAAGTAGCATGTGTTCTTAGCACCTGAGTTCTCTGTCCAGCCCTCTTCAAAAGCTCTAAAAATCTGAATGAAATCAAAACTAAGTCATAACTGAAATCGCTTTGCAGAAAAAGGAAAGGATTCTAAGGTGGGGAAGGAGAGGTCTTTAGCTTGATTACTAATTTGGAATCTTAGTAAAATAATATAAACAATAAACTATCTGGGGCTGATAATGCCTGCAGCCCCAGCATTCAGGAAGCCAAGTAGGGTAATTACTGTGGTTTTGAGGCCACCCTGGGCTGCAGAGTCAGATCCTGTTTCAAAAACCCAATGAAAATTAAAAGAACATGAATGTATATGTGTATATGCCTTATGCTATTATCATAAAAATTAGTTTATAGAAATGGAAAATGAAGTTGAGTTAGAAGAATATTCTATAGCTATTTTTTTTGACAGTTATTTCTTTCTTTTATAACAATCTAGTTTCTTTTTTCTTTTTGGTTTTTCGAGACAGGGTTTCTGTGTGTAGCCCTGGCTATCCTAGAATTCACTCTGTAGACACGGCTGATCTTTTTTTTTTTAAGTTTTTAAAATTTTTTTTGTTTATTTATTATGTATACAGTATTTGCTCTACATATATGCCCAGGCAGATCTCAATGTAGATGGCTGTGACCCACCATGTGGTTGCTGGGAGTTGAACTCAGGACCTTGGGAAGAACAGCCAGTGCTCTTAAACTCTGAGCCACCTCTCCAGCCCGACACGGCTGATCTTAAAGTCAGAGATCCATCTGCCTCTGCCTCCTGAGTGCTTGGATTAAAGTCGTGCACCACCACAGCAGAGCAAGAAGCCTTTGATTGGAAAGAGAGCTAATTTAGCAGGCTGGTCTGGTGTATGAGTTCTGAGAACCAAGCTAGGTATGGGGGAGTCTGGGGCTCTTTCTTTCTTTCTTTCCTTTTTTTTTTTTTTTTGTTTGTTTGTTTTTCCAGACAGGGTTTCTCTGTGTAACAGAGAAGTTACTGGCTGTTCTGGACTTGCTTTGTAGACCAGGCTGACTCATAGAGATCCACCTGCCTTTGTCTCCCAAGTTCTGGGATTAAAGGCTTGCACCACTATCCCAGCTCTAGGCTATTTCTAAAAATAGTTTTATTACATTTATTTTGTTCACGTGTTTATGAATGTGTTGACTTTGAGGAAACCTTCCCAGTTTTCTCTATGGCACATGCTGGAGGTTGAAGGACAACTTTCCATCATGCACACCCTGGAGAGTAAACTTCAGTTGTCAGGACTGGCAGTAAGTGTGTTTACCCAAGGAGTCATCTTGTTGGCCCCTGTACAGTTCTTTTCATTTTCAGTTATGTAAAATCAGGGAGCTTTCTTTCGAAGCAAGATTAATCTTTGGGGAGAGTAAGCTGATAGTTATGATCAATGCTGGGTTAATGGGTCCATAGACCTTTTAGGTATTCTACTGATCTGAGAGAGGCTAGGCACATTGCTAAGGTAACAGAAACAGAAAAAAGAATCAAAGTTTCAAAGACACTGGACATGGGAGCACATTCTTTAATTCCAGCAGAGGCAGGGAGATTTCTCTGAGTTCCAGGCTATATAGTGAGGCCCTGTCTCAAAGAACAATCAAATGAACAAACAAACAAAACCCTACACAGATACACATACATATATACATACACACACATATATATACATATACATAACACACACACACACACACACACACTCCAAACCAAAACCAACAAACAAAAACTAGGAGGAGCTGAAGAGAAAATTCTGTGTTAATAATGTTGTTCCATGAGGCTGGAGAGATGGCTCAGAGATTAAAATCACTGGCTGTTCTTCCAAAGGTCCTGTGTTCAATTCCCAGCAACCACATGGTGGCTCACAACCATCTACATTCAGATCTGGTGCCTGAAGGCATATATGCAAGCAGAACACTGCATACATAGTAAATAAATAAATATTTTTTAGGGCCGGGCGGTGGTGGCGCACGCCTTTAATCCCAGCACTTGGGAGGCAGAGGCAGGCGGATCTTTGTGAGTTCGAGGCCAGCCTGGTCTACAAAGCAAGTCCAGGACAGCCAGAGATATTCAGAGAAACCTTGTCTCGAAAAACCAAAAAAAAAAAAAAAAAAAATATTTTTTAAAAAGATGACTTAAAAAAAAAAAAGAATGTTGTTGCAGCCGGGTGTGGTGGTGTATGCCTTTAATGCCAGTACTTGGGAGGCAGAGGCAGGTGGATCTCTATGAGATCAAGGCCAGCCTGGTCTACAGCCAGGGCTAATCTACACAGAGAAACCCTGTCTCAAAAAGGAAAAAAAAAAAAAAAAAAAAAGAGGATGTTGTTACTCCTGAAGAGGACCTGGGTTTTCACAGCCACAGTGAGTCCAGGACAGCCATGGCTATGCTACACAGAGAAACCCAGTCTCAAAAAAAGGAAAAAAGGAAAAAAGAACATTGTTGCTTCTACAGAGGACCTGGGTTTGATTCCTAGAACCCAGATGGTGGCTAACAACCATAACTCCAGTTCTAGGGGACCCAACACCTTCTTCTGACTTTCTCAGGCAGCAGGTACAAATAAGATGCACATACATGCAGGTAAAACATCATACATATAAATAAAAAGATAAAAAGAAACCAAAACCAAACCAAACAGAAACTGGAAATGCCCTACTGCATGGAAATAAGGAAGAACCAACCATCTGAAAGGTTTGTGGCTGGTTGTGAGAGAAACTCTACCAAGTAATGACAGCCACAGATTTTATTTACAGATTATGAAAATTACCATCAGTTTTTTTCTAATTATACAGTTTCATGATTTTCTTCATAAGTATCAAGCAATGGTCATAGCCAGAAATTTTGTTCTGTAGAACAAAACAATCAGCTAGGCATAGCAGCCTGCACCTATAATCCCAGCACTTAGGAGGCTGAGTTAAGAGGACCAGTGCGAGTTTGAAGCCAACCTGAGCTGAGTGAGAACCAGTCTCAAAAAACTAAAAAACCATGGTGGGTTCAGAGGGATGACAGGATGACTCCCAAGGTAATGGGAGTAGAACTCAGGGGGCAGGCAGAGCTCTGTTTTTTTTTTTTTTTTTTTTTTTTTTTTGGTTTTTCGAGACAGGGTTTCTCTGAATATCTCTGGCTGTCCTGGACTCGCTTTGTAGACCAGGCTGGCCTCGAACTCACAAAGATCCACCTGCCTCTGCCTCCCAAGTGCTGGGATTAAAGGCGTGCGCAACCACCGCCCGGCTGGCAGAGCTCTGTTTAAGGCCAGCCTGATCTACACAACAGGTTTCATGCCAACCAGGCATGGTGTAGGAGACCTTGCTTAATAAATAAATAAATAAATAAATAAATAAATAAATAAATAAATAAATAAATAAACGAAACGAAATGAAACAAAACAGAAGGACAGATGACAGCCACTTGTAAGAAAAGAAATCTGGCTGGGCAGTGGTGATATTAATCCAAGCCCTAGGGAGGCTGAGGCAGGCTGATCTCTGTGAGTTCAAGGCCAGCCTGGTCTACAGAGTGAGTTTCAGGACAGCCAGAGCTAAAACAGAGAAACCTATCTCAAAAAAAAAAAAAAAAAAATCAGGAAAAAAGAAAGAAGAAATCTGTATTTTCCGTTCCAAGTTCCTAGAAGGATATGCCCTGAGCCTGCTCCTTTTCAAACAGCAGTTCCCACAGAGAAACCACAGTGCACCTTCCTGCTGCCAATAGGACCCAGTGTTACCTGAGGAGAATGTTGACTTTGGGGAAACCTTCCCATTTTTCTCTGCATTCTGGACATTCTGTCTTCTTTGAAGACATCCACCATAATGCTAGGCAGTGCCGGCAGAAGTTGTGGCCACAGTTCAAGGTGGTGGGGTTAACCAGGGTGTCATAACAGCAGTGGCAGGAAAATTCACTAACAGAAATCTGAGGGCTGGCGCTTTGGACAGGATTTTCTTCCTCCTGCCCTGTCATGTTTGGGTCCTTTTTCTGAGGCTCCTCCATCTCTCAGGAAATTCTGGGATCTACACACATAGAAACATTCAGACTCAGGATACTGATATAATGCATCATAGAGTCTAGGGGCAAGCAATAAAATAGGATGGATAGTAGCTGTGTACAATTATTGTCATTCTATTAAAGTTTTTTCTCTCTTTTTCTTTGAGACAGAGAGAGACAGACAGAGAGAGACAGAGAAAGAGAGAGGCTGGCCTCGCCTGCTTCAACCTCCTGGAAGCTAAGAGCAGAGGTGTGTGCCACCATATCTGGTTTCTATGAAGCTGAGGATTGAACCCAGGGCTTCATACATGCTAGACAGAACTCTACCAACTGAATTGTGTCTCAAAACAATAATAAAATAAAAAATACTCCAAACTCAAAAAAGGAGTGGGGCAAAGGGCACATGTTATTTCTTGTGTCATGGTAAGTTTCTCAGTCTTGCCATTGCTACCTACACTGGCCACAAAGACAAGTGTGTAGGTATTACCTTTGGAGAGACACCATGTTAACAGTGTACACCTGTTCAGGAGTTGAGGATGGTAACAGGAGTTTAATTTGAAACAAGTCTGAGAACATATGGAAACCATGTCAAAACAATAAAAGCTGACCATGGCATCTTACACCTGTAATTCCAGCACCAAGGAGGCTGAGGCAGGAGAATTACCTCCACTAGGAGAACAGCTGTGAGAGCTAAAGTTATGTTTTAAGTTTAAATTACTGTCCTTAAGAGATCTACTAAAAATATGCCCCTAACCTGTAAGCCCCACTTACCCAAGGATAGACAACTTCCTAGAATGCTGAGGACTGTTGTTCATGTAAGATAATAAGCCAAGTGTTTTCACTCCTGTAAACAAGGTTGGTTGCCTCAACTGCACACAATGTGCTTGATCACACATAGGCAGGAGGTACAAAGGCAGGAAGTACATCAGGAGAGTATGCTTGTCCCTACTGGATGAGGGTAGGAAGTATGTAGCCTAGTGAGGTTTGCCTTTAAAAGCATGGAAATAACGTGTAATTCATGGCCATTCTCTAAGAATTTCAGGTATGGACCTGGGCAATGTCCATCATCCCGGCTAATATTTAATAAAGCTTCCTTTGGTCAGGTGTGGTGACAGAGGAGACAGATCTCTGTGAGTTCAAGGCCAGCCTTGTTGGGGAGGTGTTAAGTATTCTAAATGTTAATTAATTGGTCCTGTTTGCTGTCTGTAACTTATATTGACTCTGATTGGTTAAATAAAATGCTCAGGCCTGAGACTGGGCAAAGATGAAGAAAGGTGGGACTTCCTGAGATTAGAACAGGAAGCCTGCCCTTTAGTCAGAGGATTAAAGCATTCCAGCCAGCAGCAGGAAGAAGAATGCATTCCAGCCAGGAGCAGGAAGAGGCACACACCATGGGTTAGAAAAAAGAACCTCATTCCACATGGCCAGGAACATTGGCATATCGTGGAGAATGGCAGTCCAAGGGGATGTGTGTATATATGGGGTCATATTTGGGTAATAGAATTAAGAGCTAGCTTAGATGGGACAGGGTTGCACAACTCAGGCCAAGGCTTGGTAAAATCCATACGGTCTCTGTGTTCTAATTTATAATGGCGGGTTAAGGATTAGCCGCTGAACCAATTAAATATAACATAAATTCTGGTAAATTAATTATTTCTACAAATGGAACCCAATGTAATTTAATTAATTTTTTTTTTCTACACAGCCTGGTCTACAAAATGAGTCCAGGACAGCCAGGGCTGTTACACAGAGAAACCCTGTCTCAAAAAATTAAAACATTGCTTCAAATTTGGCTCAAAAGTTGTGGTAGTGGTCTTATTCTCTCCCAGTGGGATTAACACAGCCTGGGTGACTAGTGGATACTAGGCCAGACGAGGCTACATAGCAAAATTTTTACTCCAAAGAAACAGAACATTCAAATAAAACACAAAACAATTAACACAGGCTCCAGTGTGCAACTTAGCTTCTTCAGTGTGACAGGCTCAGAGCTGGTGTTTACTCCACTGTGATGTTCCCAGAATCAAATATGTTAATACAAGTGCAGTGCCTAGTATAAAGCCTAGCATATGGTAAGTACATAAGCATTTTTTTTTTTTTTGGTTTTGCACTGCTGAGGATCAAAACCAAAGTCTTGTCCATACTAGGCATGTATTCTAGCACTGAGCTAAAATCTGCACCCAGAACACCACTATGCACTGAGTGTCTCCTTCAAGCTAGGTGCTGAGCCTTAGATAAATGACCATCAATCACATCTGGACTCAGACCCAGGGGACGGATACAGGCCTTCTAAGTGAAGACTAGGCCAACCTCAGGCAGTGTTTTGTGTTTTGGCCAAAACCAGCAAATGACAGGGTTGTGATCTGATATGGTGTCTCCTGTGCCAGGTTAATGAGGCTGGCAGATGCAGATGAGAACACATAAAGACTTCAGATGCGATGAGGTCAGTGACGATGACAAATGTCTCTGTGAATGAGGGGTGCACTAGACTGAGAATAATTATGGACAAGTTGTAAAGATGTCTTCCTTACTGCTCTGTTGCCATGTTAAAAAAAACCACGACCAAGGTAACTTAGAGAAGGAAGGGGGTTTTGCCTTATGCTTGCAGAGGGACACGAGTCCATCATGGCAGGGAAGCATGGCAGCAGACAGCAGGCATGGCTGGACCAGGATGCTGAGAGTTTACATCTTAAACCACAAGCACACAGCAGAGAGCTAACTAGATATGATGCCTTTAAACTCTCAAAGTCCACGCCAGGTGATATGCTTTCTCTAGCAAAGCCACACCTCTTAAACCTACCCAAACAGCTCTCTCTACTAACTGGGACCAATTCAAATGCCCAAGACTCTGGCAGACATTTACCATTCAAACCAACACACAAGGTATTAATGGCTGGGTCTAAGGAGGTAAAAGACAAAATGCAGGGACTAGGGATTACAATAGTGAAGAAAATGTAGAATGCTAAGAAAATGAATTACAAATTAAGAGGAAGGGGGTGATGGCTCAGTCATTAAAGTGTTTGCCATGTAAGCATGAATGCCTGAGTTTGGAGCCTCAGCACTCATGGAAATTTAGGCAGGGTGGTATGTATAGGCATGCAATCCCACCATCAAGGAACCAAAGACAGGGAGATCCCTGGGGCTCTGGTTTCCAGGTAAGTCCCTGTGTCAAAAAATTAGGTGGACACCTTTAATGTCAGCACATGGGAGGCAGAGGCAGTCAGATCTCTGGGAGTTCTTGGCCAGCCAGGGAGAGAACCTGTTGGGGGGCCGATGTGGGGAGTTGGAGAGAATTAGGGCAGAACTCAGCACTGACTTCTCCTTTATATGCAATGCACACTGGTGGGTGGAGGGGAGGGAAGAGCTGCCCCAACACACACATCCCAATCAGAAAAGGAACCTGTGGTGGACTGAACAAGAATGGCACCATGCTGCTGGGTTGCCTGATACACAACTTTAATCCTAGCACTTGGGAGGCAGAAGCAGGTGGATCTCTGAGTTCAAGGCCAGCCCATTTGAGGAAAGCCAGGGCCACACAGAAAAACCCTGTCTCAGTGGTGAGGGGAAGAAAAAGAATGTGTCCCTCCAATAGGCTCATATATTTGAATGCACCGCCACCAGAGAGTGGAACTATTTCAAAGGACTAGAGGAATTAGGAGGTGTGGCTTTGTTGGAGGAAGTGTGTCACTGAGGGTTGGCTTTGAGACATCACCCCAGGTCCAGGTCTTTGCCCACGGACCAGGAAGAAGCTTTCAACTACTCCAACAGTGCCTGCGTGCCACCATGCTCCCTATCACAATAATGGATTAAGCCTCCCAAACTGTAAGCAAGTCCCAAATTAAATGCTTTCTTTTATAAAAGTTGGTGAGGCATGGTGTCCGTTCACAATAGACAGAACATTGACTAAGACAGTGCAGTCTTAGAAAAAAATTGTACCTTGAAATTTAGAAAAGTTGCCTTTGAGGTAATGACAAGACTCCGAAGAACATCTGAATGTAGTAAGCACAGGAAATTGTAACTGGTAATGAGACTGAGGCTGAAACCGCAGACATCACAGCCATTTGCAGAGAAATTAATGTACATTGACATTAACTTCTAAAAACAGCCTACTAGTTCGCTGGGCCAGCAGAATGGCTCAGTGGCTAAAGGTGATTGCTGCCAGGCCTGACACCTTGAGTTTGATCCCTGGGAGAGAACCATTACCCCAAGTTGTCCTCTGACTCCATTCATGATCTGTGGCTTAGGCACCCCTTTCCTTCATACAGTAAATAGAGTAAAAATTAAATTAAAAACTGTCTTGCCACTGGAAGGTGGTGGTGCATGCCTTTAATCCTTTAAGCACTCAGGAGACAGAGGCAGGTGAATCTCTATGAGTTCAAGGCCAGTCTGGTCTACAGATTGATTTTAGGATAGCCAAGGCCACAAAGAGAAACTCTGTCTCAAAAACAAAACAACTGGTTTGCCTACTAGAACTATAAGTTTTTTTCTCATGAGAGAAAAAAATCACAAGACACTGAAAATATATTTGATAAGTCATATTACATAAAACTGGGCTTAGTAACTGTCTTGTAAAACTCCTTCTAATAAACAAGAAGCTTCACGCTGGTGCCACATGCCCATAGGCAATACTAACAAGGCAGGGGCAGGAGGTTTCTGTGCATTCAAAACCAGCTATGTAACAGTGAGTTCCAGGCTAGCCAGGCCTAAATAGAGAAACCCTCGCTAGGTGTGCAAGTACACTCAGATCTCTGTGATTTTGAAGCCAGCCTGATCTACAGAGCAAGTTCCAAGATAGCCAGGGCTACATAAAGAAACTCTGTTTCAAAAACCAAAACAAAAAAATCTCTAAAAAGTGAGAAAACATGCCTGAAAACAGTGTATAGGCTAATATTTTTGTTTTGCCCTATTAAAGTTTGCTAGGTAGCTCAGGCTAGCCCCAAATTGGCAGAAATCTTGTTGCTTCAGCTTTATCAGTGCCAGGGTTACAGTTATGCAGCTCCATGCCTGACTATTTTGAAGTTGTTAGGTTTATTTTAATTTAAATTCAAAATATTAAAAGTTGGTGGGTATAGTGGTCCATATCTGTAATCTAGCATCCAGGATGGGGAGGTAGGAGAACCACAAATTCAAGGACAACCTAGGACATATAGTATGACCTTGCCACAGACAACCAACTCTGGAAACTACCAGAAATGGTACAAAGCGTCCCTCAGGTTAGGCTCTTCTCTGCTCCTCCTATCTGTATGAACTGCAGCTATTTCCATGGGTAAGAAAGCAGTGCTTTTAGAGAAGGGTGACAAAATCTAGTTGTGACACTCAAGTTACAAGCTCTGGGGCTATGGCTTTGGTGAGCATATCCTGCTGCCCTGGCAATGCATAAAGGCCTCTTTGAAAAGTCCAAGAACTGAGAATGTTTACAGTGTTCTGCTAATATGGCCAGCTGGGGAGCCAGGGATCGCTGTCTGTGAGCTGCTTCTCATGAAGCCTCTTAGAAGACAGCTTGGCTACCTTCCCCTTCACTTCCTTTCACCTCAAAGGCCCCAAAGACCTGAGGGGACATGGGCAAGGCTGGGCTCGGAAATCCTTCTACTCCACTTCCAGAGTTGTCCTGTTCACAGGATACTGAACTACAGTTAATTACCTAGTTCAAAACTCATGGGCATGCATACCTGAGTGTGGGAAAGTCCACTGATCAGCATCTGAGACAGTTTATGACAGGCTGGCCCCTAGGAACACAGAGTGAAGCAGAACTTCAGGAGTCTGTTGGTGTTTCCAAATCAACAGTAGGGTCCTCAACTGGAGCCTAAAGAGGCAAGGCAGGTCTGAATTCCATGCCCTGCCTGTGTGCACGGGATGGTCACTCACTCCACAGCAGCCTGAGGTTTCTGTTAGGTTCTCAGGAGGGATCACCACCAAAACAAGATTAAAGCTGAGTTTATCCACCAGGATAAAAGGCTTCATGAATCACCGTCCTACTTAGGGAGTTGGTTAGAATGGACCAGGAGGGACTCTCACAATGACAAAGTGTTGCTACCAAGGAACAACCATTTCCTGTCCTACATTAACCTTTGTCAATAGTCACCAACCTGATGAAGCAGCATTTGGTCTGTAGTGGCTGGCTTCCTTAGGATGTCCTTTCTTTTCTGGCTCCTCTTTTTTTTTTTTTTTTTTAAATACAGGCTCTGAGTATGTAGCCCTGGCTGTCCTGGAATCACTACATAGATCAGACTAGCCTAGAATTCACAGATCCACCCACCTCTGCCTCTGAGTGCTGGGATTAAGTGTGTGTGCCACCCTGCCTAGCTCCCAGATGGTTTTCAAAGTGAATTTGGAGGTGGGTGTCAGCATGCTCAACTGCCATCCCAGCACTCTGGGAGGTGCCAGCAGGACTAGTAATTCAATTCATCCTCTAGACACACAATAAATTCAAGGCCATCCTGGGCTACATAATTCCCCGACTATGACAGAGTCAATTTGGCAACATTAAATTGACCTGGTATCACACAAAAATCTAGATTTCTGGTTTACTTAAAAATTACAACAGAAGATATGAAGCTGTGGAGACATGGTCTAGTCCCACAATGTAGCACTCTTCAGTCGCCCAGGGCAGGTGATGGAATTCCTCCCATTTGGTTCCCACCTAGCCTCCTCATTTTAATGTTAGTCCCCAGAGTTCTCAGTCTCTGCCCTTAATGGGACGCCTTGAGAGTTGAAAGCTGTGTCTATAGTTGTTTCTAGGCTAACTGGCCTTGGAATAGTATGCTTGCACCCAAGAACTGGAGATAAATGAATCTGTATATTGGAGTTGGTCTGGTCCTCAGCTACATATTTATGTGGAGGGTTACATGTGGCACTCACTACTGTTCCGTTTGCTTTGTCAGTTGCCCATATAGCAAAGTCACTAACACTAGGTCAATTAGCAATGTTGTGAGAGCTAAAGTTATGTTTTAAGTTTTAATTATTGTGGCTAAGAAATCCATAAAGCAAAAATGCCTCTAACCTTTGTAAGCATATTTGCTCAAGGACAGATACTGTTCTGCCCAGTTCTCGACCCGAAAGACCACCCAGGAGCCGACTCTGATGTAAATGCATGAGGGTTGTTTATTCAAGCTCAGAGCTTGGACTCTCAATGCTCACTGACACAGCGGTTTGAGTTGAGAGCTCCAAACCCCAAACATATAGGGTTTATATAGGGGCTTAAACAAAGAAAGGAATTTCTAGCACAGGATTGGATGATATTTGGACAGACAAACCTGTCTATCCCTAATTGGCTTGTTGTTGTTACCATACTATTACAGGAACAACAGACCAGCAGAAAGTTTGTTTAGAATTTTTGGGTGCTTTCTCAGAGTGAGCTGTCCGGTTATGACTCAGGAACACCCCTGGAATGCAAGGTCGGGTACATTTTGTAGTTGTTCCTGGAACTGGAGGTCAGCTCTGAGTCAAACCTAATACAAAATGGAATCTCTCTTCAAGATAGAGTCAGCTAGGCTCCACAATACTTCTCAAAACATTGGAGGCTGTTTATGTAAGACAAGTCACATGTTTTCACTCCCCTAAACAAGTACATGCAGACTGTACTGCATGTGCTTGATCACATGTAGGTGGGAGGTACACAGGCAGGAAGTACGTCAGGATATGTGATTGGACCTGGTGGGAGATATGAAGCCTTATGGGTTTGCCTTTATAAGCCTCTGCAAAATGTGACTCATGGCCGTTTTCTGGGGAACACTGGAATGGACTTATCCAGAGTCCATCGTCCTGGGCAGTATTTAACTAAAGCTTGCTTCAAATCTGGCTGGAAATTGTGGAAGTGGTCTTATTCTTGCCTGGAGGGATTAACAATCCTCTCCAACCAACTATCCATCCATCTACCCACCTTTCTTTATTTGTGGTCATTGCTTATTTTGTCTCTGGACCAGCGGCTCATCTCTTCCTCTTGCCTTACCCAGTATCTTTTTAATTCTTTGAAAACTGGACTTACTTTAAAATAAAACATTACTATCACCCAGGTGGTGATGATGAATGCCTTTGGTCCCAGTACTCAGGCAGATCTCTGTGAGTTTGAGACCACTCTGGTCTACAGAGAAAGTACCATGCTAGCCAGGGCTGTTACACAGAGAAACCCTGTGTTGGCAAACAATTTTAGCAGCTGAGCCCCTGAAAATTGGTGTATGGTGGTTCACATCTGTAATGTCAGTCCTGGTTGCTAAGGGAAGAGGACTGCTGCCCAGCCTGTATACAGACTGTAATCACTTAAGCCTGTCCCCACCCTCCCAACAAGAAAACAAATTATCCTCAGTACTTCAGTGGGTGCCTGTTTTAGGCATGTGTACGCCCATGACTAAAGCTCCCTGTCCTTTAGCATCTGAGGCTTTGTCCACTTTTTTTTTTTTTTTTTGTTTCAGAGACACCCTGTCTGCCATCTTGTTGCTAGTTCTGAGGCCATACTGGCCAGTGGTTACTTCATCTTGTGGCTGTGCCTTCAGAGTACGGGTCATGACGGCAAAGGACAGTGGTGGGACTGACAAAGGAGATGGCACAGGTTCAATCTATGGTCATTTGATTCCATTACTTCTGGGCCCATGAACACTGAGGGAGAACATGGTGGCAAGGGCATGGTGAAGATTAAGTAATATGTGTTGTATAGGACGCAGAGAGAGCAAGCTCTTTGACCGTTTTGAGAAATGATCTTACTCTGTGGTCCAGGCTGACGTTGGGTGATGGCAATCCTCTTATCTCATCCTAAGTGGTGGATTACAGGCCTTGCCACAATGACCAACTTAGTGCAACAAATTTTGAGTTTATCAAGAAACCATTTAACCCAGGTTATAAAATGTCTTTGCCAGGCCTGATGGTTCATGCCTTTAATTCTAGCACTAAAGAGGCAGAGACATATGAATTTGAGGCCAGCCTGGTGGACATAATGAGTTCTAGGCTAGGCAGAATTTCATAGTAAGAAGACCCTATCACATTCCCCCCCCCCACCATACCTCCAATAACAATACAATAGTAACAGAACCAACAATGGGCCAAAGAAATGCTAAGTGCTTGCTGTACAAGCCTGACAACCTAAGTTTGATCTCTCAGAACTCTTATGTGCAGCCTATTTATAATTCCAAAGCTGGGAGGCAGAGACAAGTGGATTCCTGAAGGTTGCTGGTTCGATCCCACAACCTCCTCCATGAGTTCCAGGCCAAGTGAGGATGGATGGCAGAACCTGAAGGAGGGCACCTGACACTGACCTCTGGCCTCCGTAAGCACACACATATACACATAAAAAAAACCAACCAAACCTTAGTTATTATGATGGAAGTTACACCTAAAATTTGAGGAACAATGTTTCTACAGTATATTTAAGATTCAGCCTAAAAAAAAATCTCAATCATCTCTTTGCAAAAAACCCACTTTGGGGCTGAAGAAATGACTCAGTGGTTAAGAGCAATGGCTGCCTTTCTGGAGGAAGATCCCAGCACCTATCTCCATGGCAGCTCACAATCATCTGTGACTCCAGTTCAGGAGATCTGGTGTCCTCCTCTGGCCTCTGTAGGCACTGCATGCATGTGGTACACAGACACCCATGCAGACAAAACACACATACAAATAAAATAAATCTTAAAACAAAAGAAAAAGCCATTTAGCATCTGTGGGGCTCTGATTTGACTGTTTCTTTTCATTACAGTCTCTAGAAATAGAAAATAAAGAGTGGCTGATGCTTACTGAGTCCTTAACAAGTCAAATGGGAAAAGCACTATTTTTATTTTCACTTCAGCTGAGACAATGAAGGCCAATCAGTAACAGGAAGAGCGCAGTTGTAAATCATGATCTGTACATGATTACTTTGTACAATGAAGTATTTAATAAGTATCAGCTCAGCTGGGCGTGGTGGTACATGCCTTTAATCCCAGCACTTGGGAGGCAGAGGCAGGTGGATCTCTGTGAGTTCGAGGCCAGTCTCATCTGCAGTAGGTCCAGGACAGTCAGGGCTTGGTACACAGAAAAATCCTGTCCAGAAAAACCAAAAAATAAAAAAATTAGAGGGGGGGGGCAGGCAAAGATCAGGAATGGCAGTAAGAACAGAATGTCAGTGGAATTCCTGCACAGTCAAACTGGCTCTTCCATTAGTGAGATAGCATTTCCAGTCTCTGACTGTCTAAAACCTTTTATTTTTCCAATCCCAAAAGGACTCTTTCTGGAGAAGGTAGGAGGCCACTAGGATAAAGGCAGGCTCCTTTTTTTTTTTTTTTTTTTTTTTTTTTGGTTTTTTCGAGACAGGGTTTCTCTGAATATCTCTGGCTGTCCTGGACTCGCTTTGTAGACCAGGCTGGCCTCGAACTCACAAAGATCCGCCTGCCTCTGCCTCCCAAGTGCTGGGATTAAAGGCGTGCGCCACCACCGCCCGGCTTAAAGGCAGGCTCCTTTAGATGCTGACTTGCTGTCTGAACTTAGATTGCCTTAAGTTGTGTTGGGCAAGACAAGAGCAGATTGAGAAGGTCATGAGGCTGAGTCTGTCACCTGCTGTCACTGTGGCAGACATTTGAGGATCTATTCTGTATTACACCAGCAGCTGTTCAACAACTCAGAAAGCTGTTAAGAAAAAACCAAAACAAAACCCTAAACACAATACCCACAAACCAAAAAGCTTACAGAGGTTACCAAGTAACACATGCTCTGATAATAATTGGTTTAAAATATCCATTTTGGTGCTGGGATTATAGCTAATTATATCAGATGCTAGTAATAACAGAATTCTGAGTTTAATCTCCAGTACCACACAGATACAAACATCATTTTCAACTCATATTACAAACTATTGTGTCCTTTGAGAATTTTAGCCAATTCCTATGTTTTATTCTTTTAAAGATACCAAAGTACCTGTTAGAAAATACACTTTAATGTAGGATAATTTTAATAAAAGCAACAAAGCCTAAGAAAACAAGCCAAAAGTCAATAAAAATCACAACTCAAATGCTAACATTTTTACATGCTACCATTCAATATGAAGTTCAATCTCTAACTATAAAGTGCACTTGGCTGTACATCCATGTACTAGGAGGACTACAGAACATAAGTAAGTGCAGAAAGCTGCTTGCTCCCCAGCAGGCTAAGACACTGACTCAGCACTGGTGAGTGTATGAATCAGGAGGCTCGACAGGTGGGAAAATTTCTGAATAATTTTAAACTGACCATTTTAGATGTTTACTAGAGATTGAAATATTTCATCACAAAAATTCCATATTTGAAAAATGTATGCAATTCTAGAATGACAATAAAGAAACACTTTCCTGCTAGAGCCACAGTTCTTAGGAATTAGCAGCATCATATTCTGCAATGAACTGCCTGAGCTCTTCCACACAGTGCTCACTTATCTCATGTAAATTCTGCCTAAGTGCAAACTGAATGGACTTTTCTAATGAAGGATCTTTTTCAACCAGCATTTTTACTACCATTCCGAAGGTTTCACAGTCTTGGTAGTAGGCTTGTTCAATTTCCTTGGTTTTCGATGCTATTGCTTTAAGGCGACTGGTTACTTGGTTATCAATTAATTCTGTGCCATCTGTTTTGTTTGACTCAGGTTCTTGTGGCTGATACATAAGTAATGGTTCTGTGAATCTAACTTCAAACTCAGAAATACTGGGTAAGCCACTTTCATCTGCCATCTCTGGCCTTTCTCCAGCCTGCCTGCTTGCAGCTTCAGGAAGTCCCTTTCCATGGAACCTTTTGAGTTTGTCTAAAATCTCTGGTGAAGGAACTGCTAAAGAACTTGATGAGTGTGTGTCTCTTGATGTTTTCAAAGACTGGTGAAGTCTCTTTTTACCTCCTTCTGACTTTTCTTCATTGTGCCATCTGTAGGAGGAATGAGCATGTCTGGACTTCCTAAGCTGTGACCCATGGGAAGAATGCTGTTTGCTTCGTTTTGAAGAGTGCCTTCGACTGGATCCAGATCTGTTATGTGGGGAGTCCTTTCGACCTACACTTGATTTTCTGGAAAAACAAGTAGCCTCTTTATGGGGAGACTGTCGTCTTGAATAACGGGAAGAGGAGGAGGAACATTTTCTACAGACCCTGCATTCATGCTGTCGGCTTGCAGAAAGGCCATCTCTTGTTCTCCTCAGGTTAGATTCATCACTGCAGGTTTTCTGAGGAGGTACTTTGTCATGTTGTCTGCTAGACCACATCTTGTCTCTTCTGTACACTGATCTTGGACAGTGACCAGGATAACAGGGTTGTGAAGCATGGAAGGTTGGGCTGGCCACAAGCTCACCAAGACAGTCCTAGCAATCCTTTGATGGCCACTGAGACACTGGCCTCAAAATCCACCTGCACACTAGATAGGCTTGATTCTAGGAGACATGGGCTTCAGTGGGGATTGACGGCTCTAGGTTCCAGGATGCTGTCACAGAGGCTGCCACAGGTCTGTTGGTATGTGCTGGTGAGTAAAAGTTAAGTATAAACTGCCTTGCATTATTTTCTGTAGGAAAGGTGAGCACCCCTGAGAGGTCAGTGCACACCTCTCATAGATTTATAAAAATTAAAAAGGTGCCAAGAGGTTCAATACCTGGCCGTTCTGTAAACCCAACTCTCCACATACTGGCCCCGTCTCTCCAAATTAACTAAGATCTCTATCAGAAAGAAGCCTGTTCTCCCAAAACAATCTCCCAAAGTACCTAATACTGTGCTGCTTATATCAACCAGATTCAGCTGGGAGTATTGGTGTACACCCTTTAATTCCAGCACTCAGGAGACAGAGGTAGGAGGATCTATGTGAGTTCAAGGACAACTTGGTCTATATAGCAAGTTTCAGAACAGCCAAAGCTATTTTATCTCAAAAAACAAAAACAAACAAACAAAAAAAATGAGTAAAATCACTGACTTCCTGCCTGATCTTGAGTCACCTCACTGTATTCTTTTTGCATATTAAACCACTAAAACAATGGCTCTCCATCTTCCTAATGCTGTGAACCTTTAATACAGTTCCCCATGTTGTGGTGACCCCCAACCATAAAATTATCTTCGTTGCTACTTCATAACTCTAATTTTGCTACTGTTTATTAATCATTAATGTAAATATTTGTGTTTTCTGATGGTCTTAGTTACCCCTGTGAAAGGGTTGTTTGATACTGAGTTGTTAGAAACCCACAGGCTAAGAACTGCTGCACTAGAAGGAAGTGCATCTGTATCAAAGACTCAAGGTTCTCCTATTATACCACAGAATAGCTGTAATGTGGGGCTCCAAATATCTGCAGATGAAAATTGGAGCAAACAATATCTGACTCATTATTAATGTAGCTCTGAATACTTTCATCAAAATCCCATGGAAAACTTGGTGAACTTGAACTAGAATGTCTGAGAACAAGGCAGAGGAGTACACAATCCTCCTTTGGAATCTGCTTCAGGACTTAACAGAGGTGCCAGAATCTGTGGCAAGTCCTTTCTGGGCAAGGACAGTGTGTACATGTGGTCTATGCACGGTCTCCTATATCCCTCAGCATATTATCTCTCTCTCTCTGCCTTTTTTTTTTGGGGGGGGGGGGTCAAGACAGGGTTTCTCTGTGTAGTCTTGGCTGCCCTGGAACTCACAGAGGATCTGCCTACTTCAACCTCAAGTGCTGGGACTACAGGGGTGCACCAGGCTCCCTTAGTTATCTCTTATTTGTGTTCACTATACAGACAACCACAGTAGACCTGACTACAAACTACACATGAGCAAAATACCAGGCAAACAATGTCCAAGGTCCTGGAGAGACTAAGGACCTGTGAATCGGTTGGAAGTGATCGCAGGGTGTGCATGAATATAGCTTCATTCCTCTGGATTCAGTGTAGTGCTTAGCAAATGGCAAACTAAAATTTTGCTTTGTGGAACTTCCTGGATTTTTCTGGCAGGGCTGGGGATGGAACCCAGGACCACTCTACATGCAAGATAAGCACTGTACTGAGCTACATTCTCCAGCCCAGAATC
Organism: Lophiomys imhausi; assembly: GCA_907164525.1. Classification (NCBI taxonomy): domain Eukaryota; kingdom Metazoa; phylum Chordata; class Mammalia; order Rodentia; family Muridae; genus Lophiomys; species Lophiomys imhausi. The sequence goes on along the minus strand of CAJQZJ010033039.1, from coordinate 3,672,310 downwards.
TAATTTAAAAAAAAAATCCTCACTCATTGTTGAATTTTCAGATATGCAATCCATGGATAGGGACCTGATTACATATCTGAAACAAGTCTTTCACAAGATTAAGTTTAGGACTACATGTAACCCTCATGTAAATGCCTGTCTCAGACTAGGTATGGCTTAAATGAAATTTAAATAGTGCTTCCTATTCTCTTCTCTTTTTGTGAAATTTCTCTTTTTCAATGTTTGAATCATATTCCTAGAGCAAAACTTCCATCAAATTGCTCAAAACCTTCCTGATCCAATGCCAGAAGCCTGTAATCCCAGCAGTTGAGTGGTGGAGGACTAAGATTTTAAGGTTATCCTTGGCTTTAAAGAGTTCAAGCCATGATACACGAAACTATCACAAAACAAAACACTCCCTACTACAAAAAAGAAATAAATAAACCCTACAGTTGTGAGATATTCACTGAAGAATCTGCATAGCCAAATAGTAAACTAACTTTTCTAGTGCTGGGAACTGAACTCAGGACTTTATACACCCCAAACACACTCTACTACAGAGGTGTAGCCTTCAGCCTCAATCCACATAACTAAGGCTTTGAACTTGCAATCTTCCTGCCTTGGTCTACCAAGTAAGTGGGACTAAAGGTTTGTGCCATCAGGCCTTGGCTTGTTAAATGTTAAGACACCACCATGTCTAGCTGTCAAACCAACATTTTCACTTATAGCACGAACCTAGAGCCAGAATGACTAAGTTAAATCTTAGCTCAACCAACCATTAGCTGCATGATCTCAGATGAGTCATCTACCTTTGTTTGCAACACCTGTAGAACAGGGATAACAGTGCAGTCTAAAGAGGTTATTACAAGACAAGAATAGTTCCTACACTCTGTTTGTGGTCCCACCTATAAATTTCTGCTCCTTGAGTGTTTTTTTTTTTTTTTTCATATACTCCTCATGAAATGACTAAGGTAATGTCATCCTGTTTTGACTGTGTTTTGTGTTTGTTCTCAGCCCTCTTTCCCCAACTGTCATAACTGCCTTGGCAACACATTTGAGGTTATGTCTAAAATAACTACTATGCCCTGCTAGGAATGAACGTTTAAGGTTACTTTGACCTTCATCTAACTTTGATGTAAATTAAGGTCTTTGAAGGTTTTGTCTTTAAAAATTCTAACCCTTGACCCTGGGCAGCAAGAGGTTTTTCAGAAGCACAAGCCCACTCTTGGTCTGGCCATCAATAAAAAGGACTTAAAAGTTAATTGTCTTAATCGGCATTGCTGTCAATAACGATCTTGTGTGGATCATTACACTCCCATGTGTTAAGATTTCTGAGTCAGGGGAGAGATGGCTTAGCAGTTAAGAGCACTGTCTGCTCTTCCAGAGGTCCTGAGTTCAATTCCCAGAAACCACATGGTGGCTCACAACCATCTATAATGAGATCTGGTACCCTATTCTGGCATGCAGGGGTATAAACAGATAGAGCTAATGCTCTATCCACTAATGCTGGGTATGATGATGCACTGTGCCTTCAATCTTGGCACTTGGAAGGTAGAGGCAGATCTCTGTGAGAACAGCCTGGTCTACAAAGAAAGTCCAGGATAGTCAGGGTTGTTACAGAAAACCCTGTCGTGAAAAACAAAACAAAACAAAAAAGAATGCACTAACAAGATCCAAATTGCCTTTGATGATTAATCCACTCCAAACCCAAATTAACCTTTCCTGTCTCTACACAGCTGTGTAAAGTTTATCTGTGTGTTTCCTAATCTCCTGAACTATTTGGTAGAATGCTTTCCTACTAGGTTCTATCATTAGCAGTGTATAAACTTGGCATGGTGGGACATACCTATTATCTCAGCACTTAGGGAAAACTGCCTTTTGCACAAGTTCAGATTTCTGAGTCATGTGGTTGGAATCAGGAGAGGGAAACTCTAACCCCATTGTCACTTTAGAGTTTCATTTTCTCCCTTCTGCATTTCCTTTTACCTGATTCAGAAAGCCAGGAAAATCAGAAGCCCACGGGTTATTCTTGGCCTGCCTGCATTACACAGACCCTTTCTCAACAAGTAAAACAAGCCAGGCATGGTGCATGTGCCTTTAACATGGAACTCCACAGGCTGGTGGATTTCTGTGAGTTTGAGGCCAGCCTTCTCTTAATTACTGGACAGCCAGGACTACATAGAGAAACCCCGTCTCAAAAAACAACCAACCAAAAATAAACAGTCAAAAAAACCCAAACAAACAAACAAAAATAAAACCCCAAACTAAAGTTGACTCCTAACCTGGTCACCCTTTCTTCTCCTTGGCCTCATTATCTCCCACTTATCAGTCCACACTCATATCAACGTTAAAGGATTGTTGGATTAGATGCCAAACTGGGTCCACAGATAGGTAAAATATTTGCTGAATGATTGACTGATAGTAATAGGATTACTAAGAGTAGATTTTAATGAATGCTGGCTACAGTGTGGTTAGCATTTATCGGAATACTAGAAGAAAAGGAAAAAAGGGGGGGAAGGTCTCAACAGTCCTGGAGTACTTTTGTTTGTTTTGTTTTTCGAGACAAAGTTTCTCTGTGTAGTCCTGGCTGTCCTGAACTTGCTTTGTTGACCAGGCTGGCCTCGAACTCAGAGATCCGCTAGTCTCTGCCTCCCGAATGCTGGGATTAAAGACGTGCACCACCACACGTGGCTCCAGAGTACGGTTTTCCCATCAGGTTTATGAAAGATATACCCAGGCATATACCGAGCACTTGGGTCAGGATACATGCAAGTTATTTACAAAATAGCAGTGACAAGAACAAATAAAACTTCATTGGCACGTGCAGTCGGTACGTAAGGAAAACTCCTTCGTATTGGCCTCTTCTGGTGTGATATTGAGGGTCTCCCCAAGGACGGACCAATGGGCTTCCGTGGGGAGGACCTAAGGGCGACAGTTGAGAGAACACGATCGGCTTACTTTCTCTTTCCTACTGAAGGATTCGCTCCCTGCCGGGCTAAAGATCCCCCGTTAGACACATCGTCACACACACACAGACACACAGACACACAGACACACACACACACTCCCCTTAGCACACAGATTTCTGAGCTTTGAGCATGGGAATGAGAAGAGTGCAGCTCTAGGTCAGCTCCCAGTGTCACTTTGGAGTCTGATGTTCCCCTTTCCGTGTTTCACATTATGAACCATAGGCCTTGAGATAGGAAGGTGTCTCGGATCTAGCGGACATGGCGGGCACCTCTGGCTCTCAGGTGTGTGGAAGCAAGACCCCCTTCTCTGCCACCCCCGGGGAGGAGTGGACCTGACTCAGACCCGGACGCGGGAGAGGACCAGAGACCCGCGGCGGCGTGGGTCTTCGCCTCGCCTCGGAAGGGAATGGGAACGGCCCCGGCTGCGGTCCGCTACCCGCTGCTCAGCACCGTCCATGACCGGGCGAGGAGAGGCCCGCGAGCCGGGGCCTACCCCGCCAGCACGGCTCGGGGAGCCGGTTCCGTTCCGTTCCGTTTTCCGCGCCGAACACTCAAGCCAAGCGCTCTGCCGCCCCATTACCACCCCCACCGTGCCGAAGCTCACCTCGCCTCTAGTCCCGGGACCCAGTCGGTCACCGCCACCAACCAGGACCCCAGCGGAAGCAGAGGAAAAGCGGCAGACTTCGCTTCCGGAAATAACTTAGGCCTCCGGGCCGACCGGGGTGGGCCTGGCGACCATAGAGGAGAGGCCGCTCTCACGCCCAGACTCTCAGCCCCGCAGGACCTCCCCGCTGCCTAGAGCGGCCGCGCGAGGGAACGGTGGGCGCATGCGCACTAACGCAACCCGCCTGGTAAGAAGTCACCGCCCGAGGTTGGAAGGTGTGTTTCCATTAGGTGTCCCTCTGGAGCGTGTTCCTGTGTTTAGATGAGCTGTCTTTGTTCAGACATTAAAATAATTCTCTCAGTGTCCCGAATGCACCATAATAAGTCTTATCTTCACATTTATGCAGAAAGCCACAGAAGCCGTGCTTAAAGTTTCATTTATAGATTTAGAACAAAACGACTTTCCTGTTTGTCCTATGTCAAATCCTTGCAAATTAAGCTTTCTGTTTGTAATGAAGAATAAGTTCGCCGGGCGAGGTTGCGCAGGCCTTTAATCCCAGCATTTGGGAGGCAGAGGCAGGTGGATCTCTGTGAGTTCAAGGCCAGCCTGGTCTACAAAGTAAGTCCAGGACAGGCAAGCATGCACAGAGAAACCCTGTGTCGAAAAACCTTAAAAAAAAAAAAAAAAAGAATAAGTTCCTGCTGAGCGTAGTGGTGCATGCCTTAAATCCCATTACTGGAGAGGTAGGCAGATGTTTGTGAGTTCAAAGCTTGCCTGGTCTGCAAAGTGAATCCAGCACAGCCATGGATACTCTGAGAAACCCTGTCTTGAAACCCGATTGTAATAGTAATAATAATAAGTTCCTGTCTCTTAGATCTCATATAAACTGCTTGCAACCCCATCCAAGTAATGCATTTACCGTTTGGCAGTACCTTTCCATTGTCTTTCTAACAAAACTCTCAACCCTGAGAACACTTTATCTCTCCTATAAAAGGAACTTCAAGAGGCCTGCTGGAGCTGCTCTCTCAAATCGAGGGTGAGACAGCCAGCTGGCCAATCTCAGAGCAAACCTCAGCCAGACAGCGAAAGGCCAAGGACTAAACTCTGTGGCTCAGCTTTTGCCTACGATGGTTTGACCTGTCTGAACAGTGACCTGAACAGAACTGTGGCCAGCTTTAAAGACTGAGGCAGAGCAGCCAATCTCAGGTGTACTCTGAAATGGACAAATATGGATTTGGTCTTTTTCACTCGATATTTACAGGTTTAACAACATCTTTAAGTTGTTGGAGATGGAGCTGGGGATGAAAATGCAGTGGGTACAGTGCTTGCCTAACATACTGTAACATACTTAGAGTGCTGAGTTTCATCCCCAGTAACATATAAACCAACTGACACACCCTTAGCCCAGTGCTAGGCAGGGAGTAGGCAAGAGGATCAGAAGTTCAAGGATATCCCTTAGCTATGGAGTGAATTTGAGTCCAGCCATCTCTAAATGAATGAGACTTCCTCTCAAATTGGTAGAGTAAAAATCATTTGTGCTGCACAGGAAATTCTGAATTTACTTTCTAGAGAATAATTTGGTAAAGGTATAAACCTATTTCCTCATTGTGATAGGAGATAAATAATAGAATTGGCCATTTAAGTGTTTTTTTTTTTTTAATGAGGCACTTTATACCCCAGGTTAGTTTTGAATTCAGGTTTTGAAATCAACCTCTCCAAAAGTTTGGATTGTGTGTCCCACCATATTTACTCTTTTTGTTTGTTTGTTTTGAGACAGGGTTTCTCTGTGTAGCCCTGGCTGTCCTGGAACTTACTCTGTCGACTAAGCTGGCCTCAAACTCACAGAGATCAGCTGGCCTCTGTGTCTGGAGCAAGAAGATAGATATGCATAGTAGTTGTTAGAACTAGACTTGATCTCCGGGTTGTCCCAGAATGCCTCAGTTTCTACCTGTTACAGGACATGCCCTGGCACCAGAACCATTTTGATTTCATAGGACTGGACCTGCCTGGACCCAGTAACACTGACAAATCACTAGTTCCATGCACCAGTTCCAGGAACTGACCATAAAATTCTCCATCCTAAGGACAGCCAATCAGGACATAACTACCAGCATAACTGCCTAGCTGCCCCCCCAATAAAGGTTACCTAACCCTTCCTGGAATTCCCTTTTAGCTTTAAAAAGGCCTGTGCGCCTTTGTTCTGTGTCACCACTTTGTAATAGCTGGTGACCCCTGCATGCTGGTAGTTTCTGCAGAATAAACACTCTTTGCTTTTGTATACTGTTTGAGTCTGATGTCTTTCTTCAGCAATTCATGGACGCTTACCCTATATAATCCAGGCACAAGGTTCACACTCTAATTTTCTACTAAGCCTGTCTCCCTGTGGTAGATAGGCTGAAGGTCAGGTTTAGTCTCTAACAGAAGTTTCTGATTTGAGGGTCTGATCCTGGGAGCAGACTCTCCAGCCACAGACTCTCCAGCCACAGGGCAGATCAAGGTGGCATCTCTCCAGATGCGCAGAGCAGAGCATTGCTCTTGGTCTCTGCTCATATACTGTCCAGTGGGTGTCATGGGGTTCTAGGACTGTGTCTGGTTGAGTGAATGATGTCACTGGGTTCTGGTTATCAGGTGCAGTGTTGGGTATAGTGGAGTTCCTGACAAAGCTATGTTTACATGTCTAAAAGGCGTTTTTTACCATGTTCATTACACTCTGCCTTCTGAGTGTTCTGGGGTTAAAGGCATGCACTGCCACCAGTTGGCTATACACAGTTATTTAAAAGCAATTTTACATTCAGTGCCATTAAGTGTATTCTTTGTTTGTTTGTTTGTTTGTTTTTCGAGACAATTTCTCTGTGTAACAGCTCTGGCTGTCCAGGACACAGCTTTGTAGACCAGGCCAGCCTCAAACTCACAGAGATCCGCCTGCCTCTGCCTCCCAAATGCTGAGATTAAAGGTGTGTGGTACCACACCGGGCAAGTGTATTCTTATTGTATGCAGCCATCACCACTATGTATCTCCAGAATTATTTTATATTCCCACACTGAAATTCCATTCCTGCTTGAAATACATTATTTGTCTGGTAGTGGTAGCAAATACTTATAATTCTACCATTCAGGAGGCTGAAGCAGAAGGCTTACTTTCACCCAGCGTGTGTGTGTGTGTGTGTGTGTGTTTTACAGGCTGAAGTTCAACTAATCCAACAAATGACCAGCTATGAATGGAAAGCCCAAGAATCTAGTAAGTTGCTCAGTCCCACAAGGCTGGGTGTCTGTCTCAGCTGGTCTTCTGGAAGTAGACCCTCAATGCCAGTGAAGGAATGTATGTGCTAGCAAGGCAAGGGCAAACAGGCAAAGAGCAAGAACTTCCTTCTTCCATGTCCTTATATAGACTTCCAGAAGAAGATGTGACCCAGATTAAAGGTGTGTCTTCCCACCTCAATATCTAGCTTAAAGGCTTGTGTCTCAAGTAAGTTGGAGAACAAGAATAGACACCAGAAGTCCTCCTTTGATCACAACTGATGATCACCAACCATCAACACATATGCGCACATATACCTCTCCAACACCCTCCACAAATTAAACAAATAACATTTTATATATTTATATATAATTTAAGTTTTTAATTTACGTTGCCAAAGCTGGCCTCAGGCCCGGAACTGCAGGACACCAGTTCAAAAATCTCTTGATCGACCAAGGGTCAGGATAGGAAATTTCTCCAACAGTTGGGCCAGACCGTGGGACTTTGGTAACAAGGCCCCTTCACTCTTCCAGTCAGCCCTGAGGGCCTCAGCCCCGGCCCCGCCCCTGCCGTGACACAACTCTGACGCAAGAGCAGCGGCGCGCGCTGTTTCCGGAAGTGTCCTCCGCGGTGTGTTTCGTGGCGGCCGCTGACCCGGGTCGCTGCTCTTCGCCGCGAAACTCTGCGCGTGGACCGGCGTCGGCCTGGGCGGGGCCGGGGTTCCGTGTGCGCCTCAGGATGGAGATAATACGGAGCAGTGCGTGTCTGCTGTGCACCCCCCACTCCCATGTCCCCCCAAGCCCACCCAGGGCGCTAGGCCCAGACCTCGTGTGCTTGGCCGGGCCCGGGGTAATTCAGGCCCTTCGGGCTTCACATCCTCTGAAGCCGGTGCTGCTTGAAGGGATTTGTCCCTCTGCAAAACGTGCACCCTTGGACTCTTTCCTTTCCCTTCCTGGCTCACCTGCCCAGGCCTATCCCTTTTCAGTCCTGCATACTTCGGGACTTGGCTGCTCTATCTAGCCACCCCTGGAGGAGTTGTCCCCGTGTGATCCTTACACACCTTAGGGACTTGTTCATCTTCTCCGATGCCCTGGGCGCTTCTCCGGACCCTTCGCCCATCTCCCTTTAGTTGGTGGGCTGGAAGGCAGGCTACTTGTTCTGAGCCACTTCTTGGTTTCTCTGCAGATTTTAAGATTAATCTTCACAGAGTGTACCAGGCCATAGAGGAGGCCGACTTCTTCGCCATCGATGGGGAGTTTTCAGGTATCACTCCCTTGAAAGCTCCGGGCTTACACCTTGAATAGCTAGGGCTTCTTTGCCTCACTTCAGAAATGTAACCTTGGTGGTCATGACAAATGCCAGGGAAAGATGCGGTGGTTTTGATTGGTCAGGCTGTGAGATTTGTGGATAGAGATCATGGTTCTGGTGCTGCTTAAAACAATTTAGGTGTATATGGTTAAAAATCAGGTTTTGTGTGTGTGTGTGTGTGTGTGTGTGTGTGTGTGTGACAAAATACACTTAACCAAGTACATCATTTTGAAATTGTGTGTGTGGTATGTGCATTTGTATATGGGTGAACTGGTCTATGTGTGAGTGGAGGCCAGAGGTTGGTTTTGGTTGCTCTCCGTTTTATTTTTAAAATAAGTTTTATTATGTTTAAAATGAAATTTCAGCACAGTCTCTTGTTGAACCTAGAGCTGAACATTTCAGTTAGATGGCTGGCCAGCAGGCCCCCCAGGCTCTTTTCTATAGTACTGGGGTTACAGGTGTGTGTTGCCATGCCCAGTTTTTTAAGGGGAAGGTCCAAACTCAGGCTTTCTTGTTTGCATGGCAGGTGCTTTACCCTTTGAGACATTTCTCCAGACTTTTTTTTTTTCTTTTTTTTTGGTTTTTCGAGACAGGGTTTCTCTGAATATCTCTGGCTGTCCTGGACTCGCTTTGTAGACCAGGCTGGCCTCGAACTCACAAAGATCCGCCTGCCTCTGCCTCCCAAATGCTGGGATTAAAGGCGTGCGCCACCACCGCCCGGCCATTTCTCCAGACTTATTTCAGTTGTTTTTAAGTGGTTTTGCAATTTGGTGGCATTAATTATTGTCTTGTGGCTATGCAGCCAGAACCACCCATTTCTGGAATGTTTATCTTAAACAGATACACTAATTGTAGAATTATTCCATTGCTCTCTTTAGCCCCTGCCAGCCATCATTTGTCTTTGATTGTGACCACTCTAGACAAATCGTCTAAGTGGAAAACTATAGTATTTTGTGACTGGCCAGGGCCATACTTGGATAGCAAATAAGGATATTACTTAATGCTTTAGTGGAAATCTTCATTGCTTAGCTCAGTCAATACATATGTGCATGCGTGTGTGTTTGTGTGTGTGGTGTGTAAGTGTATACACACATGTGCGGGAATGGAGGTGAGACTTCAACATTGAATGCTTACCTCAGTCAAACTCAACTCTGTTTTTTGAGACAGTGTCTCTCACTGAACCTGGAATGTACTGACTCAGCTAGCTTGACTGCATGAACCAGTCTAGGCTCACTGAACCTCCATTCAGCTGGATTAGTTGGTTGGTCAGTGTGCTCCAGAGACCCACTTGTCTCTGCCTCCCCAGTGCTACATGTAACTGTTTGCATGAGTTCTGGGGATTCCAACACAGCTCCTCATACTTATACAGCAAGTGGTTTGCTAGCTGAGCTATCTCTCCAGCCCCTAATTACTATTTTTCTGTGAATATAGGAATGCAACCTAGGCCCTCTCACGCAAGGCAAGCAAACACATCTGCCAGTGGACCACAATCATAGCACAAATTAATGTTCATTTTGAAAAAATGTGATATAGACACTTTGAATTAATTTTAACTAATAGGAATATGAATGGTCACTGAATGGAGACTTATATACTAGCATTTATTAGTGAGCCCAATCCTTATTTTTTATGATTTAGGAATCAGCGATGGACCCTCAGTTACAGCATTAACAAGTGGTTTTGACACCCCAGAAGAGAGATATCAGAAGCTTAAAAAGGCAAGTGGATATGCTCAAATGTCTTTTTCCTTCTCCTGCTGTTGAATTATAGAGAGGCGGAATCATTAAACTTACCCCTGCATGTTTTCTAAGTGAGGTACATCTTCTCAGATCCAACCACAAAGTAGCATTTTAGTTTCTTTTAAAAAACAGGAAAAATTATTGTTCACTGGAAAACATTCTGGGGAAAGGCTATTATTGTTATTATTAATTAATTAATTTATTTTTTGGTTTTTTTGATACAGGGTTTCTCTGTGTATCCTGGCAGTCCTGGACTCACTTTGTAGAACAGGCTAGCCTTGAACTTATAGAGATCCACCTGCCTCTGCTTCCCGAATGCTGGGACACACGCGCAGCTATTATTTTTTAATATTAATTTGATATGTAGGAAATAGATATGATGTAGTTGAAAGGATTGATATTGGCTTAGGACCCCCAAGACCAAGTTCTTAGCACAAAGGATATTTATGTGCTTCAGAGGGACAAAGGACAGGGAATAAGAGGCAGAGACAGGAGATAGAGGATGAGGGAGAAGGGGAAGGAAACAAGGGAGAGTGGGCAGGGATATTTGTCTTGGAGGGACAAAGGACTGTCTCTGGATAGAGAGGAGACAGACGAGGCCCATAGGCAAGTAGGGGTTTATGCAGGTAAAAGGGAAACCTCCTGTTAGGATGAAGTGTTTAATTTTAATTGGGCATGTTAATTATGTGAGCCAAAGCGGGCTTTTGATTGCTGGACTTCAGTACTTTGATACCAAGCTGGACCTTGGTATTCAGCCTCAGAAGGAGGAAGTGACCAAGTAAGGGAACAGACCTTGGGGCTAGCTTTAGGGATGTAACATAATGGATTCTAGTAAGGCAGAGGGGACGGGGGGAGAAGGGCAAGGCCTACCAGAGCCATGCTCACCGTGCTGTGGCTGGCCAGAGTTGCTTCACTGGTAGTTGTAGTAATTTGGAAGTAGTCCTGCTAATATGCTCTGGGGGTGGTAGAAGGGCTCATAATTGGGAACGGGATTAAGAACTATGTAAAGTGGGTAAATTTTGTGGTGTATAGTCTGCTCAGTCTGTCCTGTGAGGAGTCTGCTGCTGCAGTTACACTGAGTGGTCCATAATGCCACCAGCTTGAGAGCACTTGCTCTCGTGAGACGTGTGGCCCTCTTGTGACTGACACTTCATCTCCCTTTTCCAGCATTCCATGGACTTTTTGCTGTTTCAGTTTGGCCTTTGTGCTTTCAAGTATGACCACACAGACTCCAAGTAGGTTGTCTTAATACGTGGTGGGAACCCCTAACTGCTGACGTCACCCCTAAGTGGCCTTTTCTCTATTTTCCAGGCACATAATGAAGTCATTTAACTTCTATGTTTTCCCCAAGCCTTTTGGTAGGTCCTCACCAGATGTCAAGTTTGTTTGCCAGGTTAGTAGTGGAACTGTGTTTTTTTTCCTTTTGTGAATTGCTGTTGGGATAGAGTAGAAATGTAGAATTTTTTTTTTTTTTTTAATTTTAGCTCTTGGTGCTGTAGTTGTTGGTCAGTTAGTAGAGTGCTATGAATGATGTCCCATCCTCAGCACCACACTGTGATACATGCCTGTGATTCAGCCTTGGGAAAGATGTAGAAGGACCATGAGTTAAAAATCATCCTCGGCGCCGGGCGGTGGTGGTGCATGCCTTTAATCCCAGCACTTGGGAGGTAGAGGCAGGCGGATCTCTGTGAGTTCGAGGCCAGCCTGGTCCACAAAGTGAGTCCAGGACAGCCAGAGCTGTTACACAAAGAAACCCTGTCTCGAAAAACCAAAAAAAAAAAAAAAAAAAAAAAAATCATCCTCGGCTACATAGTCAATATGAGACCCTGTTTCAAAAACAACAAATACAAAAAAACCTCAAAAACCTCAACCAACCAACCCCTCCCCACCCCAAATAAAACAAAAGAAAACCAATCAAAAAGATTTAGGCTTTGGGTAAATTATCTCACTTCTTTTTTTTTGAGACAGGGTTTCTCTGTGTAGCCCTGGCTCTCCTGGACTCACTTTGTAGACCAGACTAGCCTTGAACTCACAGAGATCCACCTCCCTCTGCCTCCCTAGTGCTGGGATTAAAGGCGTGTGCCACCATGCCCAGCAATTGCAGACAGCTGTGAACTGCCATGTGGGTGCTGGGATTTGAACCCGGGCCCTTTGGAAGAACAACCAGTGCTTTTAACTGCTGAGCCATCTCTCCAGCCCTTATCTCACTTCTTTGTCCTTCTTTTTTTAGGTTTTAAAATTGATAGCATTGTTATAAGAAATAGGCTATAAAGATAGGTAAATGGAAATTAGATCATGAACTTTATTATTTATTACTAAAGCTGAGTTGGGGATCATGACATTGCAGTGGGATTCCATTTGGGACTCTGGTGATCTTACACCAGGATCCACAGATGTCTTATGTCATTGTCTTTGTTCCTTCCTCAAGGATGGAGTTTTATTTTCTGAAAGAGTCAAACTTCTTTTTTGTTTTCTGTTTTTTGAGGCAGCGTTTCTCTATGTAGCCCTGGCTGTCCTGGAACTCCATCTGTAGTCCAGTGTGACTTCGTGCATGCGCCATTGCCTACCACTTGGCTAAGAGTCAACCTTCTTAAGCCTGGGTCCTTTCTCATAACTCACCAATTAGGAAACAGAAAATAGAAAAGACTACATTTTTAATTTGAGGAGAGCACAGAGTAGAGATGCTGGGAGACTTGCCCTTAGACTCTTGTGGTAGCTGGCTTGGCAGACACTGCATAAAGTTTCCCTTTCTGCCTGCTTGGTTATTTGTTGTCATGGATAAGGAGTGTGGAGATGTGGGTGTATGGTGAAGAGAGGGGCTGCCCCTTCTCCCCTGTAATCCTGCATCCTAGCTTCTCTTTCCATAGTAACCCAAGTTCATCTTAGTTTCTCTCTCTGTCTCTCTCTTTTTGCCATAAAAGTGGTACTGCAGCTGTGGAAGTCCAGAGGACAGGCTCCTGAGGACTTTCTTTCTGAAATGACAAAAGATAAGGACTGGGATGGATGTAGCTTAGTAAGTAGAGTGCTTGCCTCATATGTACAAGTCCCTGGATTTGATTCCCAGCACTTGCTTAAACGGGGCACGGTGTCATGTGCTCACACTCCAGGGCTAGGGAGGTAGGGAGACTGGTCAGAGGTTCAGTGTCATCCTTGGCTATATAGCAAATTTTGAGGCCAGCCTAGATTATATAAGACCCTGTCTCAAAAACCAAACAAAGATAGTAATCACAATGTGCATACTCTTACTTTAAAATAATGCAAGATATAACCATGATGTGGAAGATTATTGAATATTTGGGAGCAAAAGGGAAAAACTGAAGGTAATTTTTGTCTTTCAGGCCTGGCTGGCCTCCGACTCATAGTGACTTGCCTGAGTCTGTTTTCTGGGTTCTATGACTAAAGCTCTGAGCCACCATATCCAGCTTCTTTTTTAGTTTTAAAAGACAGATTATCACTTTGTGGCCTAGGCTAGTGTTATAGATCCATATCAAGCTTATTTTGGTCTTTTAGCTAGTTTTCCTAGGTTATCATGTAAACCATAGCTGATACTTCCTTTTCTCTTATCTTTTTATTTATTTTAATGGTCCTGCTGAGTAGATGTAGGATCTAGGGCCTCATGCATATGAGAGCATGCCTCACTGTGCCATGTCCCTGGCCCCCATACTTCCTTTTTCCTGAAATCAGATACTAGCTATTTACCAGTTAACTTGGTTTGGAATACTTAAGCGATGTTTGTAGATTTTCATTGGAGGAAAATTGGCCCAGTTTAGAAATTTCTTTGGATAGAGTTGTTATTAGAAGTGAAAGAATAATTATGCTATTTTATTATTCACTCATTTATTTATTTATTTATTTATTTATTCATTTATTTATTTATTTATTTATTCGCTCATTTTTTGTTTGTTTATTTATTTGTTGGGGGACAAGGCTTCAACTGTGTAGCCCTGTCTGGCCTTGAACTCACAGAGATCCTCCTGTGTCTGTCTCCCAAGTGCTGGTTTTAAAGGCATGCACCACCACACCCCGCACAAGAATAGTTATTTAAAATGAAGAGGGTACGGTACTATGATTTTAGTTCAAGACTAATATCAAACAAAACCAGGGATGCAGTGAGACACCTTAAGCTACTTCTCTGGCTGGTGTTTGTTTGTTTTGAGACATAGTGTCAGTGTGTAGTTCAGGCTGGTTTCAAACTCACTGTACAGCCAGGCTGAGCACTGGTCTGTAGTCCTTCAGTCTTAAGCTCCTTAGAACTGCCATCTAGGAAATGTACTGAAGCAGATCAGAAGAGCTCCACTCACTATATGATGTAGCAACATGTGGACTATTCATCCAGGTGCTCCTTAAGGAAGATGATATTCTTTTTTTTTTTTAAAGATTTATTTATTATGTATACAATGTTCTGCCTACAGGTATATCTGCAGGCCAGAAGAGGGCACCAGATTTCATTATGGATGGTTGTGAGCCACCATGTGGTTGCTGGGAATTGAACTCATGACCTCTGGAAGAGCAGCCAGTGCTCTTAACCGCTGAGCCATCTCTCCAGCCCGGAAGATGATATTCTTGAAGACAGTCCAGAGGCAGATATTTCAAGTGGAAATTAAAATGCTGGATTTTTAAATCTTATTTTTTAACATTTTGAAATTACTGTGCTAGTTGTTGTTGTTATTATTATTATTATTAGCTATGATAAAATACATGACTAGGGCTGGAGAGGAAGCCCAGGAGTGGTTAAGAGCACTGGCTACTCTTCCAGAGGACCCAGGTTCAATTCCCAGCAACCACATGGCAGTTTACAACTGTCCTTAATGCCATTCCCATGGGCCCTCTTCTGGCCTCTACAGGTATTGCATGCATGTGGTGCAAAAAAAAAAAAAAAAAAAAAAAAACCCAAACCAAATCAAAAACAAAAAACACCATACATGCAGGCAAAAACACCCATATGCCTAACAATGAATAAATAAATCAAATAAAAAATATCATGGCTAGGTAAAATACAAGAAAGTTTATTTTGGCGCATGGTTCCAGAGGGTGAGAGTTCGTGGTAGGGACAGCATGGCAGCAGGTAGCTGTAGTAGGAAGTTAAGATCTCACATCTTTAACTGCAAGGACAAAGTAGAGAGAGCAAACTGGGAGTTGGTAAGGCCAGCAACTCAGCAAGGCCTCATCCCTTTAGCTTTCCCAAACAGAAACACCAGCTGGGTATCATGTGTTCAAATGGTGAAGCCTCTGGGGAACATTTTTCATTTAAATCACCACGCTCATATTTTATTTCTTGTGTGTGTGTAGTCCTGGCTGTCCTGGACTCACCTTGTAGACCCGGCTGGCCTCAAACCCAGAGATCATCTGCCTCAGCCTCCAAGGTGCTGGGATTAAAGGTGTGTGCCACTACGCCCAGCTTTTGTTCTTCTTTTTGTTGTTGTTGTGGCTGCTGTTTGCTTGTTTTATTTAAAAGTCTACAAGTACAGGCTCTGGGGAGATGGCTGAGTGGGGGAATCTCAGCTCTGACTCCTAGAACCAATGGAGAATCAGAGCCTGCCAGCCACAGCATGTAATAAATCCCAGGGCTTCTTATTGAGACAAGTGGGTTCTGAGGAGGTGCGCTTAGTAACTAGCCAGTCTGGCTGGGAAAGCCAAGAATTCAATGAGAGACCATGTCTCAAAAGTTAAGGTGGAGAGTAATTGAGGAAAATAGTCAGTGTTGACCTCAGGCCTCAAAAGATGGCTGTATGGGTGAGTTGTGTGCACATGTGTATACACCACATACAGTTAAGTACATATGTACACACAGCAGAGAATGATATGAAGATACTGACTTGCATAGACACGTGCACCCTTTCTCACATTGTGGACACACACGCACACACATGCGCACACACGCACACACACACACACACACACACGCAACTATAGAGTTGCATTTTTCAAAGGAGTTAGGAGCTAGAGTCTGAGTAGATAAAATTATGTCACATTCGCTCTCAAAGAGTTCTCATCCTTAAATCATATGGGACCTGAAGACAAAACAACTTACTGTTTCCTTGAAAATTATGTATGTCTAATACTGAGCTGCTAGGTAAGATGTGGAGGAGTGGGTCGCCGAATGCTACATAACCGAGGATCATGTGGCAGAGAGAAACAACAGTCTCCAATATGCTTTCTGTCATCCTTTCCTCCTTCCCCCACCTTCTCTTTCTCTCTGTGTTTCTGAGACTTGGTCCCATATAGTCCAGACTGATTTCAAAATTACTAAGTAGCCAAGGATAATCTCGAACTTTTGCTCCTCCTGCTAGATGTGTATCACAAATCTGCTTTTGTCTTTAATAAGTGGTAAAGTAATTGTATATTAAAGAGTTTTCCTAGAATAAATGTCATTGTGATTTATTTACCAGTAATAGTTGATTTGTTTACCTATTTTATATGCCTATACCTGAGGTTGTATGAAATCCCTTGGGTGAGAATTCTAGTGCAAAAAGTTCAAGTAGCCTTGGTTTGGCATGTGGTAGACAAACCACTCCCTATCTAGGTCCTTCTCAGTGTCTGCAGAGGTGGGAGTGTTTACATGAATATATAAGACTTTAGGAGAATATAGGAAATCAGCAGCTGTAGTATTGTTCTCTTGTTGCTTCATGATTTGGCTAAACTCATGTACAATCTCTAAAATTATTTACTCAGCTTTAATAAATCTATTTGCATCTTTCAGCCTCTTCTAGGTCCAGGATATGTTTGCTTAGTCAGATTTTAGGGATTTTGCTCTCTGGATCTTGAACATTAAGGACATTCAACTAGCAGGTCTGGTGACACAGGCATGTCATCTCAGCTACTGAGGAAGTTGAGGCAGGGAAGAACAAGAGTTCAAGCCATCAATGGGCTACAGAGTGAATTCAAGGCTGTCTTTCACAACTCAGGGAGACCCTTTCTGAAAAACAGCAACACAACAACAAACCCAAAACCAAAATGCAGAGTACTGAGGCTACAGCTACCCGGTAGAGCACTTGCAGAGCACGTACAGAGTCCTAGGTTCAATCCCTGCTTCTCAGAAGCAAAATCAAGAACCCACAAAGAAAGAACATTTAGAATCGGGGTTGTGGGGGTTGAAGAGATGCTTCAGCAGTTAAGAGCACTGGCTGTTCTTCCAAAGGACCTGGGTTTGATTCACAGCACCCACATGGTAGTTCAGAACTGTCTAACTCCAGTTCCAGAGGATCTGACACCCTCACACAGGCATATATGCAGGCAAAACACCAATACACATAAAATAAATAAATAAATCATAAAAAAGAAAAAAAAGAGTTGGGATTGTGGCTCATTTGGTAGAGTACTTGCCAAGCATGAGGGAAGTGTTGGAGTCCATCACCAGCATCCACAGACTGGGTGTGGTTCTGCACAGCTGAAGTTCAGCACTCAGAGGAAGCAGGGGCATTAGGAAATTCAAGGTCATTTTTAGTTACCTAGTGAGTTCTAGCTGGCCCGGGCTACATGAGGCCATGTATCAGAAAAACAAAACACAAACTAATATGAGACAAAAGAAAGCAATATCCAATTTAGATTTTAGGCCTTCAGGGCTGGTAAGGCTGAGGGGGATGAAAGGCATTGTAAGTAAATAAATAATCATGGTAGCTATGGCCAAAGACCCATCTTTAACTGTTAGCCTGCTTCCTTCTCGTTGGGTTGTCATGGTTAC
Source organism: Lophiomys imhausi (assembly GCA_907164525.1). Classification (NCBI taxonomy): domain Eukaryota; kingdom Metazoa; phylum Chordata; class Mammalia; order Rodentia; family Muridae; genus Lophiomys; species Lophiomys imhausi. Next base: position 3,654,792 of record CAJQZJ010033039.1, on the reverse strand, counting down.
TGGTTTGCATCACTCCTCTGCTGTCCTGACACTTTCCTCAAGTCTCATTGAAATGTGTGTTGTGTGTTTCAGAGCTCCAGCATTGCCTTCCTAGCGAGCCAAGGATTTGACTTTAATAAAGTGTTTTGCAGTGGTAAGACTATGTCTTAGCTTTGTAGTTGATAAACCTTTGAAGTTCTTCAGAAGAAAATTTCATTTTATTGAGAATTTTTTAAAAGCCCTTTAATTTGATTAATTTACAGTTTAACATGTGGAAAAGGCTGGTCTCAAATTTACTCTGTAGTTACAAGGATGACTTTCATTTTTTTTTCTTGCCTTGAGATTGCGACAGGTTTCATGTGCAGTGCTGGTATTACAGATGTGTGTTGCCTTGTCCAGCTTGTCAGTGGGTGCTGGGGCTTCAGATTCCTCCTTATGCCCTAAATAGCAGGCGTTTCACTGACCAACCTATGTCTCTGAACCTCTATTTTTAATTTTTTATTAAAACATGTTTGCATTTGTGTATTATGTCTGCATTTGCCACTTGCATGTGAGTGCTCACAGAGCTCAGAAGAGGATGTTGGATACTCTGCAGCTGTAGGTAAAGGCGGTTGTGTGCTATCTGTCGTCAGTTCTAGGAACTGAACTCAGGTCCTCTGGAAGAACAGCAAGTGCTCTTAACTGCTTCAGCTCCACCCTCTGTTTTTGTAAACCTCCTTAATTCTGAGCTGAGCAGGAGAGTAGATAGCTTTCATACTTGTTGTTTGGGTTTTCCCTCACAGTGGCCTTTTCTGTTCATCTGATCAGAAGTTCCTTTTACTGAAGAACAGGCTGCCTCTGCTTGCCCTTCATGTTCTCATTCATAAATGCATTCGTGCCATAGTTACTGAAGGGTGATTGACTGCACGAACAAGTGCATTTCATGATCACTTGCCTTTTCTGTTGAGGTTTTTTTTTTTCAGTATAGTTAAAATATAGTCTGTGTTTTATGAGTATCATAGATTTTTCATTAGTTGAAAGTTTTGTGTAAAAAATGAATTAAAAAAAAAAAAAGTTTTGTGTAAAGGCCAGGTGTGGAGGTGCACGACTTTAATCCCACTCAGGAGGCAGAGACAGGTGGATGGATCTCTATGAGTTCAAGTCCAGCCTGGTCTACAATGTGAGTCCAGGACAGCCAGGGCTACACAGAGAAAACCTGTCTCGAAAACAAAACAAAATAAAAAAAAGTTTTGTGTATAACCAAGTGAAATGATGCATGCCTTTAATCAATCACTTTGAAGGCGGAGGCAGGTAGATCTCCTTGAATTTGATGCCTTGTCTACATAGTTCCAGAACAGCCAGAGCTACAAAGTGGAACCCTGTCTGAAAAAGAACAAAAACAATTTCATATAACAGCTGGATACATGGCTCAGAAGTTAAGAGAGTTAGGTTGCTGCTCTTCCAAAGGGCTGGAGTTCAGTTCCCAGCACCCACATCTGGCAACTCACAATTGCCGGTAACACCAGTTCCAGGAGACCTAACACCCTCTTCTGTTCTCTGCAGGCACCTGCACACAAGACATATACACATACATATAAATAAAAATAAATTTAAAAAAAGAGTTTTGTATGTGAAATTGTTATTTCTTCTAATTTATTCTTTTAAAAATTATGTGTAGGAATTCCATATCTGAACCAGGAAGAAGAAAGACAGCTGAGAGAGCAATTGGATGAAAAACGTTCTCAGGCCAATGGGGCAGGAGCTCTGGCAAAATGTCCTGTGACAATTCCTGAGGATCAGAGGAAGTTTATTGACCAAGTAATGTAAGTTCCTAAACTGACATCAGAGATGCACTGGGTACAGATTAGAGGCTGTCTTACACTGGGTAGCACCTGCAGGGTACCCAGGTAGTATGATATGAGAGACTGGCCCTAATTGTGGCCTTTTGGAGGAAATCTGTCTTTCACGCTTACTTGTTTCGCATGCACAGTGTACACACCAGATGAAGTGAGAGGCAGTATGTTTAGTATCATGGCAGGATTGCTGTCTTTCACACCAACTTGTACTTCAAATGCAAAGGTGTTCACACAAGTGTGGTTGTGAGCTGCGAGCTTTAATTGTGGCATGTCTAAATCTGGACAATAACTTCAAGTTGCATCATATTTGGACCTGTTCTACGCTACTGGGAGGGTCTCAGCAGGTGTGCATTTGGCCTGGACCAAACCTTCCCAGAACGGTGCTCCATGTATATTTGTTTCTCACAGTGAACTTTCTGACAAGCAAATGTGCTCTGTGAAGAGTATCTCGTCTTGTATAAGTTAGCTACCAGTATAATAGCTTTTTTAGAAAAGTCAAAAATTATATTACTAGTATTGATGAATTCTTAACATGCTTACAAATTTTCTGTATGTGTAAGTGATATATACACACTTATGTATGGGTATGTGCATGAGGAGGGAGGTCAGAGAAGAGAATTGGATATCCTGCATCTCTCTTTGCCTTATTTGAGGCGAGATTTCTCCCTGAACCTGGAGCTTGAATGTTTTGGCTAGGCTGGCAGTCAGCATGCCTTAATAATCCTCCTACCTCTACACTGCTCCCCACTGCCCAGAACTGGGATTATGGCTGTATACTAAATCATGCCTAACTTGTGTTGATTCTGGATCTGCACTTAACCTCATGAGTGTGACTCTTAAGTAGTCTCTGCAGCTCTAAAATTGATGATTTTGTTTGAGAAATTGTTACAAGTTTCCTAGTGACACCAATTATTTCATCCAAAGCTTATGTCAAAATATACCCATTTGCTTTGGTTTTGGTTATTTTTCTGATTTGCTTAGAATGTATGGAAAGAAGACCTGTAAGCATAAGGGATATATGTTCTTGGGCCTGGGGATGTAACTTAGTTGGTAGAATGCTTGCCCATAATGCACAAAGCCTAGGTCTCCAGCACTGCATGAATTGGGTGTAGTGGTGCATAGCTGTACTGCTGGCACTCAGCAATTGAGAGGTAGAGGTAGGAGATCAGATGTTCAAGCCATCTTCCCTACATAGCAAGTTTAAGGTCAGCTTGGGATATATGAGACTGTCTCAAAAAAAGGGAAGAAAACTGGACTGCTTGTGTGTGCGTGGGCATGTTGTAGAGATTGAAGTCAGGCCTTTACTCATGTTAGACAAGTGCTTTGCCACTGACTTCACCCCCAGCCCTGTATTTACATTGCTTTTGAAAGTAACTGTTGCTGGCTCTTTTGAGAGCAATCACCATTCTGATCACTCCCTTCTTTCAAGGCACTGATGATCATTTTCTGATTCTTACTCGTTAGAGAGAAGATAGAGGGTTTCCTACAAAGTGAAGAGAAGAAGAGCCTGGATCTAGACCCGTGCACTGGGTCAGTTGGCTTCTTTGTTGCATGTGTTCCTTTTTAGGAGAGGGAGAGGATTTCTGCCTTGTGTGTGCTTTTTTACAGCATCCTGATACATAGTCTTTCTTTCACATGTGTGTTCCTAAGACTTGAATGCTAACTGTAGCACTAACACAGTAGGAATGTTTGTCTACTGAGACTCAGAATGAATACTGTGTTCCATCCTTGGACAGAAGAAAATCATTGCAACTTAGACTTCAGACTGTGCCCAAGAGCAACATCATTGGCTTGGAGGAGTGCTAAACATACAAGGGCTTCAGAAGAGAAGGATTCACTGTCAGGCTACCTCTGTTCTTTTAATTTCTCTCTAGAGAGAAAAAACGAATCAGCATATGAGAGAGTATCTCAGCATCTTTCCTCATTTTGCTTAATGGCATGCATCACAAAGGTGTCAGGATGCAAACTTCTATTCTAAATTTCATGCAGCTGCAGGAAGCAATGTTTGATCATAATTCCTACCTAGACTCTAAGAGCAATATAATAATATTAAAATTTTGATAAAGACAAATGATGAGTCCTTTCATCTCAGAAATGCCTGTGTTTATTATCTATGCCTGTCTGTTCTAATGAGGGCTCTAAATAAACTCTAAATTTACTGATCAGTTAACCACTGACTGATCAGTTAGGGTTCGCTGCTTATTTATTTATTTGCTCATCTATCTATCTATCTATCGATCTATCTGTATTTATTTATTATGTGTTCAGTGTTCTTCCTGCATATATGCCTGCAGGTCAGAAGAGGGCACGCCTTCCTCTGCCTTCGAATGCTAGGATTAAAGGTGTGTGCCACCACGCCCAGCTAGGGTTCACTCTTTTTTTTTGAATAGATTTTTGAGTTTTATTGAAATCTTACATGAACAAGAAGTTGGAAATACAATCACATCAAAGAACAAATTGACACAGCTTTGATTTTTTTTTTTAAGATTTATTTATTTTACATAGTTGAAAACTCTATCTGCATGTACCCCTTCATGCCAGAAGAGGGCATCAGATTCCAGTATAGATCGTTATGAGTCACCATGTGGGTTCTGGGAATTGAACTCCAGACCTCTGGAAGAGCAAACAGTGCTCTTAACTGCTGAGCCATCTCTCCAGCACAGCTTTGATGTTTAAGCCAAACAAAATTTATAGGGTAGATTTCAAAAAGGTGTGAAGTTATAACAATTTAAAAACACAGTTAACCAGCTTCAAGTTCACTCTTAATAGTCCAAATTATTTCCTTTTGTTTTATAGGTTCCAAAGAAAACTTATTTATCAGACTTTGAGTTGGAAGTAAGTATTTGAATTAAATGTGGGAGTGTTCTCAAGGACAGGAATTAATAAGCAAAGTATAATCTTCAGCTCTATTGCTCTTTTGAAGTTTTCAGTCATGGGTGATTTGACCCCATCATGTCCCCAATCAGATCTTAAATTGACTACCCATTTAAATTTCTGTAGCCATTTTGTAGATGTCTTAAGACATGTAATTCTGTTCTCTATATCTTCTCACTCTCTGTTTCTCTCTCTCTCTTATACACACACACACACTAAAAAAAAAAACTGTGACAGTGATGTGTATATGGGAATTTTATTTTTATTTTTTGGGGTTTTTTTTTAAGATTTATTTTTATTTTTTTATGTATACAGTGTTCTGCCTGCACGTACACCTGCAGGCCAGAAGAGGGCACCAGATTTCATTATAGATGGTTGTGAGCCACCATGTGGTTGCTGGGAATTGAACTCAGGACCTCTGGAAGAGCAGTCAGTGCTCTTAACCTCTGAGCCATCTCTCCAGCACAAGGGAATAATTTTATTTATTTTTCATTATTTGGTTTTTCGAGATAGGGTTTCTCTGTGTAATTGTCCTGGAAGTCGCTTCATACATAGGCTGGTTTCAAATTCACAGAGATCCACTTGTCTCTGCTTCCCAAGTGACAAGAGAGGGAATAGTTTTTAAACAGGACAGGAGGGCTGGAGGCTGGCTTGCCCAGCCTCCTTTCTTGCCCTGTCCTTAGATCTGTCTCTGTGCTTTCCATATCCCTCTCCTCTATGGCTACTGCAAACACTGAGGCAAACTGCAGCCCAGCAGTCTCTAACCTTCCCTTTGTGCACCCTATGAGGTCTACAGGGACTCTTACATTTCTGTTCCAAAGTAAGCATTGGGAAGCAAGATGACCTCTGGCATTACCTTGAAGGTATTATGAAAGTGTTAAAACCCTAAAAAGCTCACACAAAATTGGCAACATTTCTGTGCGTTTGAGAGAAGAGGCAAGGAAACAGTGACTGAGGTATTGCAAGCAGGCTTATTGTAAAGTCTTAGTAAAACTGGTTTATTATAGCCATGCGGCTGTTTGTCGAATTCTTTGGGGGTTTTAGTTGAGTTGTGCACTCATGTGAACTCTTCCTCTTTTTGTGTAGGTATCCCAAAGGCATTCATGTGGAGACATTAGAGACTGACAAGGTAACTCAGTCATTCAGTGCTCACCGTCAACTCACAGAGTGATTCGCTGAGGTGTTGATGACTTTCGCCTTTGCCCTGGCTTGGTTGAGCTGTGGCTTTGGCAAGCCACCTGTCCTCTCTGAGCCTGATTTTCCTCATTTACATAGTAGGACTAAGCATGGTGATTTTAAGCAAATGTAGCTTATAGCTTTTAAGATTTTTAAAAAAAAATTAAAAATTTAGATTTAAAAAAATTTATTTTATGTGTATAAATGCTTTGCTTGCATGTAGTATATTTAGTGAACCATGTGTTAATGGAAGTCAGAAAAGAATTGGGGGGGGAAAAGGGTGGAAGGATGGGATAGGAAGGGGGAATAGGGAAGGGTTTGTGACTGAGATGTAACTTGAAGAAAAAAAAATAAAGTACTTATTAAAAAAAAAAAAAATTGGAGTTACAGGTGTTTGTGAGCCACCATGTAGGTGTAGGAAATTGAACTCAGGTCCTCTGCAGGAGCAATCAGTGTCCTTAACCACCGAGCCATCTCCCAAACTCCACTTAAAGCTTTTTTTTTTAGATGATGATTCGGGCTAGGAGTAGTGGTACTTGCCTTTAATCCCAGCACTCAGAAGCAGGTAGATCTCTGTGTGTTCCAGGACAGCCTGGTCTATATAGTGGTTTCTAGGACAGCTATATAGAGAGACCCTATCTCAAACAAAACAAAACAAATAAAAAAACCAATGAAATAAAATGATGATTTAGTGGATAAGTGGGAGTGAACTTTTTTCCATCTGTAATATATATGTATACACATTGCTATCTTTTTCTTTCTTTCTTAAAGATTTATTTATTTTTATCTCATATGGATGAGTGTTTTGCCTGCATGTATGCCTGTGTACCATATGTGTACAGTGCTCACAGAGACCAGAAAAAGGCATTGTATCCTCTGGGACTAGAGTTACAGACAGCCGTGAGCTGCCATGTGGTGCAGCTAATCAAACCTGCTCTGGAAGAGCAGCCAGTGCCTTAACTACTGAGCCATCTCTCCAGCCCCTCTTTTTCTCTTAAAATTTACACATACACACACACACACACACACACACACACACACACACTCTCAGACACATTTACATTTATATATTTTGTGTTTGTATGTGTGTATATGCATGTGTGTGTTGGGAATGGGGGCATGTGGAGATCAGAGGATAACTTGTGAGACAATTCTCTCTTCCCAGGGATAGTTCTCAGGTTGTCAGGTTTGTCATTAAGTATCTTTATCGAAGAGCCATCTCTTTGGTCCTTGCAGTGGGCTTAATAAATATAAACTATATTATCCAAAGTTTTTTCTTGTGTTCATAAACTATGCTATGGATGCTTTATTTATTTAAAACTAATTATTTAGAATTTTAAAAGCTACACAACCTCACTGTTCATTGTACAGTCTTATTTGCATAGTCTGTAGCTGATTCCTACTGACGATGTGGGTTTGAATCGTTATGGACATGCAGAGCGGGTTGTGTGCCCAGTCAGCTTTGGCACCATCTCAGAACAGCTTCTCCTGAGCTTGCTTATACCTGCTTGCTTGTTTTCTTTTTGGCTCATTGAGATGGTCTCATTGTATATATAGCTGAGGCTGGCCTTGAACTCACTATGTAGCCTAATACATCAGAGTTATCATTCAAAGTTATTATAATCACAGCATTTTGGAGGCTAAGGGGTCAAGATGTTTCCAGAAAACTACACATTTGCTTTGTCTTTTAGAAGGAGAGGCACATAGTTATCAGCAAAGTGGATGAAGAAGAACGCAAAAGAAGAGAGCAGGAGAAGTATGCGAAGGAGCAGGTAAGTGCATACGTTTTCCTTTCTATGAAAATATAGATGGGGTAATTTCTTTCTTTGTAGTTCTGGATCATAGCTGCTGGATTCAGTTTAGCTAGCAGATGGCTACTAGTGAAAGGTAGCTTTGTTTTGGTTTGTTTTTTAAAGACTGATCGAGTCTTAGACTGTAGTTTCTGATTCTCTTGCCTCAGTCTCTCAATTCCTGGAATTGCAGCCATTCACTTCCTTGTTTACCTGAAGTTGTCATTTTTTTGTAAGTTACCTTGATTGACTTGGAAATTATAACATCCTGTAGCTAGGTATGGTGGCATATGCCTCTCATCCCAGCACATGGAAAGTGGAGGTAGGAAGGTCAGGAGTTCAAGGCCAGCATGAGCTACACAGGGATCCTGATTCTTCTACCCCAATATAGGAAGTCATGGGTAAACTCTGAGAGCTATTAGTCAAGTAATTAATGAGTAATTAATTTAACACTTGTTTATTCTACCTTCTAAAACAGAAAAGTATGTAGATTATTTTATCATTTTTTAAAGATTAATATTATTTTTAAAGATTTACTTTTATTATTTGTGTGTGTGTGTGTGTGTGTGTGTGTGTGTGTGTGTGTGTGTCTTTGTCTTTGTAACTGAATGTTACATCTGCATGGGTGTTCTCAGAGGCCAGAGGAGAGCATGGGAACCCTTGAAGATGCACCTAAAAGCATTTGTGAACTACCTAATGTGAGTGCTGGAACTGAACTCAGCTCCTTCTGGAAGAGCAGGAGTGCGCTTAACCTCTGAGTCATTTCTCCAGATCAAAAATTTTATTTTGTTTTTTTATTTATGTCTCTGTGTGTGTGTGTATGTATATATGTATGTATGTATGTGTGTGTGTGTGTGTACACGTATATACACCCTTTTGGCAATCAGGAGAGGCTGTGATATCCCCTAGAACTGGAGTTATAGTTGGTTGTGGGTGCTAGAATAGAACCCAGGTCCCCTGCAAGTGGAGTAGCACTCTTAACTGTGGAGGTATCTCTCTAGGTCCTTATACTGATTTTACATGCAATTAGGGATTAGTATTACAAATCCTGTGACACTAAACATAACCCATTTGATGTTAAACTTCATTTTGGGGGAGGTTCAGGCTTTAGTTCATTCAAGTAAGGAATACAATGTGCCTTTGTATGTGTATGGATATATATATATATATATATATATATATATATATATATAAAATCAACTTTTAAAGATTTCGTTTCTCATTTGTGTGTTTGTGAGGTATGGGCTCATGTGTCAGAGGACTTGCATGTTGAGGTCAGCGGAAAGCTTTGCGGAGTTAGTTGTTTTCTTCAGCCTTTACAGGGTTCTGAGGGGCACATTCAGATTGTGAGGTCGTCATGGCAAGTGCCTTTACCCACTGAACCCTCTTGCGAGCCCTATTTGCTTTTAATTTAGTTCTTTTACGTAGGAGGAACTTAATGATGCTGTGGGATTTTCAAGAGTCATCCATGCCATTGCGAATTCGGTAAGTCTTCCACATTTGGTTTTGTTTCTAGTAAAATGGCTGAGCACAATATTTAAAATGAAGTGTCTAGCTGCTACTGCAAATTGCTCACGTGATTACCTTGGGAATGTTTACCTGATCTGGAGGAAGAAGATAGTAGCATGGGCTGCTGCTGTGCAGTGCAGCGGGTCAGAAGTCATCATTGCTGAATTATATGCAAGCCAGTTCTCAGAAAGCTTTTGCTGCAAAAACACAGTGGAGGATCACCCTGCTCTGTGATGTCCTTGTATAACTACATGGAACTGAAACTCATTAGTCTGAAAACGGGAATCAGAAGTCAAGGAGCAAGTAGAGGAATCCAGAGGATAAATAATTTTAAGTTGACTTCTTCTACAGAATTATCCATCTGTCATAATCTTAGTAATAGTAAAGCATAAAAATGTGCTGGTTGTTTGTCTAATTGTGCTAGACAGTTCTATGGTAGACATCTTTCCTTGTTCCTTTCTGAAAGGCATCCACCTTTTGCATGGGTAAACTAGGCCCTGCTCTTGCTTGAATGGTAGATTTCCTGGATCTGAGACTTTATTCTCCTTGGGCAGTTGGATCTGGGGAGGAGTTGTCTTGTCCTTTAGGTGCTTGGCCATCAAGACCCTCTCAGTTCTAATGTAAGACTTTCAACATGGGTAGGCACACTCTGTCCTCTTTTGAAGATAACATGTGACAGAGCCTTATTAAAGAAGATCATTAGCTACGAGGAACTCTTGTTACTTAAATGCAGTTAAACTGTACTGAACACAAAATTGTGTGATCCTGGGAGGAGAAAGGGGTGAGTTGTAAATGAAAATTTTACTTATCCTAAGTTTACTAATACCTTAATAAACATCTATAAAGTACCTATAATTGTAATACCTAATACCTATAAACACTTAATAAATACCTAGAACCTAATACCTAAGAACATCTTTTTTTGTTTGTTTGTTTTTTGTTTTTTGAGACAGGATTTCTCTGTGTAACAGCTCTGGCTGTCCTGGACTCACTCTGTAGACCAGGCTGGCCTCGAACTCACAGTGATCCACCTACCTGCCTCTGCCTCCCAAGTGCTGGGATTAAAGGCGTGCGCCACCACGCCTAGCCACCTAAGAAGATCTTAACAATCGTACTTTAACTCTTTTGAAAGGATACCAGGATTCTCTAGTGCAGGTCCATGTGAGCAAACTGGTCAGCCCTCTATCTGCTGGCACACCTCAAGCAGCATTCACAGCCTGGCTCTGGAGGTCACAGCGATCTTATCTTCAGCTTGGCTCAGGTTCCTCCAGTCCTTCATGGTGTTGCTGCAGTCTGCCAGGTAGTGTGACCGTCATCCTTGCAGCTTCGCTTGGCCTTCTTGGGCTGGCCATTGACCAGAGTCCCTTTCCAAGACTCTTGTTTGCCTGCTGCTTATTTCCTCAGGGCTCATGCTATATTAGTGTGGGTCAGGGCAGATGGCATACATTGCCTCACACTTCGTAGATCTCAGGCTTATATAGGGCATGGTCTTGCGGTCTTTCGAGGTCTCACCCTTTCTCAAAATACGTGGTAGGTCCTGTGACCTCTCAAGGGTTTTAAGGCTTTGCAGCATGTGCCTCCTGGATGCCCACCACAGTCCAATCTGACCTTGTCGATTTCAGCTCAGATCTTTCTAGTGTCCAAGCAAAGGCAGGCTGTAAACTCTTTTCAATTTCCCAGGCTTTCAGAGTGTCTTCTCAATGGTTGGCCAGGACTATGTGCTGCCAGGTGCCAGTCTGATCTGCATGCACCTTAAGAGTCCTTACCAATTCACTAAAGGAAACTAACCCATTACAGTGAGTCTCTTCAGCAGCTGCTAAAGTCACAGGTACCAGAAAAGCAGGTTCTAGTCACACTTGGTACTGTGTACACACTTAGCCATGCTTGAGAAGCAAGGGGGCTTCAGTTTTGATCCTCATTAGCCAGCATAATAATTGAGCTTATCTTCCAAAGTTGAGACTTTTATTCTCCTCCTCATAAGGAGATGTGCATTTCTGTTTGCTTAACTGTGTGTATTCTGAGTTATACAGAAGACTTTAATAATACCTTTGAATTCCTATGGCACCTGGGCAGATCTGAGAACTGGGAAAATGACAGGGGTCTCTTCAAAACACTCAGTTTAATAAAAGGATATAAATAAAACTACCTTATCTACAGGAAACAAAGTGAGAAAAAAATTAAGTTACATATCTTAGAAATTAAGATATTTCATATATAATTACTTTCTTTTTCATTTGTTTGTTGAGGCAGTATTTCTAGACTCACTCTGTAGTCCAGTCTGGCCTCAAACTCAGAGATCCACCTGCCTCTGCCTCTCAACCTCTGGCCAGCTTAGTTTCTTATTAATGTCAATAAGCTCTATGAAGCCAGTAGACCCATCCATCCATCCACAGGATTGAGGGTTGAGCCCAGATTTACTCTTTAATTTTTTTTAATTAAAAAATTTTATTCCAGACAAAAACATGTGGAGACTTCGGAGCTGTCCCAGCTCCCCTCAAGCACCCAGCAGCTAAGCTCAGAGACTATCACACAAGGGTGGAGGGAGGGGACTGTGATGGAGATGTAACTTGAAACAATAAATAAACATTTAAAAAATGTGTAAAATGAGAGAAATATAGAAGTCTCACCCTATCATTGTTTTAGGATCAATGTGTGATTTAAGCTGCAGAATTGTTTCTTTTACAATGATGTGTGATGTTATGTTGGAGCATAGATATTAAGAATTGAAATGGCATCTTTGTGGCCTTTTTTTGATGAATACATGGTATACTTCCCCATTTCTTTTGATTAATTTTTGTTTGAAGTCTATTTTGTAGATAATAAAATGACTACACCAGAAAAAAAATTTTATTTAGCCAGGTGAGGTGGCTCACACCTTTAATCCTAGCACTCAGGAGGCAGAGGCAGGCAGATCTCTGTGAGTTCTAGGCCTGCGTGGTCTACAAAGTAAGTCCAGGACAGCCAGGGCTTTTACACAACCTGTCTCGAAAAACAAAAACAAAACAAAATATTTATGTATATGGGTGTTTTGCCTGTGTGTGTATGTGTGGACTTGTGAGTGCAGCTGCTTACTGAGTCCAGAAGTGTGTGTCAGATCCCCTGGAGCTGGATTTGCAGGTAGTTGTAAGCTACCCAATATGGATATTGGGAACTGAACTTGGGTTCTTTACAAGGTTAGTATGCACTCTTAATCACTGAGATACCTCTATCTATATAAAGAGGGGCTGCCCTCCAGCCCCTCTTAAATATTTATATTGTACTAAATCATTATCCAGTCACTGTAGATCTATGTTATATGTTTTATATATTTGTACATATTTTTGTGCTACTGAGATTTATCCTTATGATCTTGCATGTACTAGGCAAAACCTCTGCTAACTCAGCTATATCTCTAAACTCTCCCTCCCTCATTCTCTTTCCCTCTCTTCCCTCTGTCTGTCTCTCTTTCTCTGTCTCTGTGTGTGCACATATGTGCACATGCTTATGCCTATGGAGGCTAGAGGACAATTTCTGGGAATCGGTTCTCTCCTTCCATTGTGCTGGTTACAGGGATGGAACCTCAGGCTTCTGATTTCATACTCACATAAAAGATGCAGGAATAATACAGAATTTCCATGAGTACCTTGGACAACTGTCCCTAACACTAACATCCTGCATTGCTGTTACATGGTTATTAGAACCAGGAGGTGTACACTGGTACAACATTAGAAAGTAAACTAAAACCTTAATTTGAATTTCAGGGGCTTCTCAGCTAAGTCTTTCCTCTTCACAGTGCTATCCAGGACTGCTTACATTCACTTGTTACTGCTCCTGGCTCTTGTAGACTTTGACAGTCTTTCTTTGTCTCTATAACTTGATAGTGTTGAGAATTTTCAGTGTTTTTGTCAAATAACCCTCAATTGGGATTTGTTGTTTCAGGTTTAGAATTAGGATGTTCTGTTTTGGTAAGAATACCACAGGAATGGTATTTAGATGTTGGGCTTGGTCTTGGATTGCTAAGGTTCTGTCCACTAATTGCTGCTCTGTGAGTTACTGCTTTTCCTTTGTAGACAGTAACTATCTTTGGGGAGCAGGCTGTGTTGATACACTTCTGCTGTCACAGCACTTGGGAGGCAGGGGTAGGAAGATCGAGAATTGGGAGGCTAGCCTTATCTATAGAGCCTGTTAATAAATTGGAAGAATAGCCGGGCGGTGGTGGCGCACGCCTTTAATCCCAGCACTTGGGAGGCAGAGGCAGGCGGATCTTTGTGAGTTCGAGGCCAGCCTGGTCTACAAAGCGAGTCCAGGACAGCCAGAGATATTCAGAGAAACCCTGTCTCGAAAAACCAAAAAAAAAAAATAAAAATAAATTGGAAGAATCAAAACCACCCAGTTTTGTCGCCCTCTATTTGTTTTGACTCAGACTGTTGCATCCTGTTGCCTCAGCTTCTCACGTGCTAGCATTATGGGCATCAACCACCATGGCTGGCTGTGACCTAGTGTTTTATTGCTTATTTTGTTGCTCAATTTGGAATGCTTTTTATTGGTGTTTTTTAGTTTGACTCTTAAGCCCTGTGAGCAAGCTTCCCATCCCTTTACTTTAACATCGCAGTCACGTTGTGTTTCCCTTGCTCATTCTGCAAACAGTGACTTCTTTAAGGAACTTTGGTTCCTGGAGAATGGAGCTTTGTTTCTAGAGCAAGACAGGGTTTCCTTGCTCTAGAATAGGCTATCCTCACTCGAGATTAAAGGCATGCAGCACCACTGCACAGCCAGGAACTTTTTTTTTTTTTTTTTATGAATCTGTATGCCACTCATTAGGGTGCCTGCAGAACCCAGAAGAGACCATCCTCAGATGTCCTTTCAGCTGGAGTTACAGGTGATTTTGAGCCGCCCAGCATTGCTGGGAACAAAACTCAGGTCCTGTGAAAGAGCAGTAAGCACTCTTAACCATTAGTCCATCCCTGTAGCCTCAAGAGTGGAGTTTGAAACCAAGATCCAACCTGGCGTTCCTCCTGTACTGTCCTGGCTTTAGAAGTCACTGGACAGTGTGTATATACCCACAGCTCTATGTGCAGGTATGGATAGTGTGGTAGCTTGAATGAGAATGGCCCTCATAGGCTTAGATTTGAGTGATTGGTTACTAGGGAGTGGCACTATTTGAAAGAATGTGTGGCCTTGTTAGAGGAAGTATGTCACTGGGTATGCATGCCTCCCCCAGAGTCTCTCTTTCTGCCTCTGGATCAGGATGTAGCTCCCAGCTACTGCTCCAGCACGATGCACACAACCATGCTCCCTGCCATCATGATAATGGACTAACGCTCTGAAACTGTAAGCAAGTCCCAATTAAATGTTTTCCTTTATAAGAAGAATTGTGCAGGAATTTTAATACAGAAACATGACTGCTGTGGCAAGGGGTCACATCAGAAAACCTAGATCTATGTAATCTGGCTGGAATGCAGACATGCCACACACATGCCACACACCTTTAATCCTTCTTTCTGGAATACAGACATGTATTCCTTTAATCCTTCTTTCTGGAATACAGACATTCCAAACAGTGAAGGTAAAGTTAGTTTGTAGAAGGAAGCATTGATGTTTGAAAGTGACATCTAATTGAGAGGCAAAGTGACAAATCAGAGAAAGATTTGACATAATGAGCCAGAGATAGGAGAAGCACAACTCTCACTAGAAGAGACATGAAAAAGAGGTCTTAGGAGAGCAAGACAGAGGGAGAAAGGGAAGAGGCAGTTTTACCAGGAGAGTTTTCCAGAGACAGACTGCAGAGAGAACAAGCCAGACACAGACACAGACAGGCTGAGCCAGAGAATGAGAAGGAGCCAGAAGATTAGACCAGATCACCAAAGTTAGTATGAAGCCAGGCAGAGCAATTCAGTCAGAGGCCGAGAGAAGCCAGATTGAATCAGAACTTGGAGAGGAGTTTGAACTAGAACAGCTGAGTTGAACCAGCCAGAGTTCAGGAAGAACAAGAAAGGGTGAGCTTAATCACCAGTAAGTCTCAGAGGCTGGAAACATTCTAGGCCTAGATTAGATTGTACAGAGGCTAGATGCTTCCAGGACTAGGCCTAGGTAGGCAGACAGAGGTAGTAAGCCATGGAGAGGACAATTACAGAGACGAGTAAAACATACTTTTACAGAGTTGCTGTGGTTATGGTATCACTTGTTTAGATTATAGAACTGTGTACCACTGTTCTGGGGATCCAAATGCAGGTCCTCATATTTATGTGGCTAACTACTGGATGAGCCATCTCCTGAGCCTCTGAGAAGTGTAATACTGACCAGATTCCAATTTTTTTCTGCAGTTCTTGCAGTCTTTGGCCTTATCGTGTCTAGTCAAGTTGTGTTTCCCCAAGTCCTTTTTTCCCCAGCTTCTCATGCATTCTGATTTGAGTCTGCCACAGTGTTTGGTATTTTAATTAATTAATTTGATCTTAACAAGCCTAGGCCTGGGTTGTGCAATCCTAGCCCATCTAAGTTATCTCATAATTCTAATACCCAAATATGATCCCTTATATACATACATCCCTTTGGACTATTATTCTCCACACTAAGCCGATGTTCCAGGCCATGTGGAAGGATCTTTAATCTACCCCATGGCGTGTCTTCCTTGTTTACTCCTGGCTTCTCTCCAGCCTTCTTCTCCCAAGATGCTCTGTGTCTCCCCAAACTTAGTCCCATCTATCTCTGTCTTTGCCCAGTCTCCAGGCCTCAGCAGTTATTTAACCAATCAGAGTCAATTAAGTAACAGACAGCAAACAGGACCAATCAACATTTAGAATGCTTAACACCACCCCATCACTTCCCTCCTTTTGTCTAATAAAAGGCTAAAATTTTTATCAGGCAATCTTGAAGAAGAAAATAATCTATCTTGGTGTGTATAAAGTTTTCTTTTTAAGTTCTTTTTTCCTATATAAGAGAGAAAGAAGGATAGAAAAAAGAAAAAGAAATAGAAAAGTCCTTGAGTCTAATCTCCTATACCTTGTTTAATAAGATCATTTAACAATTTGTAACCAATCTCCCTAAACAACATTGGTAACATATCAAATGACCAAAATATTATCCTCCCACCTTTTGGGAATGGGGCATCGCTCTCTTAAAATTGCTTCCTGCTGAATTGGGACGTAGAAAACCTGTTAGGGGGGCCCAAATACATTGGAAAAATGATTAAGCAAGTTAAATGTAACATTTGTTGTCCAGTCTCTATGTGCTCAGCAATTTGAATGTCCTGAGCAGTTTGTAGTCCATTGAACTTTGGGTGGGAAACTTAAGGGCTTCATTGAAGTCCTGGCTGGAACAGTCTGTGAGCTGGACCATCTGGCTTGTCTTTTTCGGTATTTGGTTCCTTTGCTCTGAAAATATATAATTTCTCACAATTAACATATCTCTTATTTTTTTCCTTTGAGACAGGATTTCTCTGTATATCCTTGGATTTATTTTGTAGACCAGGCTGATCTTGGCGAAGGTCAGAGATCCATTTGTCTTTGTCTTCCAAATGTTGGGATTAAAGGCATGTACCATCACACCCAACATATCTCCCCTAGGGTCTAATATCTCTTTTGAAACCAGTTTTTCTGTGGGAGCCCCACATCTAAAGAGACTGGCTTGTGACCCCTCTCTCTTTATATCTTTAAAAATCTCTTATATTTTAGCATTGTTAAATGACAAAAATATCCTTTTTACCTCCCGATATAGGGAAATCAAAGACATCTAAACAAAATTCAAGCAAAGAAACAAGAACATTCCAAAAGCCTTGGTCTAATTGTCATCCCAGGTTGTAATTAAAGTTCTCTTTATTATTCCTGAAATCTAGCCTTGACTCTATCTCCTTGGTGGCCCTTTCCCAGATACTCTTGATAAACTCCTAGTTCTCAGGGACTTGTGAGCTCCCACTGACATCTTTTGTATCAGAGGGGCCTCTTTCCTTCCCCATTGTTATTGTCAGCAGCTTAGCATTTCCTCTGTAAGCTCTCTTCCTTACAGATCCTTAAGCCTATCCTAGTCAAATCTTTCTCAAAAAGTATACATAGAACCACAATTGTCAGTGTAAAAATCATCTGTATGTTAAGAGAAACAAACTCAATTGGAATTCAAACATATTGAGACATTATGAATTTCTCTATTTTAATTTAGGTGGTTAATTTTGTTCTCAAAGTCTGTTTAGAAGGCTGCCGGTTATTTAGCATATAAAGGGAGCTAAGCTCCACCTTTGCTGTAAAGCAGTAGCTTTTGTTAAGGGAGCCATTCCTTTGAAATGAATTTGAGTTTTGCTCCGTGCTCTTTAGCTAGGAAAGTACTTCTCTCCCTGCCCTTCTCAGGCTGTAATGGATTCTAATTGCCATATGCTGGGTGCCATATGTTGAAAAAAAAACTAATTAACTATTTACCCAGTATTTATATTATCTTTAATTGGTTCGTGGTGTTAATCCTTAACCCGCCATTATAAATGAATACAGATAGACAGCAGGTGGATTTAACAAGCCTAGACCTAGGTTGCACAATCCTAGCCCATTTAAGCTAGCTCATAATTCTAATACGCAAATATGACTCCCTATATACATACGTTCCTTTGGACTGTTATTCTCCACATCCACACTAAGCTGATGTTCCAGGCCACGTGGAAGGATCTTCTTTAATCTACCCCATGATGTGTCTTCCTTGTTTACTCCTGGCTTCTCTCCAGCCTTCTTTCATGTTTGGTATTTTAACATTGCATTGGGACTCAAGATTACACAGATACTGAGCCAAAAAACCCAAAAAAAACCCACACACAGCCTGTTAGATTTGGGATATTTTGTATAAGAGTAATTATTTCAAAGAATTAAGTTGTGCCCAGGGTTTGAGATACTTGACATATTGCATGGAGAACCACTGAGACTTTGTAAAAAGCTTCGCTGTAGTGCTCGATGCTGTGCTGGTTGGCTCTGTGTCAGTACAAGCTAGAGTCACCAGGCAGAAGGAGCCTCAGCTGAGGAAATGCCTTCAACCAGCTGGAAGGCATTTCCTTGATTAGTGATCAGTGAGGGAGGACCAGCCCAATGTGCGTGGTGCCATCCCTGGGCTGTTGGTCCTGGATTCCATAAGAAAGCAGGCTGAGCAAGCCATGAAGAGCAAGCCAGTCAGCAGCACCCCTCCATAGCCTCTGCTTCAGGTCTTGCCTCCAGGATCTTGCCCCGTTTGAGTTCCTGTCCTGACTTCCTTTGGTGATAAACAGCAATGTAGAAGGGTAAACTGAATAAGCTCTTTTCTCCCCATCTTACTTTTTTGGTCGTAGTGTTTCGTCACAGCAATAGAACCCTAACTAAGACAATGCTTTATGTTAAAAATGGAGTCATCTCAACTGGAGACATGGCTGAGCAGTTAAGAGCACTGGCTGCTCTTCCAAGAGGATCTGGGATCAATTCCCAGCACCCAGATGACAGCTCACAACTGTCTGTAATTCCTGTTCCAGGGGATACAACCCTCTCACACAGACATACATGGAGTCAAAACACCAATGTACATAAAATAAAAATAAATAAATATTTTTTTTTAAAAAAAGGAGTCCTCTAGCTAGTCAGGGCTACATTGTGAGTTCTGGCCCAGCCCAGGCTGTAGAGCTACCCTGTGTCAAACAAAACAAAACACCCATCTTAACCCACCATTGTGACAAAAACAAACAAGAAAAAATTGAAGACAAAGTTGCATATAGTGGCACATGCCTAATCCCAGCACTTGGGGACCAGAGGCACAAGGATCAGGAGTTAAAGGTTATCTTCAGCTACATAGATGTTCAAGGCCAGCCTGGGCTACATAGGCCCTGCCCCAACTCTCACTTCTCCCAATCCCCAAACTAAAGCAGCAACAACATTTTCTCCCCATCCCTGATGAGTCACAGGGCTGGGAAATCTTTTTGTTTTGTCTTGTTTTTCGAGACAGGGTTTCTCTATATATCCTTTACTGTCCTGGACTCACTTTGAAGACCAGGCTGGCCTTGAACTCACAGAGATCCGCCTGCCTCTCCCAAGCGCTAGGATTAAAGGCGTTAATAAAAATTTTATTTTTAGTAGCTACTAAAAATGGAGTAATTATACATGTATGATTAAAAAGCAAATAAGGGTCAGCAAGATGGCTCAGTGGGTAAAGGTAAAGTAAGAACGATGGGAAAATCATTGAGAATGGATATAGTGGCTATGTACCTACAGTCTGCACATGGGAGGCCGTGGCAGGAAGAGCAGGAGACCTGTGTGGGTGACCTAAGTGAGCAGCAGGCTAGCCTGGCTGTGTTGCGACCACTCTGCCTCATCTGAAGCACCCACCTTACTCCTAAGCCCTGATGCAACTTTCACATGCTTTTCTTCACCTGTCTTTCCCCAGGGGAAGCTGGTTGTTGGGCACAATATGCTCTTGGACGTCATGCACACAATCCACCAGTTCTACTGCCCTCTGCCTGCGGTAAGTGGCCTCAGAGTTGAAACCTACCCTGCCTTTCAGCTCTGACAGTGCTCTCTGCCTGAGTTGTGGTTCTTCATTTCCTTGTGTGTGGCATGTTCCTAGGAATGACTTATTTGCTTTCTTGTACTCTTCTTTTTTAAAGCTTTGTTTTATTATTTTATGTGTATGATGAACGTTTTGCCTGCATGTATGTGTACCATGTGTGTACCTGAGAACCAAGGAGTTCCAGAAGAGGTGCCCTAGGACTGGAGTGACAGGTTCTGAGCTGTGAGGTGGGTGCTGGGTCTTCTGAAAGAACAGCACGGGTTGTTAATTACTGAACCATCTCTCCAGCTCCTCAGACATCATCTTAAAAAGACTTTTCTAGGAACCTGGGAAAATAGTTCAAAAGTGCTCTGAGCTGCTGAATCAATTCTCCAGCACTGCCTATGTTGTTTTGATAGAATGTATTTTAAGGAGTTGATAGCTGTCAGCTATTCCCAGAGCAAGGCTGGTGGGTTTGCACAGAGAACTGGCCCTAGGCACCTCTGAAGTTAACTTAGGAGAGCTGGAGGGAAAGTGGTGCCACTTGATTGCTACTGCCCAGCACCCTGAGGCTCTCTGGGAATCTTGGCAGTATTTCTGTCATAGAGCCAGGTCATTTGAGTCATTATCACTGTGTTTTGGCCCCTCCACTGGCTCTTCTCCCTCACTCACTAACTGCTGTGGCCTTGTCTCTTGCCACCATCACTCTGCCCTCCACCCTCCTTTATTTTCTGTCCTTTAGAGACCTCACTCTGCCATGACTTCAGATACAATAGATACTTCACCTTCCGCCCCCAGCTCTGGTCTCAGGTTACACTGCATGCTAGACTCCAGGTACGGCTGCATGCTCCTCCATCAGAAGGCCCAGGCTAATTTAGTCCTGGCAAAGTTGGTTCTGGCAAAAAAGTGTGGAACATAGACTAGGAGATTCATGCCCTCAAGATGTTTGGTCAGGCTGTAGAGACAGGAGAATAGATTTTATCCACTGCCCGCAAGGGTTACAGCTCTTTTAACTATGCTGCCAGTGCTGGCTGGGCAGCTTCAAGGAGTCCTTGGAGCCCCTGTGTCAAGCCAAGCAGCTTCAAGAGTCCGGGTTTGTTCTGGTGAATTTAGAGGCTGCTTTGGGGACAGCCAGCAAACTGGCCACCCCCGCAGATGAGCACTGGTGTGTCTGTGTGTGTGCAGGAGGAAGGGTGGAAGCTCAGTGCACTGTGACAGGCTTGTGCTCACATTGTATATGCATACATAATGCCCACACACATGCCAAGATGAAAATATAAAGAAAGAATGCATCTCTTGGCATTTAGGGGATAGTTTATGGGACCTCCGGATACTTGAGCATAACCTTGCAGGTATTAATTCAGTACTCTGTTTTAGTGCTAGAAGTGGCCATAATTCTACTTTTTCTCTTGTTTTAAAACTTCCCAGTGGTGTTGAAATGTTAACAACAGACATTAGGGCATTTTTTGTTTGACTTAGTCTTAGAACCTCTTGATCATATATTGGCCAATGATTCAATGACAACCATTGAGAAGCTGGGATGTATTTCAAACTAAATACATTCTGTGTTTACAGGCTTGAAAAGCTAATTGGAAATGGCAGCTTTCTGTGAAGCATGAATGACTTTGAAGAGAATTATGATTTACAGGGTCAGGAGTGTGACTACCTAGGCTAGCATGGCAATTATGTATGTAAATGAGCTAATTCAAAAGTAAAGTGCTCTCATTTCTGCTCTAGAACTCCTGATAAGATTAAACCTGTGAAATAAATAGTTTGATTTAGGCATTTATTGCCACGTTAGCAATTTTCTGAGTACTCAGAGCAGGAATCACATGCATGTTGCAAGGTTTATGTTTATGGCCATTTTAACTAACAACCAGAGACAGGCTGAGAGATACAAGCTGTTTTACAGTGTGGTCATTCTCATCAGCACTTACTGTAGTGAGGCCACTTACCGTCACTATGAGGCTAAGTCTGTGAAGTGGAACCCAGCCGTCAGCTGTCCCTGAACTCCTCCGGTTGCGCAGACTCTCAAGTCAGCTGTACTTTACATGTGATGAAACTGCTTCCTCATTAGTTCAGCTGTAGAATCTTTTGGAAATTACTTAACCAGGCCACATAAATTTGTAGTGAGTGAGAACTGGGAGATCCTAATTATTTATTTATTTAATATTTAGTACATTCACCTTTTTTTGTTTTGTTTTGTTTTTTCGAGACAGGGTTTCTCTGTGTAATAGTACTGGCTGTCCTGGAACTTGCTTTGTAGATTAGGCTGGCCTTGAACTCACAGAGTTCTGCCTATCTCTCTCTCCTGAGTGCTGGGATTAAAGGATGCCCAGCTCTACATTAGCATTCTTAATTTTGTTCATTCTGTGTGTGTATATGTGTATTACCAAGGTGAGCCTGTGGAGGTCAGGGCATAACTGTGGGAGTCGGTTCCTCCTTTACCCATATGGGTCTCAGTGGTCAAATTCAGGTTGTCAGGCTTGGCATCTGGTGTCATTAGCCTGCCTAGCCATCTCATTGTCCCTATTTTTCTTAATTAATTTGTGTGTGTGTGTCTGTATGTGCTTGAATGTGGCAATCAGAGGACAACATGGAAAAGTCAATCGTTATGTCATGTGAGGCCTGGTATTGAACTCAGATTGCCAGTTTTGACAGCAGGTGCCAAGACTGGCTGACTCAGGTTTTATTTTAAAAAGTAATTTGTTTGTTTTGCAGCTTATTTATTTTGCTTTATGTGTATGAATGTCTTGCCTGCATGTATATATGTCTGTGTACCACAAGTGTGCCTAGTATCTGAGGAGATCAGAATTGGGCGTTAGATCCCCTGGAACTAGGTTGTAAGCCACTATGTGGGTTCGGGGAATCTAACTAGGGTCCTCTGCAAGAACAACAAGTGCTCTTAACTTCTGAGTAATCTGTCCCACTCCTAAAAAGTAATCCTTATTTATAAGTGGATTTTACCTTTTAGCTTGAGGCTCATGTGAGTCATGATGGTTAATATTTGAGAAAACAGCTGAGAGCTGGAGCTGCTCTTGTGTGTTTTCAACAATACTCTTATTTGGTAGGAAAACAGTAACAAGTCATCTTTTTGCTTTTTAGGACCTGAAAGAGTTTAAGGAGATGGCAACATGTGTCTTCCCCAGGTAAGCCTTCTTCAAGAGCTCTTGACATTTAAGATACTCACTGACGTATATGCAATACAAGTAGGCAGTTGTATAAACTGAGGAGGGATTTAATGGATTGAACATTCCCAACTTTGCAATAGTTGACTGTTTAAAATTATGAATAGTGTGATCATCCCACTAAAGATCAGATTGTAACTTAGAGTGAAAGTAGAAAGTAACTGGTGGCTTCCTTTTCCTATCCTGCCTCCTGCTGGCTGAAGGGCTGGTGAAGGGTCCTGGCATAGTTCTGGCCATTCACACGTGTGGGATGTACCTTTTTTTTGGTGGATGTGTCTCAACTGAGAGTACTCTTTCCTCAGTTAAGAACTGTGTGGTTAGAGACATTCCCATCCCCACTCTCGGTCATTTCATTAATACCAGGACTATTAGTGTTTTTTACAGTCAGCATTGGACTCCATGCTAGTGTGGTTATGCCATGTGTCACATGTATGATCAACCACATGTCTGACACATGGAAATTACACAGTAAGATGCTGTGTTTTAGTTCTTTTGAAGAAGGGCAAGTTAGGTTAGCCAACTAGTCATACTTTCATCTGGGCTATTTATGTGGAACTAGATTTAGATAGAATTTTTACATAGTATCTTCCTTAGTATTTCTGGTCCCTGTAATAGAATAGTTAAGTGTTCTACTTTTTCTCATTGCTGTGATGAAATACCTGGAAAAATCAGCTCATGGGAGGAAATGTTTATTTTTGGCTCACAGTCTGAGGGTGTCTAGATGGGAAGGGGACAGTCTGAGGGTGTCT
>CAJQZJ010033039.1:3581846-3626239 GCA_907164525.1 Lophiomys imhausi | reverse complement strand
TTTTTTTTTTTTTTTTGGTTTTTCGAGACAGGGTTTCTCTATGTAGCCCTGGCTGTCCTGGACTCACTTTGTAGACCAGGATGGCCTCGAACTCACAAAGATCCGCCTGCCTCTGCCTCCCAAGTGCTGGGATTAAAGGCGTGCGCCACCACTGCCCGGCTCATGGACATACTTTCTAATAAGGATAATTTAAGTTAATGTCTGATCATTTGCATTCTTGTGAAGGACTTTCTGCAGCCTCCTGAGGAGCACACTAGGACAATGACTTCCATTCCTGTGTCTCCACCTGCAACCCTAGAAGCTAATAACTTTCTGCAACCCTTGAGCAGTGTCTCCCAGAGCTGTGCCACCCCCACCCCCAGCACAACTGGAAGTTTGTTTTTTTCTCCTCCCACAATTTTTCAGTTTTTCTTCTGTAATGAGGTTGGTTTTTAACTCTTCCTCCTGCTGCCTCAGCTTCCCAGATAGCTGGGGTTGCAGGTGACCACCACAGGCCTGCCTGAGTTTGTAAGTTTTTAACACTAAACCTTTTCATGTAATTGTTTATTCCAATTGCTTCTATTCCTTTAAAAGACACAAGAGGGCAGTATGGGATGCTTTTTTTCTTCTGTGTCCCCTGAATGGGCAATCCTTAATCTCTTGTCCTGAAATGAAATGTCCTAATTCTCTACCTCCTGCCTTGTAGGATATTATTAACAACACATCCCTTGCTGAGTTGGAAAAGCGGTTAAAAGAGGCACCTTTTGACCCTCCTAAAGTTGGTAAGAATATTAAACCTGAAACTTTCAAACTTTGGAAATTACCAATATGTTCTGTAGAAAAAAATGTGAAATGTCTCTAAAACCATACTGGCTATTTGTATGTAGACTTTGGTTGAGTTAACTTTCATGCTCTTGCTGGATGATACTCGTTGAGATGTTTGACAATTAAGATTTTAAGGCTTTTATTTCCTAATGCTTGGAATTCTCCTCAAACTTGTCGTGTTCCTTTATCTGGTGCCTTGTTTGAGCAGAGACAGAGAGTCAGTGATTAATGGAAATACATTTTACTGTCAGAAAACCCCAAATTGGGTGTGCTGCTGAGATGCCAGCACCTCTGTGTCCTCTGAGCTGATTCGGGCCATGGAGACAGTATCATTGAGCAAAGCCAGGGTCAGGAGGAGCACTTGGCATCAATGAGCTGTGTGGCCGTGTGTGGCCCCACCCCTGTGTCCTTGGTCTTGTCACCCACATCGTGCTGCTGACCTGTAGTTAACATTCCATGAGCTGTGGCTAGAAAGCTACCAAAGACACCGACAACAGTACTAATGGTCCAGACATTGGTGATGGGAGGCATTAGTCTGGGCAAGGCCACAGGTGTTTGCTTCTCTTCTATAGTCCAAGAAACGATCTGAGAAGATGTGAAGTGGGTAGAGGGAAGGACACGCATGCCCTGTGTGGAACAGTGTCATGGAATAATTGATTGGGACAATAATGAACCTCAGCAGGTGGTGTTGGGGGTCTTACTTAAGCACTACAGTGTAGAAATTTTTCTTAGGACTGTCAAGCCCATATTTAGTATGTAAGGAAATTAGTTCTTGCATAAAGAGCACTGTATTGTCATGAAAGTGGCTCCAGCGTTTCTGCTCATGCTTCTGATGAAGCAGTGGCCTTTCTAATATTTCCAGATTGATTCTAGGAAATAATTGCTTACGAGTAAGAGCTGTATCCTCTTCTATTCATAATTCTCTGGTAGAGAATTTTCTCAAAAGCAGATTATTCTTGTCACATTTTCTCAGCACCTGTGCGTATCAGCGTGACTAAGAATCATCTTATAAAATGATTTTTGTAGTGCAGTGGCCCCATTCATTAAGGGCAGCATTACAGAAAGTTCTGATCTATTTTGGAGTTGAGTATGTTGTAGTCTTTAAGTTGGTAAACTTGGACTAGCTGAGGGTCCTGCCAGTAATCAGGTGAACTCTTTTTTTTTTTTTTTTTTTTTTTTTGTGGATCACTTGGGATACTGATGGGTAATTCTTATGAGCATCTGACATGTGCCAGGTACCAGATGAAACCTTTAGCAACATCATGTCATTTGTTGTCCCCCAAAAGTCTTATGAAGGAAGGTTGATTATCATCTCTTTTTTTATAGAACTTGGGGGTCAAAGGTGAAGTGCTTTGTCCAGGGTCACATCACCTGTGAGAGACGGAGAAGAGGCTGATGGACCCTTTGTGATCCCTAAGTCTTGTTGGGTTTTTATTAGTTTATTTTGTTTGTTTATTTATTTTTTTAATGACAGGATCTTCTTTTGTAGCCAAGGTTGGGCTAGAACTCACTATTTATCCTAAGCTGGCCTCAAACTTTCTGTGGTTCTTCTGCCTCAGCTTTCCAAATACAGAGATTCCAGCTATGGCCACCATGCCTAGCTTAGAGTCCTGCTTAATCTATGCTGTGTCCTACATGTATGGTAAGAATAGCAAGGAGGACTTGTCACAAGATGGGAAACACAAGATTGCAGATGGCTCCAACCTGTGTGGCCAAGGTGGCCTATAGTTGAATTTTGGTAAGGAAGCTGAGGCATTTCTCTGGTCTGAGCTGAAATGCTCATTTTCAGGAACTCTGTTATCTCATATTGTAAGGTCTTGTGTGGACAGAAATGAGAAATAAGATAGATTTCCTTGCATCTTCAGGCCACATCTAGAACACACAAGAATGCAGTTTGGATTTGGCAAGACATCATGCTTACTGGTTTTCATGTTTTGTGATGCTCTAGGAAATATTGATGGTTCTTTTTTTTCTCTCTTTAGAAAGTGCAGAAGGCTTCCCAGGCTACGACACAGCCTCCGAGCAGCTCCATGAGGCAGGGTATGATGCTTACATCACAGGACTCTGCTTCATCTCCATGGCACATTACCTAGGTACTTGACATGTGTGTTTCTGTCACCCATTTCCTGTTAGCTCAGTGTGGTGTGACAAATTACCAAAGACCAGGCTTAGATAACAGACTGGTGTTTCTCAGGGTTCTGGAGACGAGGAAGCCCAGGATTGAGGTGCCCAGGATTGAGGTGCCCGTGCCTGGACACCAGCTTTCAGATAGTTGTTTACATGTCCTCACATCATAGGGTGCTGGAGGGAGGAAGCACTTGTGCTTCTTGTGGAGGAACCAGTTCCCCTACTTGCCTTCTAAATAGCTCAGTTATGGATATCATTGTTTGGGATTCGACTTCCATGTGGCAGTGGGGAAGAGATGACAGTCTGGGCATCGCCACCAGTGTCCTAGGATCTGGCCACCCTTGTAGAAGCAGGAGGGTTTTGAGAGGGGACATATGGGACGGGACTGCTGACACTGCCTGCTGTAAGGTGTGTGGACCTTCAAGAATGCCTTTGTCCCTCACTGAATGTCACACACTTGTGTCTGAGCTTCTGCGCTTCGACCAGGTGCTGTGTATAATATCCACTTTTCTCCACTAGGTTCTTTACTTGGTCCTCCAAAAATGTATGTGTCTGCCAGATCAAAACTCATTGAACCCTTTTTCAACAAGTAAGTAATCAGATCATTACAACCTGGTTCTTTTTTTTTTTGAGACGGCATTACTCTTTGTATCCTTGGCTGTCCTGGACTTACTTTGTACACCAGGCTGGCCTGGAACTCAGAGAGATCCACCTGCCTCTGCCTTCCGAGTGCTGGGATTAAAGGCGTGCGCCACCACACCCAGCCTACAGCCTGGTTCTTACACTGTGGACAAGACCCATATCTTGAGAGACAGGGATCTAGGGTACATTTTTATTAAATATATCTCATCTTTAGTAGCATAGATGTTTTTTGAAAGTAGAAATTAACTTTGTCTTCAAATATACTGGTTTAAAAAGAAACCAAAGAAAACATTGCTAATGGCAGTATGTCTCTTCCAAGAAATAAAAGATACTGGATTTGGCATTCAAATTACCTTCAAGGGTTGCTTGTGTTTATAGTTAAACCCACGCCCACCCCTGGTGAACTTTACATGTGACGTTGTTATTTCTTTGCTTTTTTTTTTTCTTTATTAGCTGATTACATGTTATTTCTAAGGAGATGTTAGATAAATGGAGGTATGCTAATCTATGAAGTCTTGACTGTTGTTGCATGCTCACTGGCTCTCTGCTTACCTCTTTTTCATTTTGTGGTGCTGGGGATTGAGCCCATGGTGTTACTCTACTGTTGACCTCATCTAGTGAAGGGAAAGCTTGTTCTTACATTCTGCATTGTCATAAAGGGTCAGTGCAATTTCTGAGGAAGTCTTAAGTTCAGAGCATTTCTCAAGAACTTAAAAGATTGTTATTTCAAAGTGTGGTTTGTGCTTGCTTGGCAAGGTTGTGACTGAAGTTATGGATATGATGCTTAGGCAGCCAAGTCTGGCTTTCTGCCACAGCCTTCCAACCTTCGTCTTGGCCTCCCCTCTCTTACACAGTTGATATTAGATTCTCTGTGAGCCAGACAGAATGAGGCAGCCACATCTATCATTTTCAGAAATAGCTATTTCAGTGTTGGTGGTTGCATCATTTCCTTATATTATGTGCATCACATTACAATTGTATCATGGCTTTTCTGGGTGGAATACTGTTTCCTTAGGGTATCCATATAAACTACAGTTCCACAGTGCTGTACTTAGTAGGCTGTAGAGACAGCTGCTAGTATCAAACACTGGATTCTTACAGGCTCTGGACAGGTGGTATTCTCTGAGTTAGTGAATTTTATTATTCACTGTGGCTTCCCTCTTTTTGTTTTTTTGTTTTTTTTTTTTTTTGAGACAGGGTTTCTCTGTGTATCCCCGGCTGTCCTGGACTCACTTTGTAAACCAGGCTGGCCTTGAACTCATAGAGATCCACCTACCTTTGCCTCCCAAGTGCTGAGATTAAAGGTGTGTACCATTATGCCTGGCTTTTTTTTTTTCTTACTATCTTTCTTCTATTATTAATTTTATGTATGAGTGTTTTGCCTACATGTATGTCTGTGTACCATGTGTGTGCCTGGTACCTGCATAGACCAGAAGAAGGAATTCGATCTCTTGGAACTGGAGTTATAAACAGTTGTAAGCTGCCATGTAGGTGCTGGGAACTGAAACTGGGTCCTCTGGAAAAGCAGCCAGGTGGTTTAGCCACTGCATGAGCTCTCCAGTACCTCTTTCTTCTATTTTTGTTGGTGTTTTATCTGGAAGTTCAGAGAAAATGTGTGTGGTATTAATGACCTTTTCTAGGTGATGTTTATTGAAAATTAAGTTGAAATTTGGGGCATGGAAAATGATTTTGCTAATACACAAAGGCATCTAAGTCTGTGTCGGCCCAGTTCAGCAAGAGTTGGGAAAAAAAGAGTGAAAAGTTATTTCTTAGCTGTTATTACCCTGTTTTAGAGTAGTCCTCTTTCTGTCTAAATACAAAGAAAAGACTTTTAGCTGTAACACAGTAAAACTATTTACAACAGTGAAGTGATTTCAACCAAGTTTTCCACAGTGTATTTGACAGTCTTAGGATTAAGTATTTTTGAGTTCAAAGTCCTGTAAAATGTTCTTGTCAGCCTCCTATGAGCAGGTTGTAATCTGAAGCTGATCTTTGGGTGGTGTTCGTCACCTTAGTGTCAGTTCCGGCTAGGTAGAACACTACAGTCAACCCAATGGTGTCCAGTGTTTGTTCAGCATCTCAGAAAGGTTTGAGAACCTCAGTCTATTAGGTACGTCTGAGGGACACAAACTTTATTCCTAGTTACCTGCTTCATACTCAAACCTGAAAGCACATATATGAAGCTTATTTCTAGAATTAGTACTTTGTATGACTATTATTATCACAACAGAAAGTTTATACATAATAATCTTATAGATTTTGAGATAATATTTATACCTTAAGAAAAATTTTAAAGAGTCACTTGAAAATCAAAAGATTATCAAATTAGTGGCAATAGGATAGTTTTATTTTTTGTTTTCCTTTGTCCTGTACCAGGTGGCTCTTCTGATGTAAGACAGAGATTTTTGATTTTCCTTTAACAAGCATGCGTGGATTTAGAGAAGGAGAGAGCCATGGTCCAACCCCAAAGCCAACTTTAATTTTGAATTGAATTTGAACCACATAAAGACCATTTGCTGGGGGTGGGGGGTGCGAGGGTGGGGGGTGGTGCACACCCTTGAAGAGGCAAAGTCAGATGTATCTCTGTGAGTTCAAGGCCAGCCTGGTCTACAGAGTGAGTCTAGGACAGCCAGGGTTACTTACACACAAATCTTGTTTGGAAAAAAAAAAAGAAAAAGAACAAGACTATTTGCCATTTATGTCTGTAGAGGGCAGCAGAGTCAAGCTGGAGGTGGGTGATACCACTTGGCTAACTTGCTCTTTTTCTTGGGACATTTATTTTCTCTTGATGATCTGTCCTTTTTCTTCAGATGTTTCACTTGTCCAGTAGTCTCTGAATTCCTTAGTTGAATCCTTTTATTCTCCTGGAAAGATAAAAGCAAAACCCTGCCCCAACCCTAACTCTTTGGAGTTCCTTTTTGGCAAGTTTTATCTTTACTCCAGCAAAATGTTTTCTGGCAGCAAAAAGTATTATCTTTCAGTTGAAATAAAAAAATAATTGTTTTGAAATTTTGAAACTGAATATACCTTAGTATGTGTGGATAAATATCCCTATATTCCTCTTTCTCTTTATATATAAATTCAAGGTTTCAGTGTATTTATCTTTAGATCACAAAGGACATTCACTTTGAATTTCAGCATGCCTTTTGCAAGCAGCTTTTAATTTTTTTTTTTTTTTTTTGAGACAGGGTTTCTCTGGGTAACAAAACCCTGTCTGTTCTGGATTCACTTTGTAGACCAGGCTCACCTCAAACTCATAGAGATCCACCTGTCTCTGCCTTCCGAGGGCTGAGATTAAAGGCATGCACCACCATACCTGGCAATTACAGACAACTGTGAACTTGTCATGTGGGTGCTGGGATTTGAACCTGGGTCCTTTGGAAGAGCAGCCAATGCTTTTAACTGATGAACCATCGCTCCAGCCCTGAGGCTTTTAAATTTAAATCAGTGTTATGCTTATGTGCCTGCCTCTGCCTCCCAAGTGCTGGAATTAATAGTGAACCACAGCCTAGCTATGGATTCTTATAAATAGTTATTCTGATATGGTTGTGCTGGTTTAATTTGGGTGTCCATTTCCCCTTACTCTTTAGTGTTAGGGGTAAACTTTAAAGTTTTATCATCCTTGCTGATTTATTCTAACTTTGTTCCCTGGCAAATTTTAATATCCTAGTCTTAATCATTATGGCAATTTGTCCACTATTTCATTATTTTCAGTTATATTGTCTGTCTTGCCCATATGAGCTACATAAAATTTAATGTCTTTGCTACATTTTGCTAGGTTTTGCCATTTCTATTCCTGCCTCCAGTGACCAGATATCTTTGCCATTTATCTGCTAGTCAGTGGTTTTCCATTTTGATGACCATATAGCTATACCATTTCACACATACCATGAATTGGAGAAGATAGAGATTTTCCTTTTGCTTTCCTAGTTGTTTGTCTTATAGCCAGTAGTGCTGTGCTGACTTTGTGGTGTCTTCTTCAGTATTAGGCATTCCATCCCCTCTTCTATAGGCTGCCACTTTCTGTTAGTTTGGTTCCCTCAATGGTTATCAGTAAACCACGAATTAGCCAAATGTTGTGTCCATTCTGTTGGCCCCCACAGTTCTCCTCTTGGGGGAGGGCCGAATGGTTTAGGGATGGGAATTATAGCCAACTGAGTTTTCTCAGTGCAGGAAGGCACAGACCCCTTTGCTATCCTGGTCACAAAGGAATTCAGATAGGTACCAGTTACATATATTACCTACTTTCCTTCCATGGCTAAGCCTGTAAAGGACTCTGCCTGTGAACAGGTCCATCATGACCATACGGTGGCTGGCAATGACCGAGTATCAGGTTCCCCATGCCTCGTAAAATGTCCAGATTTTTGTTTTGTTTTGTTTTTTCGATACAAGGTTTCTCTGTGTAACAAGCCTTGTCTGTCCTGGACTAGCTTTGTAGACCAGGCTGGTCTCAAATTTAAGAGATCCAAGTACTGGGATTAAAGATTAAAGGCATGGTGGCTCCGATTTGTATTTATTCTCTGTATATGGAAAACATTTGCAATAGAAGTCAACAGACAAATGCTGGTGGACTCCTTTTTGCTTTATGAAGAGTCTCCAGTTGCCAATTCACCAATAAATATGATATCTATAGTCAGGGTTGTATGCATGAAGATGAGCTTACCAGCAGCTGCAAAAGCTGCTCTTTGTTCCTGTTCCCATTGGAAATTAGCTGCCTTTCTAGTAACCCTGTAGAGGATTTTTATGATAATCTGTAAATATGGTATGTGGTTTCTTTAGTGGGTGAACATACCAATTAGGTACTGTATCTGAGTTTTGTCCCTGGTGGTGGACGCTGTAACTCTAGAATATAGAAAACAAGTAACTTACAGAAATCCACCTGTCTCTGCTGGGATTAAAGGCATGGGCTACCATTACCTTGTTCAAATGCTTTATCCTAGCTTCAAATTACTCCAACTCTTAGAGATTTAGAAAACAAGTTTGAGCTGTAGTAACCCTTTGACTTTATTAAAGCATTTTAAATTTCTCTTTTTAAAATTTACTTATGTATGAATGTTCTGTATGCATATATGGTGCATGCCAGAAGAGGGCATTAGAACCCATTATAGATAGTTGTGAGCCACCATGTGGTTGCTGGGAATTGAACTCAGGACCTCTGGAAGAACAGCCAGTGCTATTAACCATTGGGCCATCTCTCTAGTCCTCATTTTAAATCTGCTGTGTTTTTAATACCAAACAACAAAAATATCCTTTTTATTTAAGAAGAAAACTCAAAAGCTGATGTCCAAGATGGGATAGGCCATGTGGTAATTCTGACATGGAATTAAGACATGTGATTTAAGAAAACCCATTTTTCATTTCATGCCAGTAAGGCAAGTATGTCTTTGATAAATTATCTTTCAAAAATATTATTTTTTATTTTTATTTTTTATGCCTGATCAAATGAAAGGATTTCTTAGACTTTATAGGTTAGTTTGAACTGAATAATCAAGCTGTCTGATGAAATATTGCCTCTCCTCATTCTCTCTTGTTCAAATCTAATCTTGTCTTGTGAGATTGTGTGGTATACCTGTAATATGCTTTATGTTATAATATGCATAAACATATATTTATGTTATAATATGCATAAAAACTGTTTCATTTCACTAGAGTCATATGCTGGACCATTATCAGTCTTAATTTGTATGGGTACCCGCATAATGTCTAGTAAATGTGTAATTACAGAATCAGCCTTTTTAGTACTTAAAACAGTGTCCCATTGAAATCCTGAATATATATCTATGGTGTGGTGCACATACTTTAATCTTCCAAATTCTGCAAAATGAAATACATCTATTTGCCAAATTTCATTTCTTTGTGTACCTTTAGGGTTATTTCCTTCAGGTAATGGAGTTTGGTTATATAAAGAACAAATGGGAAATTTCCTTGGCTTGTTGTCAAGTGATAAAAAAAAAATCTTTCTTCAAATCTTTGCTGTTATCATGGTGTTAATATCATGTGAAATTCTGAAGCTTCTAGCTGATCAATTTCATCATTACCTAGTGCTAGAGGGCCTGGTAGACCCATATGGGATCTGATATGTGTTATATACAGTGGATGATTTCAATTTCTGATCACTTGTTGTAGTTGAATAAATAGTGAAGTTAATTCTGAATCATCTTGAATAAGTTCAGCAGTTTCAATATGTAAATAATATATAATTATATAAATTTTGTATGAATATATAATTCTGAATATTGACAGTCAATAACTATATTAAGAGATTCATGAAAATCATATAATACCATAAGAATGACATACAACTCTGATTTTTGAACTGAATCATAAGGACTCTAGGCCATTTTACTTGTGTTTTTTTTTCTGACCTAAAACCCACCTGAAACCAAAACTTGGTTAACAATTTTTTTTTTTTTTTTTTTTTTTTTTTGGTTTTTGGAGACAGGATTTCTCTGTGTAACAAGTCCTGACTGTCCTGGACTCACTTTGTAGACCAGATTGGCCTCAAAGTCACACAGAGATCCGCCTGCCTCTGCTTGCCAAGTGCTGGGATTAAAAGTGTGTGTCACCACGCCTGGATGAAACTTTGTTAACAAATATATTTATTAATAACTATAAGCAGTTATATTAGGCCAGCAGGCAGCTGGTGGGGTCTGGCAGGAGACCTGCAGGCCTGTCAGGCCTGGCTCACCTTAGCTGGAGGCCTGACTTGTCCTGGTAATAAGGCATGAAGACCAAGGGCAGCCGTTTTCCCAATAAATTAAATACACTAAGAACTTTTAATGTTTCAACACTTAGGCCTTAGCTGACTCTTAACTAGCTCCTCTAAATTAATCTGACCAACTATTCTCAAGCAAACCCGCCATGTGTCTTGTTGTACCTTCAAAGCTCACATTCAGATGTCCATCTGCTTCTGAGTCTCCTGGCAGAAAGAGAGCTTCCTCTCAGGAAGTCCTGCCTTCCTATTCTCTCTCTGCCCAGCCAAATGGCCATCAGCAACTTTTATTATCCAATCAGAGAGTGCCTCAGAAAGGGCAGTAACCAGATCTCCCAGCACTGAAATCAGCCTCTGAAAACCATGTATAAGACCTTTCTCCAGCATCTCTTCCTTATAGTCTAATAAAAGGCTCTTTTTCTTATAACAATAAATACAATACAATAAAAACAATTAGGAAACAGTTATGAAAACTATAAGGTATGACATACATTCTCAATGTTCAGTCCATATGTATTTAATAACTCAACTAGGAAATATATTCTATTATTGTGGTAGAAGTTGGGTCTATTTAGTAAATTATTAAATCTTGGCATCTGGCAACACATAAGAAAAGCTTGATGTCCCTTTAGTTACTGAAATGGACAGAGTGCAGTTGAGACCATAGTTCTAAGAGCTACCCTGTTGAGGGGTGTGGCTAACAAACTGGACAAACTGCAAGAGGACGTCAGTTGAAGATAAAGAAGAAACCAGACAGGCTGCTAGAGGACTTCAGTTGCTGAAAGAAAAACAGGACTGCTGGAGAGAGAGTTCCTTAAAGGCTCCAGAGCACCAGAAGAGTGAGTGAGGTGAACAGAGTTTGAAAGCCATTTGAGCAGCCCTCAGTTTGGCAGTTGGAACAGATTGTCTTTATAAACTGGCCACAATTTGGTGGTTGAAATAACAACTGCCTGCTGTTCCTTTTAAGGTTATCCTGCATGGACCTATGCTAAGAATATTAATATCATTTTAAGAATATTAATAAATTAAAATAGGGTTATTAAGAGGGTGTTAGTAGATAGGTGTTTGTTAGGTAAATATAAATATAAGAAGTAGGTATAAATAAAAATATTATATATCTTATCTTGATGAGTTTAAAGTTTTATACCTAACTCAATTTCCATCCTAACTTGCATTACCAGTCTAAAATCTTCTTAGACCTAAAGCATCCTTTTAATCCATAAACAACTTAAAACTTAACTGTGAGACTGTAACTATGTAGTCTTCAACCACATCAGAAACCTGAGAAGGATAAATATATCGGAATGAACAGGAAATACAGAGCAAGAAACTTCCAAAACTATGAAATGACAGACAACTGGCTGCCTAGATAGCCCCAGTTTCTCTCTGTAACATTGGAGCATCATCTTCAGTCTTCTGGCCAAGCATATCTCATAGATTGAATTGTGCAGCAGGAAATAAGGATTTGGCCATTCTGTCTTTTCAGAATCAGGCTATCGATTTACCTGCATTTAAGCATTGGTCCATCTTTGTACTGTTGAGAGAGCAGGGTTGTTTCTGCCTAGTAGGAGTTATCTCCTGATGGAGATTTTTTGATGCTCATTGTCTCCTAAGTCAAATGGGAGCTAGCAGGAGCTAACTGTCGCAAGTCAAATAATTTTTTAAAGTAAAACATCTTTAAATGCCATATTCTACATATTTCTTGAGATTTTTGAAAACCATCTATCTTCGTATATTTGAATAATCAAATGTTGCTTGTCTCTAGCAACTTAATATCTGATCAACTTAGAAAACATCTGAGATTAACTAACCTAGTACCTAACAAAATCATAAGTTTGAATGACTATCAACTTGCATTCTTAGTTATCCTAAACAGCTTGTGATAGTTGCTGTCAAAAGGACTAGAACTTCATATTGCATTTTTAAGAATTATATAGATACAATACCTAACCAAAATATAATCTTAATTTTTGTATCAATATACAACTATCTATACCAATGTAACAAAAATAACCTTAATTTTGTATCAACATACAAAGATATAAGAGTAGATTCAATTCAATCTACCCCTTTTTCTTTATCATTCCTATAGCATGTCTATATCCCCCCCCTTTTTTCTTGTCAGGTCTTCTCCCCCTACATAAGAGAGAAAGAAGGTTAGAGAAAAGAAAAAGAGAAATCCCTGAGTCTAAACTCCTATACCTTGCTTATTTAACAAGACCATTTAACAACTTGTAACCAATCCCCCTAAACAACAACCTCTACAACCCATCAAATGACCACAGAATCATCCACCCCACCTTTTGGGAATGGGGCGTTGCTCTCTTAAAATTGCTTCTTGCTGATTTGGGACTCAGGAAACCTGTTTGGGGGCCCAAATAAAATTTTAAAAATAGTTAAGCAAGTTAGTAGTAATGTTTGTTGTCCAGTCTCTATGTGCTCAGGAAATTGAATGTCCTGAGCAGTTTGCAGTCTGAAACTGAACTTTGGGTGGGAAAGTTCAGGGCTTTACTGAAGCCCTGACTGGAACAGTCTGAGGCTGGACCATCTTAGCAAGCCATTTTGAAGTTGTTCTGGATGCAGATTTTTGAGGAAGCAGCTATTGAGGCAGTCTGTATCCTAAGCATTTAAAGCTGCTAAACAACAGAACACCAAGGTGTGATCATCAAATTCAAACTGCCTTTGCAACTCAGTCTATTGACCTTCATCCAGCAACTAGTCTTGGGAAATATTAATACCTCTAGCCTTGTGTCCTTGGTCTGTGGCCCTGGCCTCCTTTTTTGGCCATGTTTGCCATTGTAACTGTAGACCAATTCCAATACTGCTTTTGTGACATCTTTCCAGTCTTGGGGGATATTTCTGTTCTGAGTTGTCCATGAATTTAATATCTGTTTCACATAGGGTGAATGCATAACATATGAAATGGTTTCCTTAAATCTCTTCAAATCTAATATGTCTATAGGATTCCATTTAACTTCATCATAACCTTGGGCATGCCTGTCTTCTCCTTGTAGGTCTTACATAGTGACTGAATAAACTAAGGTTGGTTTTCTAAAAACATTGGGCTGCCCCTCTTCAGTTTTATCATGAAGTGGGACTGTAGATTCTTATCTAAATTCTTCTGTCTGTGACTGAGTATTTTTCTTGTTTTCATTTATATGTCTTTCTAAGACTTGTATCTTATCAATCTACTTTTCATATTTGGCACAAAAATCACTATGGCTTTTAAGGATAAAATACGAATTACCACACTGGTAGGCACACCACAACTACAAGCAGGTTTTTCCTGTAAACAGTACAGTCTTGGAGTTCATAGTGTGATCAAATATCCTGTAGCAGAGCAGTGTTTATCTTTGTAATTCTTTAGAGATCTGTTCATAGACCATGGAAGACACTGGTGACAATAAATATGGTTTAAGTTTTGACCATTCCTTACATTTTTGTGTATATGATATTACATTCTCTGTTCTACAATAATTTTCAAATTGGAAATGTTTAGTTCCTGCAAATATTTGAACAGCAGTTCTGTCTTTACTAAATTCAACTCCTTACAAAGTGTGTTGGGTACTGGCTGGGTCAGATGGTGAGAGAGCATAACAGCCTGACCAAGACCAAATGCTGTGCAGCAGCACTCTCATTCAGAAGAACCTGATGGAGGATTCAGGCCTGTAATCCCAGCACTCAGGAGAGTCAGTTTGAGACCAGCTCTGGGCCACACAGTGAGTTCTAGGCCTGCCTAGACTACAATGTAAAACTGTCTCCTTCAAAAACAGAAAAAGGAGCCGGGCGTGGTGGCGCATGCCTTTAATCCCCCAGCACTTGGGAGGCAGAGGCAGGCGGATCACTGTGAGTTCGAGGCCAGCCTGGTCTACAAAGTGAGTCCAGGACAGTCAAAGCTGTTACACAGAGAAACCCTGTCTCGAAAAACCAAAAAAAAAAAGAAAAAGAAAGGAAAAACAGAAAAAGAAAAGAACTGGACAGTAAATACATAAGGCTTCATTTAACATGAGAACATCTGTCCATTTAGGATCTGATTTATCATATTAAACCTTAAGTCTTGTCAGTTTTTCAAGTTACCATGTTTATAAATATTTAACGTTGGCCTTCAACATTGTTTCAATTAATGACTTTAGAAAAACATGACTTTTCTGAAGGCCAACTTATTTCATTATCTTATTTTTTATTTTTATTTTTATTTTGAAGCAGAGTCTTATGTAGCCTCTGTTCTCATTCTCTCTGTGTAGCTAAGAAAGATCTTGAACTTCTAATCTTCCTGTCTCCCTTTCCCAGGGCAATTAATTTTTATAGTAGTTTTACCCAAATGTAGCTTTTCCACACTGGCGTGAAACCTGATGAACATCAAATTGCCCTCAAACACACATCACAAAGATATTTTGTTTTGATTTCATCAGGTTTTCTTTTTAAGTTTCAACTTTATATATATATATATATATTTTTTTTTATAAATACTTTATTTTTT
Source organism: Lophiomys imhausi (assembly GCA_907164525.1). Classification (NCBI taxonomy): domain Eukaryota; kingdom Metazoa; phylum Chordata; class Mammalia; order Rodentia; family Muridae; genus Lophiomys; species Lophiomys imhausi. Next base: position 3,611,474 of record CAJQZJ010033039.1, on the reverse strand, counting down.
TTTCTTCAAGTTACATCTCAGTCACAAACCCTTCCCTATTCCCCCTTCCTATCCCACCCTTCCGCCCTCTTCCCCCCAGCAGTTTCCCCTTTCAGTCCAACAGATGGTTCCTTCTCTTATAACAGTAAGTATTATACAACACAACAGATATAAATATGCCACATTTATGAGAGTTAAATGGCCCAGTATACCTTCCCAATGTCCAGTTTATACATATTTGGCCCCTGACTTTAACATTCTACTATCTAACCATCTCCATGAGTTTAAAGGTCTATATCTGACTCAACATTCATACTAACTTGCAACACAATTTTAAGAGTATCTTCTTAGATCTATAACACCCTCTTGATTCCTAAACAACTTATGGACATTGGTGTTTTGACTACATGTGTGTCTGTGTGAGGGTGTCAGATTATTTGGAACAGGAGTTACAGACAATTATGAGGTGCCATGTGGGTGCTGGGAATTGAACCCTGGTCCTTTGGAAGAGCAGTTAGTGTTCCCAACTCTGGGACATCTCTCCAGCCCCCAGATTTCTGTTTTAAAAGTAAAGTTTGAGGCAGATTGGCAAGATGATCAATAGGTAATGGTACTTGGTACACAAGCCTGGTAATGTGAGTTTGGTTCTTAGAACCTGTGTGAAGGTGGAATGAGAGAGAACTCACTCTAAAAGTTGTTCTCTGACTGTCACACCAATGCTGCAGCATGGGCACCCACATACACATAGCCTGCACACATACAGTAATAATTACAGAACTTTTTGAAAAGAAGGAAAGGGTAAACCTTGAACAGAAATAAATTCATATTTCCATTTAATAATTTGTGTGCATGTGAATGTGTGTATGCCCACTCACACTGGGGACTGAACCCTGTGTCTCATGTTATTATGGGTTCAGGAATAGTCGCACACTGACCACTCTAATGACAGACTCAGATTGATGGAAGTTTATTGAACATTGAACCAAGACTGAACAGTCAGGGACCCCAATCCTGGATTCAGGAACCAGTACTGAGTTTCCGAGCCATTCTCAGAGATAGTTTTTAAAGGAAAAAGTCATAACCAACCAGGGGAAAAAAAATCAAAACAATCAACTCTATTCCAGGTATATTGTATTTAACAAAGCAAGAAGCTCCAATTCTATACCTGGTACATCGTGCCTAGGCAGCTAAACAGCATTTTAAGCTGATTGGCTGGGATTTGGGGCAGGAGGGGACTTAGGCAGAACAGTTAACAAAAGCTAATTTTTTTTTTTTTTTTTTAATGTTAGGCCAGCAGAGCCTGAGAACTTGAACTTAATTTCACCTTATGATTAAGATGGAGGCTGAAGGCAAAAATGGCTGCAGGCATGCTAAAAGCTAATGGAGGCCTCAGCAGAGACACCTTAGTTTTGTTAAAGGCTGAAGTAGGCTTCTGCAGAGGGGTTATAGTTATGTTTAAAACTTAAGTAGGTTTCAACAATGTATGCTAAGCCTTACCAGTGAGCTACACCTCCAGCCTATAAAACCTGGTGTGGTATGTATGTGTGTGTGTGTGTGTATCAAAGAGTCAAAGTGAATTAAGGCTTGCCAGTGAGAATCTGGTGGCAGTGTCCTGCTTGTTTATGTGGGGGACTCTATGGTCAGGAAATGATTTACTTTTATAACCTTAGTCTATTTTAATCAATGCATAGAAAACAAGATTTAGAGAAGATACTTTGGCCAAACTCTTTCTGGGTTTGGACTGGAAAGAGATAAAAATACTCTCTGCTTTTACTTTTATTGAACCACAGAAAGCAGAGTCTGGCTTTTGCCGTATGTCTTATTAACAGCTCTCTGTCTCTGCAGGCCACCTTGACCTCTTATAGATAACCTTTTATGAAGGTTTATGAAATAGGGGTTCCACCTCTACTTAGCACTGCCTCTCTGCCCTGTCCCCTAAAAAAGATGTGACTGTGCTAAGAGGATAGATTTTACATTTTTAGTTTTACTGATAGCAGCGGAGTGTTTGTTACCTTTGGATGTAGAATATAGAAGCTGCAAGTGTGAAGTGTCTCCCTTTGCATGTTCTGCTTTCCAGTGGGAAGGTTGTGTCAACTGCTCAGGGAGGAAAGATCACTTTGAACTGGGCCAGTTAAAAAGTCCTGTTGGCTGGGCTTGGTGGCATACACCTTTTGTCCCAGCACTTGTGAGGCAGAGGGAAGCGAATCTCTGAGTTCAAGGCCACCCTGGTCTACAAAGTGAGTCCAGGACAGCCATGGATATAGAGGAAATTTCTGTCTCAAAAAAACAAAACAAAACAAAAAGTCCTGTTGTTCAAATGACCATAATGCTGCAGTTATGGTAGACTGTGACAGCGTATTTAAGAGCTTTGAGGAGAGAAGGGAGAAGATTACATATAGTCCAGTCCCCAGATAAAACACACCCATGTTTAGTTCCTTTCATCTATGGAAAGTGACCAAGTTCTGGCAATAGACAGGGTCTCTCTGTCCTTCCTTCCTTCCTTCCTTCCTTCCTTCTTTCCTTATTAATAGTTGGGGGAGAACCCTGAGTACAGATGCATGCATACCATACCTCATGTATACCTTGGTGTATGTGTGGATATCAGAAAACAACTTCAATTTTCTTTCTATCTTTATGTGGGTTCTGGTGATCAAACTTAGGTTGTCAGACTGGCCCATCTTGCTGGCCATCTTGCCAGCCCTGTATTTTTCTTGCAATATGTATGGCTCAATTTATCATCAAAGGGTTTTTTTGTTTATTTGTTTGTTGTGTTTTTGGTTTTGTTTTGTTTTTTGAGACTGTCCTGGAACTCATTATGTAGACCAGGCTGATGCCACACTCACAGAGATCCTTTCTCTGCCTCCTAAGTGCTGGGATTAAAGGTGTGTACCACTATGTCCCATTTCATTGAAGTGATTTCAAAACTGAAGGATTATAGGAAAACAAAATACTAAGGATTAGAGCCCCAGCTCCTGGGAATAGAGCCATTCACTGTTCTAAGTGCCACTCATGCCCAGCAACATGTATGCAAAGTCAGGACTGCTTGCTGGTAATGTGTGGAAGTGGACATACTCTCCTCTCTCTCTAGAGGGAGAGGCCCACTCAGCCACCAGGAAGCTCTGTTTCACCTGTCCCTGGTCACACAGAGCAGCCTCCTCCTCCTCCGTGCAGTCTGACACTTCTCAGTGCACGTGTGAATTGTGCTGTTGGGAAGCACCCATTCCATGGCTTCACAAGACTGTTTTCTGTCTGAGTTTAAGAGTTAACCTATTTGCTCACCCTCTGCACCTCAGCTTTCTCACTGGCAAATTGTGGCTGCTAGTACTGTGTAGGGTGACCCTGAGGGAGGAAAGGCACAGGGGACGACATGCTCAGTGCTCAGCAAACTACAGGCCACACACAGACACTGCTGCTACTTATCGTCTGAACAAGTGCTGAACAAGAGTGAAAGGAGGGCTGCTTGGTCCTTATTGAGGAGCTGTGTGATCATGCCATTTGCACTGTTCAAGCTCTTTAAATAGAACTTTGTATTAAATTAGGACCTTGACCAGAAAGCAGGAGAAGAAAAAACCTGTTTGTAGCTATTGATGCATAGAGAGAAGATGAGAATTTTTCTAGGTTGGCCTTGAATTTGTGATCTTCCTGCCTTGACCTCTGCTTGCACTATTACATTTGGCTTTAAAAGTGGTTTGTACACTCTTCTTCATCAACGGAAAAGATAAGTGTGTCTTGGACACCCTGAATTACTCTTAAATATATATATATATATATATTTTTTTTTTTTGGTTTTTCGAGACAGGGTTTCTCTGAATATCTCTGGCTTTCCTGGACTCGCTTTGTAGACCAGGCTGGCCTCGAACTCACAAAGATCCGCCTGCCTCTGCCTCCCAAGTGCTGGGATTAAAGGCGTGCGCCACCACTGCCCGGCATAATATATATATTTTTTGAGACAGGGTTTCTCTCTGGCTATCCTGGACTCTTTTTGTAGACCAGAACAGTCTGGCCTCGAACTCACAGAGATTCTCCTGCCTTTGCCTCCTGAGTGCTAGGATAAAAGGCATGTGCAACCATACTTGGCTAGTACTCTTAAGTTTTAAATCTGGTTTTTAATACTAGCACTTGTTTCTGTGGCATCTTCAGGGAAGTAGTGTGTCCTTCAAGTTGGCATCTTGTCTAATTTCATCTTGAACTTTTGATTGCCAAAACATTTATTAGCGGGGCTGTGGAGATAGCTTAGTTGATAAAGAGCTTGCTGTGCACACATGAGGACCTGGATTTAGATTCCCACCATCCCCTCAAAAAGCTGGTTATATTGGTATAAGCCGCTCCTTTCTGGAAAGCAGAGGCAGGAAGCTCCCAGGGGCTTGTTGACTAATCAGCCTAACCAATTGGTGAGTTTCAGTTTTAGTGAGAGACTCTGTCTCAAAAAATTAGGTGGAGAGTGTTTGAGGAAGACACCAAGGATGGCTCGAAGATACACACACACAGACATGCTCATTCACAGAGACACAGATTTAGGTGTTCCCCTTCTGTGACTTTGTAAAAAGACTGCTTGTTAAGGAAATATTAAGAGGTTCCCTCAGAATGCACCACTAGCCAAGCCAGCCTTGTGGACAATAGCTTTGGGCTGAGCTGGTCTTATATTTGCTCTGGCTGCTTTAAAGCACATTTTCCCCTGGCTTCACTTAACATTACAGTAAAAAAGTAATATGTTAAGGTGGAAAGAAATTTATCAACTCCCAGATGCTTATTGGAGCAGCTTACTTCCTCCATAGGGGGGATTATATTAGTGTGGTGGAGGTAACAAATTACTGCAAGTTTGGTGCCTAGAACAGCTGAGATTTATATTCTTACATTTAGAAGGGCCGGGTTCCAAATTAAGACATCAGCAGGGCTGTGCTCCCTCCAAGACCTCCTGTAGCTTTTGGTGGTCGCTGACACTGTTGGGTCTTGCTTGACTTGTGACCACATTACACTAACCTCTGTGTCCACAGTCGCAGAATGCTTCCTCTCTGTGAAAAAGTGTCCTGTCTCTTTCCGCCTCTCTAAGATTACTGGTGATGGTATTTTGGGCCCATGTAGGTAATCCAAGATATTCTTGCTCAAGGTCCTTTATAACAATTACTAAAACCTCTCTCCCAAATAAGGTGCCATTTACAAGTCCTGGGGATTAATGATGGCCATTTTTGGAAACTCATTCTTTGTCCCACTAGCAGTGAAGTCAGCATTATTATTGTTAGCATGGGTCCCACTGTGTATCCCTGACTAGCCTGGTATTTTCTTTTTTTTTTTTTTTTTTTTTTTTTGGTTTTTCGAGACAGGGTTTCTCTGTGTAACAGCTCTGGCTGTCCTGGACTCACTTTGTAGACCAGGCTGGCCTCGAACTCACAGAGATCCGCCTGCCTCTGCCTCCCAAGTGCTGGGATTAAAGGTGTGCGCCACCACCGCCCGGCGAGCCTGGTATTTTCTATGTAAGCCTGGCCTCTAACTCTTGGAGATCTGCATGCTGCTGCCTCTTAGGTATTAAAGGGATTAAAGGCGTGCACCACCATGTGTAGCAAAACCTTTTTATGTGTTCTTTCATTGGTCCTGGCTTAGAACAAGAGGTCAATAATTATTTTCAAGACTGTACAGTTCATAACTACTCAACAGGGAGCCCTGTTCTCTAAGAAATGTAGCTGAGGGACTGAGGCAAAGGCTGAGAGGGTAAAGCCAGAGGCCATGTAAAAGATGGCTGGGCCTGGTGACCCAGCTGTAATCTCTACTCAGAAGACAGATAGGGAATCAGTCCCTAGAGCAGTGGTTCTTAGGCATTAGAAAAACACATATTTCTGATGGTCTTAAATACTGAAACACCACTCAGTAGCAAATTAAAGTTACGAAGTAGTAGCAAAGCTAATTTTATGGTTGGGTTCACCACAACAGGAGGAACTATATTAAAAGGTTGCAACATTAGTAAGGTTGAGAACCACTGCCCCAGAGCAAGTGGGCTAGCCAAGTTAGCTAAAATGATGAGTTCCATGTTCAACAATAGACCCTGCCTCAATGAATAATGTGGAAAGCAATCCAGGAAGATAGCGAATGTCAACCTTGGACCTCCACATGCATGTGTGAACACACACACACACACACACACACACACAGTACACATATATGCACATGTGAAAACAAAATAATTAACCCAGCTAAGGGATAGTATACCTATTGAACACCTCCTACCATTTAGAATGTCACCTAAATTAATTGCCCTTTTGACAGCAGCTCCTACGGGTCGGTGATATCTGCATTTTAAAGCAGAGACCTTTGTCCCAGGGTAGCCGAGTCAGGAACAGTGTGGGTCTGTCCTTGGCTGAGGGTTCAGTTCCTTCCTTCATAGCAGGGAATTTGAGTGAGGCAGATTGGGGGTTGTGTCTCTCTGGAAGATTTTGTTTTCTCTCAGCATTTGGCCTGAGCATTGATTCTGAAAGAGGTTGTCTTTGAGTAGCAGGTAGCACGGGAACCAGCTTCCTCTGACATGATAGTGATTGCAGACAATCCTTTTGTATAATGCTTAGTTTAATATTTTTATTCAATGTAATTTGATATGGTTCCTAAATCTAAATTTTAGTGTCAGTTCTGTTTGAGGACATGCATTCGCTTCTGGACAAATATGGGTGATGCACTATTTAGATTGAAAATTGTTCCCCCTACCTGAGTGAAAATAAAACAAGCTATGACATCATAAAGCTGCTGGCTGCCAAAATGTTTGAATTTCCCTTGGGGAGTTTGGGGATTCTTTCTCTGTTGGAAGTCAGATAACATTCAACATTTTGGTACCCGAGCTTAGTGATAGAGAAGGGTTTGGCTTTAGTTGGCAAAGAGTGAAATCTTTAGTTTTTTGGAGGATAACTGGTTTGAGGATGTGAGCTTTTCCCTTTTGCTAGGGAGAAAGACAGAGCAGACACAGCCCCTTACTGAGACATGTGTTGACACTAGAACTCTTTCCAGGTGAGTCAGGCGTGAGTGTGCTTGTGTTTGATAGGCAGAAAGTTAGGCCTTGTACTCAGACCCCTCGGGGTTTCTCAGCCCTTAGGCTCCGCAGTTGGCCTGCTGCTCCTGACATCGGTATGCAGTGTCAGCAACTGGCATAAGATCACATGCCCAGGTTTCAGATTGTTTTGTCTTGCAGACACGGCATGGTGGTCCTCAGGTCTGTGGCCACGTGGCTTTCTTCACTGTCCTTTTGTTCTATTTGCCTTGAAAATTCACTCTACTCACAGCTTCTTATCAGGAAGCAGTCTCGTTTCCCATGTCTGTGCTGTGTGCCGTTATAGACAGCTATAATTTAATCAGTGCTTGGAGCATTAACTATCACTTTACAAGGATCTAGGGTCATTACTTAAGGGGTTGGATGTTGCTTCAGAGTGGGCATCCTGGTCCCCAGCCTCTTCTTATGGACTCAAAGATCACCATTGACACAGATTTGCTTGTTTTTTTAATTTTTTTTTAATTCAGGTTACATCTTTATCACAGTGCCCTCTTTCCACCTTTCCCAGTCCCACCCTCTACCCCCTAATCCTTCCATCCCACTCCTCTGGAGTGGAATGTTCCTACATAACAGTCCCCCACCCCAGTTCAGCAGTCATATGAGGGCCAAGAGCCTTCTCATACACTGGTGGCCTACAAGGCAGCACCACTAGGGCAGAGTGTCTCATTGACAGGAAACAAAGTCTATGTTCCTGTTCCCTTTGGTGCATTGGTTGTAGTTTAGTTATCCTGTACTATATGGCTAAAATATAAGTGAATAGATGCCATGTGCATCCTTCTGAGTCTGGGTTAGCTCACTCAGGATGAACTTCTCTAGTTCCATCCATTTGACTACAAATTGCAGGATTTCATTGTTTTTCTGATGGCTGAGTAGTATTCCATTGTGTAGATGTACCAGAGTTTTTTTTTTTTTTTTTTATCCATTCCTCAGTTGAGGGACATCTGCATTGTTTCTAGTTTCTAGCTATTACAAATAAGGCTGCTATGAACATAGATGAGGAAACTTTCTTGTGATTTGGTAAGGAATCATTTGGATGTATACTCAGAAGTGGTATGGTCTTGAGGTAGAGCTATTCCAAGTTTTCTAAGATATTGCCAGACTGATTTCCATAATGGTTGTACCAGCTTGAACTCCCACCATCAATGGAGTAGGGTTCCCCTTTCTCCACAACCTCACCAGCATGTGCTGTCATTTGAGTTTTTGATCTTAGCCATTCTGACAGGTGTGAGATGGAATCTCTGAGTTGTCTTGAGTCACATTTCTCTGATGATTAAGGATGCTGAGCATTTCTTCAAGTGTCTCTCAGCCATTAAGGATTCCTTCTTTGTGAATTCTCTGTTTAGCTCTGTTCTCCATTTTTTGATTGCATTTGGCTTCTTGGCATTTAATTTCTTGAGTTCTTTGTAAATTTTGGATATTAGCCCTCTGTGGGGTTGGTGAAGTTTTTTTCCCCAATCTGTAGGTGCCGTTTTGTTCGAAAGACAGTGACTTGTGCCTTACAGAAGCTTATCAGTTTCTTGAGGTCGCATTTATTGATTGTTGGTCTTAGATCCTGAGCTGTTGGTGCTCTGTTCAGGAAGTTGTCACCTGTGCTGATGAGTTCAAGGGTTTTCTCCACTTTCTCTTCTAATAGAGTTAGTGTGCCTGGCCTTATGTTAAGGTCTTTGATTCACTTGGACTTAAGTTTTGTACAAGGTGATAAATATGGGTCTAATTTCATTCTTTTACATGTTGACATCCAGTTGGACCAGCACCATTTGTTGAAGATGCTGTCCTTTTTCCATTGTACGGTTTTGGCTTCTTTGTCAAAAGTGTGTGGGTTCATTTTCTGGGTCTTCAATTCGATTCCATTGATCCACTGGTCTGTTTCTATACCAGTACCATGATGTTTTTATTACTATTGCTCTGTAGTTTGGTTTTTCGAGACAGGTTTTCTCTGTGTAGCCTTGGCTGTCCTGGAACTCTGTAGACCAGGCTGTCTTTTAATTCACAGAATCTGCTTGCCTCTGCCTCCCGAGTGCTGGAATTAAAGGTGTGAATCACTACTGCCAGGCTTCTACAGATGTTTTGAAGTAGTTTCTGTTGTACATTTGGTGGGAAAGGTCCAGGAGAGTGGCTTGCAGGGTGTGGTTAACACTGGAGGTTCTGGTTCTGGTCTCTTCATTGCCTGTATACTGGCCTGTGTTCATCCACTGAGTATGGAAAACCTTCCTTTCTGCCTTTTCTGAGAAAGGAACTTCTGTTAATTCTCTCCCTGTACTTTAGAGCTCCAAGGATATCAAGAATCTGAAGGGCAATGGTAAACGTTATTTTGGTAGGAAGTTGATACTCATATTTTTTTAAAAAAATAGATTAAAGCATGCACACACACACACACACATTCACACACATACACACACACACACACGCGCGCACACACATACACACACACATACACACACAAATACACACACACACATATCCCAAAACAAAAACAAAACAAAATATCCTCAGTTTCTCAGCCTAAAATAAAAACCTCTGTCATTGTATTGAATTTCTAATACAGTTGATCTTGGTGTCTTTTGCATTTACTAATTGAGATCAATATTACCCATTTATCTTAGGGTTTTATTGCTGTGAAGAGACATCATAACCAAGACAACTCTTATAAAGACAAACATTTAATTGTGGCTGTCATGTAATTTCAGAGGTCTAGTCCATTATCATCATGGTAGGAAATGTGGCAGTGTCCAGGTAGAAATGACCCTGGAGAAGGAGCTGAAAGTTCTGCATCTTGTTCTGCAGGCAGCACAATGGGACTCCACCCCACACTGGGTGGACCATGCACATAATCCGCTCCTACAGTGACACAGTTCCTCCAACAGGCCACATCTACTCCAACAAGGCCACACCTCCTAATAGTGCCATTCCTCAGGGGCCAAGTATTGAAACATATGCGTCTATGGGGGTCATACTTATTCAGACCACCACACCATTACCACTGTGTAAGTTTATAAGTTAAAAATATATATAGGCTGCAGAGATGGCTCAGCAGTTGAGAGCACTTGCTGCTCTTGCAGAGGATCCAGGTTCAGTCCCTAGCACCCATGAAGTGTCCCTCTTCTGGCCTCCTTAGGAACCAGGCATGACATGGTGCACATACATGTATGCAGATATTCATACATACACATAAATTTAAAATAATCTTTGTGTGTGTGTGTGTGTGTGTGTGTGTATGAACTTGTGAGAACCTATGAGGAGGAAGAGGGTATAAGAAATGATGGTAAGCCTAATGGTCAGTGTGTGTAGAACTGTCTTTGCTTCCCTGTCAGGGGGTCTTGTGGAGACCTTTGTTTTGAACTTTAATGTCTTTTCAGTATCTACTATTGTACCATGTTTTCCTTCCAGAGCTGAGCAGAGGCAGGGTTCTAGTTTTTTTTTTTTTTTTTTTAAAGGGAGGAGTCTTACTAATTGCTCAAGCTAGACTCAAACCCCTGGCCTCTAGCAATTCTTTCTCCTCAGCTTCCCAAATAGCTGTGGAGGAAGTAGACTCTTGGCACTCTGCTCTGTTTCCCACCTGGTGTGTGTATGTGTGCACGTGCGCATGTGTGTATCTGTTATGTATGTGTGGGTACCTACAGAGACTACATGAGGGTATAGGATCTCCTACAGCTGCAGTCAGAGGTGGCGACTGTGAACTGCCCAGCATGGGTGCTGAGAACCCAACTTTCATCCTCTGCGAGAGCAGCAAATTCCCTCAACCACTGAGCTGTTGCCTCTTCGGCTGCTATTTATTTCACTGACTTCCAGTGTGTCTTACTCACTTTCTCCCTGTGCCTTTAGTTGCCATACTGGAAGGCCTCTTTGTGAGAGCAGAGAATAGAGAAGTTTGGGTTTTTTTTTTTTTTTCATTCCTAACCAAAATCATTCTTTCTCCCAATTTGGTAATGCAGAATTTTGCAGTTATCATCTCTTTCCATGCCTACCATGTCCAAGCTTACCTACAGGACTCCCCATCTTCTTCTGGGTCTTGTTATGCCATTCAACCCTCTGGCTTCAGTATATGTGCCACAGTGTTGTAAGACCCTGGTGACCCTTCAGCCATAAAAATAAAGACGAGAGCCGGGAGTGGTGGCACACACCTTTAATCCCAGCACTCAGGAGGCAGAGGATTTCTGTGAGTTTGAGGTTAGCCTGGTCTACAAAGGGAGTTCCAGGATAGCCATTACTGTTATACAGAGAAACCATGCATAGAAAAACCAAAATAAATAAATAAAGATACCAAGACCTTTTAATATTTTAAAGCTTAGGCTTTAGCTGGGCAGACTCTCAGGTAGCTCATCTAAGTTAACGCGATCACCTAGCCCCATCCAGCTATGTGACTGGCTATCCCTTCCAGGCCTATAGTCATTCATGTCTGTCTCCTGATGGAAAAAGCCCTTATCTTTCTTCTTCCCAGAGTCCCTCTCTCCCTACTAGGAAGTCCCACCTTCCACTTTCTGCCTGGATATTGGCCATCAGATTTTCATTAAAGCCAATCAGAGAATGCCTTAGGTAGATGAGGAAGGACAGAGACACACCTTCACATAGTATACCCCAACATCTTCCCTTTTTAGTCCAATAAATGGCTTTTTCTCCAGCTTCAATAAATTATATACAATAAGAGCAATTATGAAAACTATCAGGTAAGAATTACATTCACAATTGGGCAGTCTTGGAGAAAGTATTCCACTATGTATCTGTCTTATTGAATCCAAAGTTCTGTACCTAAAATCACTTTCTCATTAACATCTAAGCCTTTATGCCCTCTACCTTTCACAACTTGTAATTACCAACCTTAAAACACCTGTTTACAACTTCCTCCAACCTTCATAAAACACTCTTAGATGCTCTAACCTTCATTTACCAACCTTATAACATCATTTTACAACTTAAACTTTTGCGTTCTCCAACCTTTACAACTTGTATTTACCATCCTTAAAATATCTCCTTAGACCCTAGATACTTCACAACTTAAGCTTAATTGTGAGACTATAAAAATCTAGTCTTCAACCCCATCAGAGACCTGAGAATGATAAATATTACCTGAGTAAACAGGAAGTGCAAGAACAAGAGCTTCCAAAACTAAAGAAATGACAGACAGCTGGCTACCTGGACAGTCACCTAAGATTCTTCCACAACCTTGGGGCATCATCTTAAGCCTTTTTGGCCCAGTATATGACAGACTTTTCTGTGAAGCAGGAATTATGAAGGACTGCTTACCTTGTCTTGGCAAAGCTCGGCATTCAACTTCCCCATGTCTATTTTGTCCACTATGGACATCATGCTGTCAGCATTTGAGGCAAGGGGAGTTTTTGTCCAGTGGCAAGCTTGCCACATAAGCAAATTCCATATGGAGGGTCTTTAATGCCCATTATCTTTTTTGAACTGGAATTGGGGTGCTGCCAGGAGCAGATATGTCTCACTGTCAAAAAAGACTTTTATTAGTAAAACATCTTTAAATGTCATATTCTATATATCTGAGGTTTTTGAAGAACATATACTATTTATAGCAAATATTGCTTGCCTATAACTATTTACTATCTCATTTACTTTGGACCATCAGTTTGATCAATTGACTACTAACTTATATTTCCTAATTATCCTACACAGTTTGTAATAGCAGCTTTCAAGGACTAGAACTTCACATTGCCCATTTGAATGAGTTGCATAGGTACAATACCTTATACAAGAATCGAAACATACACAATACGTTGTAAGAAAAATAACCATAAATTTGTGTCAATATACAAAGACTTATATCAATGTAAGATTTTTGGCTTATAAATGCCCTGTAGTTTAAAAGTAGATTCAGTAATCTACTCTTTTATCCCTTCTCCCCCTAGATAGGGAAGAAGGATAGAGGAAAGAAAAAGAGAGAGTAATCTCCTATATTTTATTTCCTCCTTGACCAAGACTAATTTCTTGCAACAAGCCCCCTTTAATGATGACAAACATCCATCACCCACCAAATGACCAAAAACCACCTCCCCCACTTTTGCTTCCTATTGCCTTGGGATGATATTTTCTTTTGGGGTCCTAAGGAAATTGGGAAACTGCTCAAGTCCTAAGAAAGCTAGGTGTATCATTTGTTGTCCAGTCTCTGTGTGATGAAAAAGTGCAAGGCTTAATGGAAGTCCTTTGAGGCTGGACTATCTAACTAGCCATATAGAAGTTTTTCTGGATGCATATTTTTTGAGGAAACAGTCTGTGAGGCTGAATCACTTGGGCTATTTATCTTCTTTTGGTATATGGTCCTTTTGCTCTGTAAACATAGAAACTTTTAAAGATAATATACATTTCTGCATTAATACATGTATGGAATGTGCACTGTATGAAATTTAGCTAAAGATGATTCTGTACTCCTTGAACAAATGAAAGGCATCTTTCATCTAAGTTTGGAATTTTTCCTAAGATATCTCCATTTGAATCAGCCAACAAAATATCATCCATATAATGGTAAATTATGAATTGAGGAAATTGCTTATAAATTGTATTTAATGGATGTTATACAAAATATTGACATAAGGTAGGACTATTCAACATTCCTAGTGGCAAGACCCTCCAATGGTACAGTGGAATTCAGAGACATCTTGCTGGAGTGTGTTCTTGGTTTTCCCTATATGAGTCCTGAGAATTGAACTTGCATCTGCAGACTTGTCAGCAAAGCCTTTTTCATTGAACTGCTTTACCAGACTTTCCACGTATCATTTACTATCACATTTCCTTTGTGGCTCTTTAGACATTGTTGCATGTAGTGGGTTAATACTGGCATTATTTTGTAATCTTTTTGACAGGTAGGGAATGATCCATATAAGCCATAGTTCAAGGGAAGATGTTGTGTCATCAAAGAATAACGTTTGATTTCAGTGCCTTCCCTGGGGGTGGGAGATGGGGGCGGGTAAGGAATCCATGTCTAAAATTTGTTGGTTGGAGAATTTTGATGAAGGTTATGGGTGTCAGTTCTGTGTGTGTGGATTAGAAATGTTCAGTGTGACGTTAGTGGCTGAAGCTTAATTTGTGGCCAGTTTGTGCACTGAGTGTTTAATTCTCCCTCAGAAGCTCAGGGGTGGTTGCCGTTCTACACAGTGGCATAAGAGGTAGGAAGCTGCTGTGAAAGTTTACTTTGGTTCAGATCTGCAACCACTCAGCCACAGCATTAGGGTCACTCTCACAGTTGTGAGGCTCTTTTTAGAGTCTCTGTGCCAAGTCACACACAGATCTGATTTCTATGTTCTCCCTGCTTTGGGGTCTGTTCGATTCTCTGCAGCCCAGATATGAAGGTGGAGACAGCAGGAAAGATGAGAAGTGCTGTTAATAATTTATTTGAAAGTGGCTTTTATTAAAGTACTAGGAAAGCAAATCTGATAGGTTGAGACTAACTCAATGTTTTCAGAAGAGATTTGGATGTTCTCCCTGAGGATGGATAGTTCCTTATTTTTTTTAATTAGTAAATTTTATTCTTTGACAGTTTTGTACATGCATGTGGTGCATTCTGTCTGTTTTTCCCTTGTCTCCCTTGTCTCCTTTCCTCCCCTGCCAGCTCCTGTTTGTTACATTTTCCTTTCCATATCCATTACTTCTTGTTTTGTGCCATACAGAGTTTAATTAAGACTGTCTCAGTGACTTTAGGCTTGAAGCTATCCATAGAGCCTGGTAGGCTCACCAGTGGCTATACAGTTGCTAGTAGTTTAGTAGTAAGTGGTAGGCCTTCTGAGCCTTCCCTTCCCATAGCTGACTGTAAGGCAGCCTGCCATGTATGGGGCCAGTGCCTGTAGGTGTAGCTACTGTGAGTTCATCATTGCCATGCTGTATCCTGTCTAGAAGTAGGGCTCAGCAGACCTTCTTTTTCTGGCTCTTTGTACACTCTTCCCACCTCTTCTGAAATGTCCCCTGAGTGTTGAGGGAAGGTCTAATACATTGTTTCTGATACATTGAATTCAATGCTGAGATCTGGTTACCGCCCCTTCTGAGTCATTCTCTTTATTGGTTAATAAAAGTCGCTTATGGCCAATTAGCTGGGCAGAAAGAGTATAGGAAGGCGAGACTTCCTGAGATCAGAACAGGAACTCTAGGCACACACAGAGATTCTCGTTCTTTCCGCTGGGAGACACAGAAGAAGACAAACGTCTGGAGAATGCTGGAAGGTACTTGCAGGCACATGGTGGTTTGGCATTAGGTGATCCGATCTGGGTTAACTTAGAGTAGCTAATTGAGAGTCTGCTCAGCTAAGGGCTAAGTGTTAAAACATTAAAAGGTCTTGGTGTATTTAATTATTGGGGAAAAGACTGTGGCGGCTTATAGACCCTCAGTCCAAGCAGTCCCGGGCTGTTGGACTCCCCTTGAGCCCAGGCTAATCTCCCGCCAAGCTGCTGGTAATTCTACCAGCCTAATATAACAACTTATATTAATTAACAGAGTTTAGGTTACAGGTGGTGTAGGCCACCCTTGGTCCTGGGGCTCTTTCTCCAGGATAAGTTAGGCAACCAGTTAAGGCATGTGGGCCAGGCCGCCTGCTCCTCTGCCAAGCCGCCAGCTGCTCTGCTGGCCTAATCTTACAGTTTATACTTACTAATAACTACATTAATTAATTAATTTGCAGTTTCAGGTGGTGCCCCACGTTGGGCACCATATGTAAAAAAAAATTAATTAAATTATGTTGCAGTATTTATATTATCATTAATTGGTTTGGGACTGTTAATCTTTAATTCGCCATTATCAATACATACACACAGACACCCGTGGATTTTAACAAGCCTTGGCCTGAATTGTGCAAATTTAGCCCATCTATGCTAGCTCTTAATTCTATTGCCCAAATATGACCCCATATATACATACATCCCCTTGGACTGCCATTCTCCACAATATGCTGATGTTCCTGGCCATGTGGAATGAGGTTCTTTTTTCTAACCCATGGTGTGTGCCTCCTTCCTGCTGCTCCTGGCTGGAATCAATCAATCCTCCTTCTTCCTGCTGCTGGCTGGAATGCCTTAATCCTTCTTCTAAAGTGCAGGCTTTCTCTTTTAATCTCAGGAAGTCCCACCTTTTCTGTCTTTGCCCAATCTCAGGCCTCATCATTTTATTTAACCAATCAGAGTCAATGTAAGTAACAGACAGCAAGCAGGACCAATTAACATTTAGAATGCTTAACATTACCCCAACACCTGAGCCTTAAGGGGTTGGTACCAATGTCTTGTCTAGGGCTGACCATTCATTGTCCTTCATTCTTAGAATCGTGTGTAATGATGACTCTCTGTATTTACCCCTGTTTGCTACAAAGAGATTAAGGATGGGAGTCTAAAGAATGGAACCACCTCAGGTGTTTGTCCACTCCATTAAGAGTCAATCCAGTGAGACAAGCCAGGGACCTAGTGAGGGTCAACTTCCAGGAAGGCAGGTTCACCTCAAGATAATGTACTTTTCCTTTCCAGAATCTCTGCCCCCTAGTACATTCCTCATGAGCTCCCATGATGTTCGGCTGGGTCTGCCAGCCATTCCTTAGAAAGGCATAACTATTTCTTTTTCTTCCTTTCTTTTTCTTTCAGATGCTGGCCAGAGCCCAAGTATGCTTTTAAACTTTAATGCTTTGGGCCTCCTGCTCTTTCTAAAGCTCTCTTCCCTGCCGAGTTGCTGCCTGCTGCCAGGTGGCTGACCTCTATGCTGCTGTATCTCAGACACATGGCTTTTGTTCCTTCTCTTCTTCATTTCTACCATTCCTTTCCTGGCAGCCGCAAGATAAATAGCTTGGCCTGCCCTGGGGGTTTTCTTCTTAAACTGTAATAACTTGTCCTCAAGATTCTGTTTGAGTCTATTCTTTGCTCTTGAGCTTCCCTTCATGTCCTTTCTTAACTTCATAAGATCAAGAACCACAAGAGAGGACCTTGATTTCTCTTGTATTAATGATGGCTGCACTGGACTTTCCCAAGATTTTTACTGATACTTTTTTTCCCTGCCTTTAATTCTTTAATTGTTGTGCACTCTAGACAGAGTCAAGAGTAGCCTTTGTCTATGGGTATAAACATAAGTATTTATTTAAAAGGCAGTTTGATGCTTTCCAGTCTAGCAACAATAGTAGGTTACCTTTAGGGCTCAAGACCTCCTCAGTCATAGGTTTTGGCCCAGGTTTGTTGTACTAGGTATGGATACCTTCTTGTGAAGAAGGCTCCACATCCATTCAGAGAATGTTTTGTTACATCCCTAACAGCTGTGCCACTATTGCACTAATGGCCACATCTTGCCTGACTAGTTGGTAATGTAATTCACAGCTGGGTTAAGATTGTTGATACCACCAGGAAGTAGTGATCCATTCCAGTATTCAGGAGGCAGACATAGGGAAATCTCTGTGAGTTTGAGGCCAGCATGGTCTACATAGTGAGTTCCAGGCCAGCCAGGGTTACAAAGTAAGACTCTGCCTTGATGGATGGAGAGGACCAAAAAACAAACAAGCAAAAAACCCAACATAAAAGATTGGTTGATATGTTTACTCTCCAGAAGCTTTATTTATAGCATTTTATTGAACATCTTATTGATTCAACTTTCTTTTTTCTTTTCTTTTTATTTTTTTTTCCCTCTGGGGACTAAGGGTCTCACTGTATAGCTCTGTCTGGCCTGGAATTTCCTGTGTAGACCAGGCTAGCCTTGAGCGTACATATATCCACTTGTCTTTGTCTCATGAGTGTTAAGATTATAGTTGTGGGCCACCACACTTAGCCCAAGTTTTATTCTTGAAACTGAGACAAAAATTTTAAGTTACCTATATGTATGTTTCTTGCATTTAAATTTTTTTATTTTATGGAGCGAGAGATTGACTTCAGGACTTCACATGTATTAGGCAAATGATCTATAATTAATCTCTATTATCCTGCCATTCATTAACTTTTATACTTGATCTTAGCAAAAGGATAAGAAGTATAATTTTTTTTTTTGGTTTTTTTTTTTTTTTTTTGAGACAGGGTTTCTCTGTGTGTCTCTGGCTGTCCTGGACTCACTCTGTAGACCAGGCTGGCCTCGAACTCACAGATATCCGCCTGCCTCTGCCTCCCAAGTGCTGGGATTAAAGTATAATTTTAAAACTTTTTTTTTAGATTTATTTTATATGTATAAGTGCTTTGTTTGCTTGTTTGTCTCATCATGGGCATGCCTGGTGGTCTCCGAGAACAGAAGATGGCATTTAATTCCCTAGAACTAGAGTTATGGATGTTTGTGAGCTGCTGTTTGGGTCCTGGGAACTGAACCTGTATCCTCTACAAGAGCAGCAAGTGCTCTTAACTACCAAGCCATCCATCTCTCCAGCTCTGATATATATTTCTTAAAAACTCTTTTTTCCCCCCAAAGAATTTTAAAATTTTATTTTATGGGTATAGTTGTTCTCCTTACATTTCTATATGTGTACCGTGTGTGCATGGTACTTGAGTTCAAAAGAAGTCATCAGATCCCCTAGAACTGGAGTTCCCAACAGTGTGAGCCATCATGTGGTTGCTAGGAATCAGGCTCACATCCTCTACATGAGCAGCCAGTGCTCTTAATATCTGAGGTGCTCTCCAGTCCCAATTTGTAATTAAAAAAATTATTATTGTGCATGTGTCCATGATGTGTATGTGAGTATGTTTTGTTTTGTTTTAGTTTGGTTTGGTTTGGTTTTTTGAGACAAGGTTTCTCTGTGTGTATTGACTGTCCTGGACTGGTTTTGTAGACCAGGCTGGCCTTGAACTCCGAGATCTGCCTGCCTCTGTTTCCCAAATGCTGGGATTAAAGGCATGTGCCACCATGTCTGGCTGTAAATATGTTTACCACAGCATGTTTGTAAAGATCATCTTTGTGATATCATTTCTCTCCTGCCTTTACATGGGTTTTGGAGAATCAGACTCAGGCCATCATAAGCTTGTATGGCAAACACCTTTACCTGTGGAGCCATCTTGTTGGTCTGAAGGGATTATTTTTGCTTTATTTTTAATTTGACTTTCAGAATTGGTGAAACTATCTAAAATAAATCTACTAAAAGGAGAATTGAATTGGAAATTATGAAGAGTATAAAACTTCCCCCGCCTTGGACCTTGTGAAACAAGCCAGTCTCTGGGTGGGAGGTGTGAGGATGCCTCCGCTCAACTCAGGTCTGCTGCTCTCTGTGCTTGTGTTCTATCACTTCCTAACACTGTAAGGAACATTGATTCATTTGGGTGGCATAGTTTACAGAAGCAGAGTAGTGGACTCTAGCTTATATTGGTGAACTAAAAATAAATTTGATTTCTTAGGTGTAGGATCTGGTTTATTATGTTGGAGGCCCATGCAGTTCTCGAGCCACCAGCCACTGTGTTTACTTTTTCTGACAGTAGCACACAGAGTTGTTTTGCTGATGGTTCATCTGTGAGCCAATCATGCCCTCTTTGCCTTTGAATGCTGGTAATAATATGCTTAATTTCAGGTCACTGAAGCCAAACTAATAGCTTGTTGGACACTTTGGGTTGCCTTTTTAATTTGCTGTATAATGGCTTCTCTAACAGAAGCACACAATATATTGTTATCCAAGTAGAGCTCATTAGTATCATCGTAGCACAACAGAAAGCCTGATTTTGTTCATGAAAGAAAATGGAAAGACATTGCAGATAGATGTAATTAACAAGTGCTATTTTAAGTGTGCCTTTGCATCCATTTAAAGAACTATACATAAAATGCTTACTACCCTTTACATTCATTGATAGCCATGTGTGTGGGGTCTATTTACATGTGTGTGGGCAGGTGACTGAATGTGCCTGTGTACATGTGGGGGCCAGAGGAGGATATGAGCCACCCTCCTTTACCAGTGTCACTGCATCCCCTTGACAGTACCTCCTGCTGGCACCCAGCAAGCCCTAGTGACCCACTACTTCCTGTAGTGCTGGTGTTACAGGTGTGCAGTCACACCTGGCTTCATTCATGAGTGCTGGGGATTTGAACTCAGGTCCTCATGCTTGCACAGCAAATATTCTTACCCACTGAGCCATCTCCCTAGCTGCATGATTAGTTTCTTTATCAAGGATTTTTTTTTTTTTGTACTTTAGATGTTTTACATGGCAATAATAATGTGAGCATTTGAGACAGTAATTTCAGTCTGTGGGGTTCACCAATGACTTTGTATTTTATAAAAAATAAAATAAAAAAAGGACAGCCAGGGATACACAAAGAACCCTGTCTCTGGGGGAAAAAAGCCGGATGTGATGGCGCACGCCTCAATCCCAGCACTCGGGAGGTAGAGGCAGGCAGATCTCTGTGAATTCAAGACCACCCTAGTCTACAAATTGAGTCCAGGATAGCCAGGGCTTATTACAGAGAGAAACCCTATCTCAAAAAAACACATTAATAAATTAACTAATTAACTAATTAAAATAAAAAATAAAAGGAAATGAATGCCATCCACCCTTCACAAATGCAACCATTAAGAACCTTTTCATAAGTTGTTAAAGGGTTAGTACTTGTTTTTTCTGGATTAACTAGTAGAACAGTATTCTTTTAACTTTTTATTGACAATTTCATTAATCTAATTGGTATTTCTTGAGAAACTGTGGAGTGCCAGGAACTGTTGTTGTAGGTGTTGGAGATACCACAATTTGTATTTTTATCTTTATGATAAATATTTTGTTAAAAAAAGAAAAAAATCTCTGAAGTGAATTTTAAGAATTCTAATTTTTTTTATTTTTAGAAATTCAATAGTATATTTGTTACTTCTCTATTGCTGTGACAGAATGCCATGACCTGGACACTTACAGAAGAAGGAATTTAATTGGGCTAATGGTTTCAGAGGGTTTCAGTTCGGGAGAATGGTATTTAAATATGATCCTGTGGAGGCCATTCTTATCCAAACCACCACAGTAACAAGTAACTGCTCCTAAAATTTTAATAGATGCTTCTTTTTTTTTTTTTTAAGCAATTAGTTTGTTACCTGTTTGTTTATTTTCTTTTGGTAGGTTATTTCTTATGAGGGTCATGGATATTCCCTATTTAAACTTGGAAGGTCCAGACTGTAAGTATATTTTGATTTCCTTATTGTATCTATAGTTGTCAGAGTGTGGTCTGAAAGGGATAACAAGAAAAAGAGTTAACAAAAGACCGTTTTAATGTAAAAGTATTTTGTGTTTAGTAGGGATTGCTTACTTTAGAAGTTCATGAGACGGGCTGGAGAGATGGCTCAGTGGTTAAGAGCACTGTCTGCTCTTCCAGAGGTCCTGAGTTCAATTCCCAGCAACCACGTGGTGGCTCACAACCATCCATAATGTGATCTGATGCTCTCTTCTGGCTGCAGGTGTACATGCAGATAGAGCACTCATATACATTAAAATTAATAAATAAATCTTTAAAAAAATAAATAAAAGTTCATGAGACTCTTGGGCCTTCATTAATCATGACATACTTTTGTTTTTAGGCTATAAAAATAAATAAATTTATAATAATTTATAAATAATTTATTTATTTTTATTTTTTATGTACATTGGTGTTTTGACTACATGTGTTTTATCAAATTGTTTGGAACAGGAGTTACAGACAGTAGTGAGCTGCCATGTGGGTGCTGGGATTTGAACCCTAGTCCTCTGGAAGAGCAGTAAGTGCTCTTAACTGCTAAGCCCCACAAGTTGATCTTTTTAAATTGCTAAATAAAATTGTTGTGAATTACTTAACACATGAGAATAGCCTGCTCCTGCATGGGTGTGGCAGGGAACACCTAGAATCCCAGAACTTGGGAGCAGAGGTGAGAGTACTGTGTCCTTGTGTCAGCCTTGTCTACATGGTGGTACTACTGATCAGTTCTACTGATCCTCTTAGGAACTGTTCAGTAACCATGAAACATTTATGATAGTTCCTCAAGGCAGTGTGGGCTAGTTTAATTAAGGAATCTGTGCTTGCCCAGTGTTGTGGTGCACACTTGTGATCCTAACACTCTATGTGTGGGCTGAGGCAATCAAAAGGTCCCTGATTTGCCTTCGTCATCCTTGGCTGTTGTTCCTCAGGAGCTTGTCCTCCTTGGTGTTTGAGACCCAGTCTCTACCTGGAGCTCACTGATTAGGCTGGACTGGTTGGCCAGAGAGTTCCAGGAGGAATTCTCTTGTTTTCCCTTCCCAGCACTGGCCCTTGGAGCATACTCCTCCACATCCACCTTTTTATGAGGGTTTTGAGGATCAAACTCAGGTCTTGTACCCGTGTGGCAAGCTAAGCGAGTGGTCTTACTAACCGAGCTATTTGACTAGACAATACTTTGATTACTTTTCGATTGTCGCCTTTTTGTCACGTTTTGTCTTTTAGTGCAGCCTAAACGCGATCATGTTCTCCACGTGACGTTCCCCAAAGAATGGAAAACCAGTGACCTTTACCAGCTCTTCAGCGCCTTCGGTAAGTGAAGAAGTTGTTATGACTGTCTAAAGGTTCTGCCTTCTCTCGGTGTTGGTAGTTGGAAGTGGATTGTGTGAAGGACTTTTAAGTCCATAAAGCAGGGTTAATTTCAGTCATGGAGTTGTTCTCTTCTAATGTGAGCTGAGGTGCGTTGTATAACATGCTGACAAGAGTGCGTGGAAAGCAAGAAACTAGTGCTGTGACTACCCTACTGCTGACTAGAGAAAGTAAACCTAGACCAGGGGTAAGTAATTTTTAAGACTAAATTCAGACAGAATGTCTGTTTTATGCTGACAAGCAATCTCTACTTGAGATTAATAGTGAAAGCAACAAACACAGATGTCTGAGCAGATGGAGACTCCAGATATATTGGCCAGTGGTAAGGATGCTTAGTAAATGCTTGTACATCCTCAAAAGATTTACTCTGTAGACATTTAACAAAATATTCATAGGCTGATGAGATGGCTCAGTGTTTGCTGTGCAGGCTTGGAGATCTGAGTTCAATCCCTGGAACCCACCTAAAAGTGAAGAAGAGAACCAGTTCCACAGAGTTGTCCTCTGATCTTCACATGACACTGTGGCTTGTATGTTACACATAATAGTAATTGTCTTCGTTAGGATTTCTGTTGTTGCAATGAACCACTGTGGCCAAAAAAGCGAGTTGGGGAGGAAAGGGTTTATTTGGCTCATACGTCTACATTGTAGTTCATCATTGAAGGAAGTCAGGACAGGGACCTGGAGGCAGGAGGTGATGCAGGGCCATGGAGGGGTGCTTACCGACCTGTTCTCTGTGCTCGCTCAGCCTGCTTC
Organism: Lophiomys imhausi; assembly: GCA_907164525.1. Taxonomy (NCBI): domain Eukaryota; kingdom Metazoa; phylum Chordata; class Mammalia; order Rodentia; family Muridae; genus Lophiomys; species Lophiomys imhausi. Next base: position 3,588,283 of record CAJQZJ010033039.1, on the reverse strand, counting down.
CTTATAGAACACAGGACCATGAACTCAGAGATGGCACCACTCACAATGGACTATTAATTGATGGACTCCCCATCAATCACTAGTTAAGAAAATGTCATACGGCTTATGTACAGCCCAGTCTGATACAGGCATTTTTTTTTTTCTTAGTTGAGTTTCCCTCCTCAGATGACTTTAGCTTGTGTTAAGTTGACAAAACTCTCCAGCAAAGAATGAATAAAACATTATACTTGAAGTGTATATGCTAAGGTATAGACATTTAAGAAAATACTGAAGTTGTAAAATATTAACCTGTATTTTAATACTTAGATTAAAAAGAGGATGTGGAATAAGATCTTACATAATTAATACTATTTTTAAAAGTAACATAGAGAAATCAGTTGAAAGTGAAGGAAGATGCATTTACCACTGGGTATTTTACTATGATCATTAAAAAAAAAAACCTATACAGTTGTTTTGCCTGCATTTCTATATTACCATCATCTCTATGCAGCGCCCTGGCGCTCAGAAGAGCGCATTGGACCTTCTCATGCTGCAGTCACACGCAGTTGTGTGCATTGAACCCAGGTCCTTTAGAAGGCAGTCAGTGCTCTAACTGCAGAGCTGGCTGTGCAGCCACGCCACTCAGGATTTTGCAGATAGTCTTTTTGTTTTCTAAGCTTTCCTGTCTTTTCAAAAATAAGGGTACATTACCTCTTAACTTAAAACAGACCTTGAATACTTTATGTGAAAGCAGGTATATCTCTGCCCTTTGAAACCTTACCCCACCTTTTAGTTTGGCTGCAGATAGAGAAAGACAGTGATGCTCAGGCTCGTCTCCCTTGGAAGTGCCTGTCATTGTCATCTATTTAAGTTCTGACCGGTGGAGTCAAGCTTAGGCACTAAAGTAAGTAAAATACCTCAACTAGGGGTTTTCAGTTTAGTGAAGTAAAACAGCTGCGTCATGTACTTTTTATTTTTTGGTGGTGGATAAGTACATAAAAATATACTTACTGGTAAAAGTGTGCAGCTCCATGGCCTTAGAATGGCTGTTCTGTCTGGAAGCTCATTGAGCTGGGTGGTGTGGTGGGGTAGAGGCACGAGGGTCTCTGAGTTCTAGGCCTGGTCTACACAGCAAGCTTCAGAACAGCCAGGGCTAGATAGAGAAACCCTATCCAAAAAAGGTTATTGAGAAGTATGGACCTTGGATCTGGTTAATTATTGTGTTTGATATTTTTTTCAAATTCTTTACAATTAAATTTTGATAAGTAAAACAAACATTAACTGTTTGACCTTAGGCAAATGTTCTGTCATCGGAAACAACTATAATAGTAATAGCCATAGTGATTTCTTTGTGGGCTTAGCATGGCAGCAGGATGGAAGGAGCTCAGCAGTGTACCAGAGGTGCTGCTCAGAGACTAACTAGCACTGTTCACCTAGAGAGAGGCAGCAGCCCCTGGACAGGGGGCGACGTTTTCAGTGGGAAGTCAGTGTATTGTCTTACTGTGAACACCGAAGTGAGAGTTTTTGTTTTGTTCTTTTCACTTTAATAGTGAAACTAAATGGTTTTTAAGAAATTTCCAGCCTTGCGGGGTGTGGTGGTGCACGCCTTTAATCCCAGCACTTGGGAGGCAGAGGCAGGTGGATCTCTGTGAGTTTGAGGCCAGCCTGGTCTACAGAGTGAGTCCAGGCAGCCAGGGCTACACACAGAAACCCTGTCTTGAAAAAAATCAAAAAAAGAAAAAGAAAAATTCCCAGCCTTTGAAAGTCTCAGTAGAATGAATTTTTCTTTACTCATTGCTAAATCTGTTCCTTTATGTATTCCCAAGAGCAGTGATAGCAGAAGCACACCCACTTCTGACAAGTTCTCATCTTTTCTCTCCTCTGCAGCATCCTGGATTCTGCCCTGGCTTCCATTTCTGCTCGCACATACTATTGGCTTCAGTGTAGTACTTTTTGCTGCTGTTTCTCTCTATTAGCCGGTTTGGTTTTCTCTTTCCACCTCCTTTTTTTTTTGAGACAGGGTTTCTCTGTGTATCCTGGGCTGTCCTGGACTCACTTTGTAGACCAGGCTGGCCTTGAACTCACAGAGATCCACCTGCCTCTGCCTCCCAACTGCTGGGATTAAGGGTGTGCGCTGTCATACCGGCAATTGCAGAAAGCTGTGAATTGCCATGTGGGTGCTGGGATTTGAATCAGGGTCCTCTGGAAGAGCAGCCACTGCTCTTAACCGCTGAGCCATCTCTCCAGTCCCCACATCCTTAATTTTAAAAATGTGTGTGTGTGTGTGTGTCATGGAGTGCATGTGGAAGACATGGGACAACTTTTAGGAATCGGTTCTCTCCTTCCATATGGACTCTGGACATGGTCAGGCTTGGCTGCAAGCACCTTTATCCGCTGAGCCATCTCAACAGTTTTCTCTCTCTGCATCCTTCCTTTCCTTGTCCTCCGCTCCCATTACCTGGCCTGATTTCAACATTGAATTTTCCTTCTGTCTTAGTGTTTGTTTATCACATTCCCTATTCTTCAATTTCAAAGTTTGTGTCCTTGGAACTGCCTATTTTTCATTGCCATTGGAAGCTTACCACAGCCTGGGTGTGAGATGGAAAATGATTTATTTTGGCTCAGAATTTTAGGGGTTTGGAGTCAAAGTCTTCTTTCTCTCAGCCATCTTGGAATGAGAGAGGAACACAGGTCCTTCTGCATGTGTGTCAGATTCCCCTCTTCTTGACCAGCCACCAGGGCTCCAGTGAGGGACCTAACTCTGGTCACTCCCCAAGGCCCCACCATTAGGTGTTTGAGTCAGTTATACTCCCCATTATGTTTCTAACCTGACAATGGGGGTTAAATGTCAACACAGGGCAGGGAACAGAATATCCAAACCACAGCAGACTGTAAAGCGAAGTAGCTGTAACAATTCGTCATTGTGTGTGGTCTCTGAGCTTTGTTAGTGACCTTCAAAGATAAACAGCTTCCAACCCTGGCATAAGACTGGACAGAATAGTGACATGCCCTTGGAGTTAAGCTTCATTTTTTCATTTTGATTTTTAAATTTATTATCATTGTTTTGGTATATGTAGCGTGTATATGCGTGTGTGTACATGTATGTGAGTGTAAAGTCCAGAGGTTGATGTCAGATATCTTTTTCAATTAAATTAAATTACTTTTTCCCTAAAATTAAAAAAAATCTATATTTAAATTATGTGTGGGCAAACACATGCCATAGCATGTATATGAAGGCCAGAGGACAACTTGTAAGAGTTGGTTCTCTTCTTGGACCACATGGGTCCCAGGGATCGAATTCAGGTCATCAGCCTTGGCAGCTAACGCATTTACCTGCTGAGTTACTTCACTGGCCCTTTCCACCTTATTTTTTTAATGCAAGTTCTTTCACTGACCCCAAACCTCAGCAGTTTGACTAGGCTGGCCGGCCCAAGAACTCCAGGGATTTGCCCATCTACATGTCTCCAGTGCTGGGCATACAGGCACACTCAGCTGCACTCACTTGTTTACATGGGCTCTGGGCTCAGACTCAGCTCTTCATGCTCTGCAAGGCAAGCACTTCACTGGCCGAGTCATTTCCCCAGTCCTCTTGATTTTAAAACAAAAAATTGGAAAAAATTTCTTGATTTTTCTCTTGAAGGTGTGTGCTCATCCTTCTGGGGCATTGTCCATCTTATTCCATCTCATTGAGACCGATCTCTCACTGAACCTGAAGCTGCATTGGCAGCTGGCAAATGAGCTTCTGAGACCCTCCTGTTTCCATCCTCCGGTGCTGGAGTTATAGGCCTGGCTTTTTTATATGAGTACTGGGGATTTGAACTAAGGTCCTCATGCTTGCACACCAAGTGTTCTTATGCACTGAGCCATCTCCTAGCCTCTCTTGAAATTTTAACAGAGTTAAGGAGTGGATTGAAAGTTTTCAGTAAGCAGGGTAGTGTTGAGGCTTCCAGTCCTACCCCAGCACTTCATCTCCCTAGGTCTACTGAAATAGTCCAGACTGAGTCTATTGTATGGTTCTCTAAATGCTTACAGGCTCACTTTGTTTTTAATTCACCGTTAACAGGTAACATTCAGATATCCTGGATTGATGACACATCAGCCTTCGTTTCTCTCAGCCAGCCTGAACAAGTACAAATTGGTTAGTGTCCTGGACATCTGTGTTGTGTGTTAATGAGGTGGGGGGTCACCTTCACGAAAGCTGTGGTCTTGGGCAGCTAGTTGCCTCACTGCCATTGCTGCTTGGTTTGTTTGTGAGCTTGCCACTGAAATAAATGAAAAATTTAGTAAGTGTAACATGTAGTGGAGAAGATGGGGTTTTTTGGTTCATTATTCTAAAGACACGTAAACCGTGGCTTAAGACCCCATGTAGTGTCATGTGACTGAATGTGGGGTTTGAAAATTTGGCAATAAAGGTTTCTGATCATGCAATGATCAAACATTTCAAAATCAAACACTTGTGAACTGGAGGCAGTGCTTGTCCATGTTGTCCATGGCTTCACTCCAGCCTTCAGTCTGAGCACATAGCCTATGTGTTTTGTGTTGCACATCCTCTCCTGTGACACAACACCCTTGTCAACTGCCTGAGACACCTCAGATTCCAGATTAACATGTATTCTGACTGCAGTGCTTCAATATTATACGGAGCATAATGGTTAATTATGGGAACAGAGAGGTCACACTTTCCTACTGCCATTTCTCAGCACCCATTAAATTAACTAATACAGCTTTGATTTGTCTTGTGTTAGACAAGCACGTTCACCTCATTAGTTTGAAAACTGCTTTTGTCTTAACAAATAACAAAACTATATGTATACCAAAATGTTGTTTTGTTTTGTTTTTTAATATTTTATTTATTAAATAAATAAATAATAATACATGCAGTGTTCTGTCTGCACATATGCCTGCAGGCCAGAAGAGGGCACCAGATCTCAATATAGATGGTTGTGAGCCACCATGTGGTTGCTGGAAATTTAACTCAAGACCTCTGGAAGAGCAGCCAGTGCTCTTAACCTCTGGGCCATCTCTCCAGCCCTGTTTTGTTTTTTTAAATAGAGACCCTATCTGATATAGATCTAGGCTGGCCTTGAATCTGCCTGCCTCTGCTTCCCAAGAACTGGGATTAAAGGCGTGTATCACCACATCTGGCTATCAAAGATTTGTTTTAATTTAGTTTTCTAATGACTTATTATCAATAAATGTTTCATTAGTAAACCTATTTAAGAATTGGATCCCAAGGAGTTGGATGGCCTAGAGCAGTAGCTTTTTGTTTTGTTTTGAGACAGGGTTTCTCTATGTAGCCCTGGCTGTTCCTATTGTGAGCCACCACATGGGTACTGGGAATGGAATGCAGAAGAGCAGCAGCCATCTCTCCAACTCCTCTCCACATACCCATGTATCCCATGTCATGTAGCTTCTCAGGCAGACTGGATTACACTAGGAGGAGTTCAAGAACCCTGTGTTAGATGAAACACTTATTTCCTCATTTGGCTCTGTTCTGTTCTTTTCCTAAAATAAGTTGCAGATATACTTTGAGAATTTTAAGTAGCAAATTGAAAGTAGCAAAATTGAAGGAGAGAAGTGGGGGTGGCGCCTCTGAAGCCTTCATTGACCTGTTCTTTTTGTACTTTTCCTGTTTAGCTGTGATTTATCCATAATTAAACTTGTGTCAAATGTTCTTTTTACAAGCAAACTGAATGACACTTCATTTGCTTTTAAATAGGGTTCTGAAAAGATGGATCACCCCATGTTTTGTTGATCCTTAAATAAATTTGACATTAATTCTATGTCTTTTTTTCTTTAACATATGTTTATTCAATTTTTTTCCTTTTTTATGCATATGAGTATTTTGCCTGCTTGGATGTTTGTGTACTTCATACAGGCCTAGAGCCTTCAAAGGCCAGAAGAGGGTATCAGGTTCCCTGGGACTGGAGCTACAGATGTTTGTGAGCCACCATGTAGGTGTTGAGAGTTGAACCTGGGTCCTCTGTAAGAGTAGCTTGTTCGGTTTGTTTGTTTGCTTGTTTTTCAGGACAGGGTTTTTCTGTTTCTCTGGCTGTCCTGGGCTGGCCTTACATGAACAAATGAACTCACAGAGATCCACCCGCCTCTGCCTTCCAATTGCTGGGATTAAAGGTGTGCGCTACCACACCAGGATTGTCTGTTTGCTTTTCATTTCAAGTGCCAAATTCTAGCATAATGTAATTGACGCTGTAACATGTTAAAGCTTCAAACTCCTATAGATATGCAAATTCAGGCCAAAATATTTTGATATTTTTGTTTAATTTTTCAGTATCTCAGGGATACAAGATGTGTTTTAGAGTTGGAGCCTTAAACCCTGTCAATACTACTCAACCATGTACAGTGTGTGATGCCTGCTGAGTTGTGATTATCTCTGTGCAATAAGGATGATAGTATGGACTGTTTGGGCTATTGTGAACATTGTATAGTTGACATTTATT
>CAJQZJ010033039.1:3564268-3581836 GCA_907164525.1 Lophiomys imhausi | reverse complement strand
TATGGACTGTTTGGGCTATTGTGAACATTGTATAGTTGACATTTATTAGCTTGGTGAGCTCCCTATTCTGGCTGCTCAGTAGCTGAAGGTGTTTTTCAGAAACACATTAACACCAAAGATCATGTCAAATGCAGGTGTAAAGGATGCTTCCTGTGTGTGTTTTCAGTTTTTGCTTTGACATTTGCTGTTCATTTCCCTAGTCTTTTGACAGAAGACTTAGAATACAAAGAGTTCAGCTTATTAGAGCGTGAGAATGCCTACAGTGGGGATCAGGTAGCGAGATGCAGGCTGTGAAATGAAAGGAAAGCAAGGAGAACTGAGCTGCAGTGTGGCTATCCCTGCTCTGGCCAGTTCTTTCTCCGTCAGTGAGCTGGAAGCCTTGCAGTGGGAACCAAGAAATGTCCAGGGTTTTACTTGACTGATTCAGGGACTGATGGTAACCGTCACTTGTCAGTATGTATCCTTGGTGAGTCACAAAAACCTCTGGGTTGCAGGTTCCCAGTCTGTGACAAGGTTATAATCACAATCCCTTCACACACAGGTGGCTGCAAAGATGTACCAAGATCATGGCATTAAGTTCCCAATACAGTATTAAAATTCTCAGTCTGGTCTCTTTTGTTGGCAGTAGGGATGAGACAGTAAAGGTGTTTGAAGTCTGCAGGAGCACCAGTTGGTGGTGTTTCACTAAAAAGACAGCATGGTTTGCTCATTCATGTGCATCATTTACCAGTGTTCCTTCCATACTATTTTTGATGCCAAATAATGATTGTTCCTTGAATTACTAAAAAAAATCCTTTGAAAAGTAACTTTAAAAAAAGATTTATTCTAATTGTGTGTGTTTGTGTGTTTTCATATGCACAGGGGCATGTAGTGTCCAAAGAAATCAAAGAGGATGTTGGGTCCCCTGGAACTGGAGTTACACATGGTTGTGAGTCACCTGACTGTGCTGAACCTGGGTCCTCTGAAAGAGCGCTGTGAGCCATTTGCTGTTGGGCTGGTTCTGTAGCCTCTGAACAATAGATTTTTGTGTCATTTTGTTTTGAAACAGGGCCTCTCTAGGTAGCCCCGGCTGTCCTGATGTCACTATGTATTATAGGCTGACCGTAAAGTCATAGGATCCTCTTGCTCTGCCTCTGGGTGCTGTAATTAAAACCACACCATACTCTGAGTAGTAACTTCAAGCTAAGTGTTTTATTCAGTGGTACTGATGTCAGTAGTTATGTGTCACAGGATGTGTAGACATGTGGTTTTGAGTGTTTGGTTGTTTTGCCTACCTGAGGACAACACTGGGTCCATCTTGTTCACCATTGAATCCTTTGGGCCCTATGTTTACTCCAGCATGAGTAAATAAATGGACTTGAAGGGCAATATGGGAAATATGCTAAGAGCAAGCTGTGATATTTACTTTCCCCCTCCAAGATCAAGTAAATGCTTGTTATCTTTTATTCATTATTTATTATTTATTTGAAGATAGTAGGGATGGACCCAAGGGTCTCATGCATGCAAAGTAGGTGTTCTACTACAGAGTTATACCTCAAATGTTTTTTAAGGTTTCTTCTGAGGCTAGGCCTTGGTATGTTGCCTGGGCAGGCTTGATAACACACTCTTCCTACCTTAGCCTCCCAGCAGGTTATAGGTGTGTACCAGTAAGGCCAGTGATCATCTTTGAAGACACTGTTGTCTCCTTTGCCTGCATAAGACAATTCTTCTCAGAGTCCCGGGCAGCTGGATTGTGCTGAGCCTCTGAGCCTCTGAGCCTCTGAGCATAGCTTCCTTCCCTGGAGCTTACTCAGCTGTCTTCTCTGCAGATGGGGCTGCAGGCTACTCTTCTGCCTCAACTCAGTCCAGTCATCCCTTTTGGCTGTTTGTTTCAGGCGTCCTTTGCAGAACTTTGCAGAGCTAGGACATTAGCTCCACCCCCTATGCCTGTGAAGCATCTTTTCCTCGGTGCTCCATTACTCTCATAAGGTGAGAGTTTATCCATATGGTCTACAGGGGCTATTGTATGCACAGTGGCGCTCTGACATTGGTCAGTACCTGGTCACTATCATGGTATTGGAGAAATGACACATCTGGAAATTCGTTTTGTACTTGATGGAGAGATCTCATATCTGGTTTTGTCTTTCTGATTTCTAAAACTGTGTGAATGCTTCATTGAAAGACTGAAGTTTGTTTCTCATAGTAGTGTTTCTAATGATGCCAAGGACTCAGGTTATCTAAATGTGCTACAAATCCTGTTAATGTTATCTTAAGCACATTATACTAGCATGTCAATGGGAACAGAGGGCCTGTCAGATCAATAATGTAACAATGAAAAAAATCATTAAATGACTATTTATATAGCAACCCATAATGACTTCTTTGGCTCTGGTACAAATTATTTTTGATTTACATTCAAAGAGTTCCATTTAAGCTGATGACTCTTTTTCTTCTGGCATTACTAATTCTGATCAATGCTTAAATAGTATTTTTTTTCTTCTTGAGAATGAAAGTTGTCTTCTTATAGGAAACTATATGCTAATTATTAAAACCAGGTGTGTGTGCATATGCATGTAAGCTAGAGATCACCGTTAGTGTCTTCCTAGATGGCTCTACGCTTTTAATATTATTTGATTATTTGATAGGGTCTCTCTCACATTGAATGTGGGCCTTACTGATTTGGCTAGCCTGGCTGGCCAGTGAGCTCTAGGCGCCCTCTTGCCTCTAGTTCCTGAGTGCTAGGTTTGCAAGGATACACCCCAACTCCTCATTTTATGTGGTGCTGGGCACTGGACCCTGAGCTTCCCCAGTGGACCCAGTGGCTTTTTCACAAGTTTGACTGTTAGTGCACTTAGCCAGGACTTACTTAACTTTAGGGTGTGATTGTGACAGGGGAGCCCCAGTGCCTCTGACAACACTTAGCACACGCTCCCCAGTGCAGATGCACTTCTGCTTCCTTCTCTGTATCAACCTGTCGGGACTGGAAAAGTTCAATATATAATTAGCCTTGCGGGGGCTGGAGAGATGGCTCAGCGGTTAAGAGCACTGGCTGCTCTTCCAGAGGTCATGAGTTCAATTCCCAGCAACCACATGGTGGCTCACAACCATCCATAATGAAATCTGGTGCCCTCTTCTGGCCTGCAGATATACCTGCAGACAGAACACTGTATACAGATTAAATAAATCTTTAAAAAAAATAATAATAATAATTAGCCTTGCACCAGATTTGGGAAATTGTCAGACTTTCTTTTCATATCTCCTTGTTGTTACCCCTAGGATTTCTGCTGTGCACACACAGACCTCCATGGTATACTGGCTTTTTTTTTTTTTTCTTACCATCTTTCTGGTGTAGACTAGTTTATTTCAGTAACAAGTTCTTTGAATCATTACTCTATGATCATTATTCTTCTAGTAAGCCAGTCTAATGGATTTTTTTTATCTTGTTCCCTGATGCTGCTCACCCTGTGGTAAGGTAGCTTGCTGATAAGCCCCTTATGAGTGAAAATGCTATTAAGTTGGACATATATGGAGTGTGCCTGTTGAATGTTATTGCTTAGCCTTACCCATCTTAAGTTTGCCCAGAACATGGTTGGGTAGAATCATCATACAAACCCTGTTTCATGACTAAGTGTAGGGTTTTTTGTTGTTGTTTTCTTTCTTTTTTTTTTTTTTTTTTGGTTTTTGGAGACAGGGTTTCTCTGTGTAACAGCAGCCCTGGATATCCTGGAACTTACTCTGTAGACGAGGCTGGCCTTGGTCCACCTTCCTCTGCCTCCTGAGGGCTGGGATTAAAGGTGTGCGCCACCACACCCAGCCATTACAGACAGCTGTTAACTGCCATGTGGGTGCTGGGATTTGAACCAGGGTCCTTTGGAAGAACAGCCAGTGCTCTTAACCGCTAAGCCATCTCTCCAGCCCCAAAGTGTAGTTTTTTAAATACGGTGTTGAAAATGAAAACCAAAATTTATACCATGTATTTCCTTTTTTCCCCCTTTTTTCATTTTATTGTTTGTGTGTGTGTGTGTGTGTGTGTGTGTGTGTGTGTGTGTGAATTTCACATCATGCACCCTGTTCCCTTTCCTTTCCCACCTCCCCTCAGACCCACCCACCCTCTACCCTTGCAATCTACCAAAACATTAAAAAAAAAAATTCATTGTGGAAGCTGTAGTGTGTCTCAGTGTGTCCCACAATATTCCCTTTTGTCCACACATTTTTGCTTGCAAATGTTCATTATAATGACTCCTTGGTCTGGCATGAGACCTCTGGCTTCTGCTACTTTGCAATACTGGAACCTCACTGGGACTCCTCTCAGTTATGCTGTTATGGTCCTGTGACATGGAGATCCTATAGTTTTGGGTCTGTGGAACTGGCCTCTTCATGCACTGGAGCAGTTCATCTATGGGTTGGGCCTACTCAAAGGCCTGGTTCTGGGCCTGCAACTCCCACTAGTAGGGCCTGCTTTCCCTACTAGTGGGAGTTGCAGCAGGTAAGGGGTTGGAGCAACTCTCCTGCTTTCATGACCCCATCATGAACAATTCTGCCTGCTATCTGTGGCAAAGCCAAGCAAAGTATAAACTGTAAGATTAGGCTGGTGGAGCAGCCAGCAGATTGGCAGAGCAGTGGGCGGCCTGGCAGGATATCAGCTGATGGTCCTGGCCTGCCTTAACTGGGGCAGACTGATTTATCCTGGGGAAAGAGCCCAGACCAAGGGTGGCCTACACTACCTGTAACCTAAACTCTGTTAAGTAATATAAGTTATTATATTAGGCTGGTAGAATTACCGGCAGCTTGGCAGGAGATTCGCCCGTGTTCAGTGGGAGTTCAGGAGTCTGACGGCCCTGGATTGCTTGGACGGGTGGCCTATAAGCTGCTTCAGTGCAGTCCTTTCCCCAGTAATTAAATACAACAAGACCTTTTAATGTTTCAAGGCTTAACCCTTAGCTGGGCAGAGTCTCAATTAGCTACTCTAAGTTAAACCAGATCATCTAATCCCAAACCGCCATGTGCCTGTGATTACCTTCCAACATTCTCAAACATGTCTATCTGCTTCCATGTCTCCTGGTGGAATGAGCAGTTCTCTGTGTAAAATGTAGGGTTCCTGTTCTAATCTCAGGAAGTCACACCTTCCTATGCTCTTTCTGCCCAGCTAATTGGCTATCAGCGACTTTTATTAACTAATCAAGGGAATGCCTCAGAAGGGATGGTAACCAGATCTCAGCATTGAAATCAGCCTATCAGAAGCAATGTTGTTAGACCTTCCCCAATATCTCCCCCTTTAAGTCTAACAAAAGGCTCCTTTTCTTAATAACAATAAATGCAACAATAACAATAAATACAATACAATGAAAACTAAAAGGTGTGACATGCATTCTCAAAGACCAGTCCATATGTATTTGACTAGTGAACTATTAACTATCTTCTATTACATATCTTTCTTGATGAGTTTAAGGATCTATACCTAATTCAACCTCCATCTTAACTTACATTATTAACTAAATCATCTTAACCTTAAAACATCCTTTTAATTCCTAGATGGCTTAAAACTTATTGTGAGGCTATAACTATATAGTCTTCAATCACATCAGAAACCTGAGAAGGATAAATATGTCTGAATAGATAGGAAGTTCAGAGCAAGCAACTTCCAAAACTATGAAATGACAGACGACTGGCTGCCTAGACAGTCCCCAGTTTCTATAACATTGGAGCATCATCTTCAGTCTTCTGGCCAAGTATATCTCACAGACTTAGTTTTGGAGCAGGAAATAAGATTTTCCCATTCTGTCTTTTCAGAATTAGGCCATCGATTTACCTGCATTGAAGCTTTGGTCCATCTTTGGACTATATATAGTTTGTTGGGAGAGCAGGGGCATTTTTGCCCAGTAAGAATTATCTCCTGATGGAGATTTTTTTGATGCACATCGTCTCCTTTCAAATCCAATGGGAACTGTCAGGAGCTGACAGTCTCATGTCAAAGAATTTTTAAAATAATAAAAATATCTTTAAATATCATATTCTACAGATCTCTTGAGGTTTTTGAAGACCATCTATCCATCTCTATTGAGTAAGCAAATGTTGCTTGTCTCTAACAACTTAATATCTGATTAACTTAGAAAACATCTGAGATTAACTAACTTAATTATCCTAATTAAATCACAAGTTTGAATGACTATCAACTTGCATTTCTTAATTATCCTAAACAGTTTGTGATAGTTGTTGTCAAAAGGACTAGAACTTCATATTGCATTTTTAAGAATTACATAGGTACAATATCTAATGAAAGTATAGCCTTAATTTTGTATCAGTATACAAAGATCTATAGGAGTAGATTCAATAATCTACCCTTTTTTCCCTATCATTCTCATATGTCTATAACGTTAATTTTTCATTAAAAACAAGGACCTATAGGAGTAGATTCAATAATCTATCCTTTTATCAATTCTATATTATATATCCATATTCCCCCTCTTTTTCATTTTCAAGTCTTCTCCCCCTGTATAAGAGAGAAAGAAGGATAAAGAAAGAGAAATCCCTGAGCCTAACCTCCTACACCTTGTTTAACAAGACCATATAACAATTTGTGACCATTCTCCCTAAACAACATCTATAACCCATCAAATGACCAAAGAATCATCCACCCTACCTACTTTTTTGGAATGGGATGTTACTCTCTTAAAATTGCTTCCTGCTTAATTGGGATGCAGAAAACCTGTTTGGGGGGGGGGGTCCCAAAAATGGAAAAATGGTTAAGCAAGTTAATTGTAACAATTGTTGTCCAGTCTCTATGTACTCAGCAATTTGAATGTCCTTAACAGTTTATAGTCCAAAGCTGTACTGTGGTTAGGAAAGTTCAGGGCTTTATTTAAGTCCTGGCTGGAACAGTCTTTCAGGCTGGGCCATCTTAGCAAGCTGTTTAAAGTTCTGGATGCAGATTTTGGAGGAAACAGCTATTGAGGCTGTCTATGAGACTGATCATCTGGGTTACTTGTCTTCTTTGGTGTCTAGTCTCTTTCTCTTCAAAGTTTCCAGTTGTTCCGTGGTCTCTGGACTCCTTAGTTAGAAGCTTTATTCTCATGGAAAGATAAGAACAGAAACCTGCCCTAACTCTGGCTCTAGGATATTCTTTTTTGGCATGTAATATCTTTCCTAGGGAAAATTGTTTTTTGGCAATAGAAGAAAAAAATTATCCTTCAAAAGAAAATTTGAAATTTTGAATAATAAAAGAGACAAAAATAGAGTGAAGGAAAGAAGAAAATCCCTGCATCCAACCCTTATTTTTTCACAACACATATCATATATCCATTCATCTTAGACGACAGCAATCACAACACATATCATATGTCCATTCATCCTAGATGACAACAAACAATCACAACACATAACATATATGCATTCATCCTAGATGACAACAAATAATCACAACACATAGCATACCACACAACAAAAAACTTCCATCCCTTCTCTTGGGAATGGAGGTGTAAATATTTTCGGGTGCCCTTCAAAACTTGAGGTACTGGCCAATTCCCGGGAAAGCTGGCTATAGCTTTTGCTGTCAGTCTCTGTAGGATCGGTCATTTTTTGGCTAGCCTTTTAAAAAATGATTTGCATGCAAAGTTTTTAAGAAAACAGTGATTGAAGTGGTATGTTAGGGTGATTCTTCTGGCCTATTTGTCTTGTCATTGTTGTCATTCAGTCCTTGGCTCTGAAAATAAATTTCTGCTCTAAACTTGAGCAAGTGAAAGGCATAGAACAACCTTGTAAGTCCACTTAAAGCATAAACTCTATCTGTGTCGGTTGAAAGATTGGAATATCATGAACACCATACAGTTAATAAAATACTATTACCATGTGAAGACTTTCATGTCTCAGCTAATAGAAGGTTCTCCCTGGTCAGACCTAATCTTTATAAGTTTTGTTGGTAACCACATTTTTTTCACATAGGCATAACCACGTCCCCATCTTAAAACCATTGGAGGTTTCCATTCTAAAGTTAAAATATCTTTATAATATATTGGTTGATTTAATTCCTCAGTTTTTTGTATAACCCAATGTCTCTCAGCTGCAGTGGTACTTTTTCCACCAACATTTAGGAAATTCAAAGTTAGCAAAGCATTGTGTAATCTATCCCTGGGATTCTTTAATTCCCCCTTTTGTTTAAAGAGCATCTCTTTTAAGGTACGATTAACTCTTTCTACAATTGCTTGTCCTGTAGGATTGTGTGGTATACCAGTAACATGCTTTATATTATAATATGCAAAGAATTGCTTCATTTTATTAGATACATATGTAGGAGCATTATCAGTCTTAATTTGTGCAGGTCCACACATAAATGCCATTATTTCTAATAAATGTGTAATAACACAATCAACCTTTTCAGAACTTAAAGCAGTTGCCCATTGAAACCCTGAGTATGTATCAATGGTATGATGTACGTACCTTTGTTTTCCAAATTCTGCAAAATGAAACACATCCATTTGCCAAATTTCATTCTTTTTAGTATCTCTAAGGTTACTACCAGCAGGTAATTGAGTTTGGTTATACAGAGAACACATAGGACATTTTTTAAAAAAATTATTTCCTTGACTTGTTGCCAGGTAATGGAGAATTTTTTTCTTTAAACTTGAGCTGTTAACATGATATTTCTGTGAGGCTTCCAACACATTTCCCATGAATAATTGGTCAGTCTCCTCATTTTCTTGTGCCAGTGCACCTGGCAAACCTGTATGAGATCGAATATGGGTTATATATAATGGGTTATTTCTACTTCTGATGATCTGTTGCAATTGTATAAATAAAGAAGTTAATTCTATGTTATCAGGAATAAATTCAGCACAACTCTTTCTGCATATAGAGAATCAGTAACTATGTTAAGAGAATCAGGAAAATCTAATAACACCATAAGGATTGCATACAATTCTGCTTTTTGAACTGAGGTATATGGACTTTTGATTACCTTACTGGTTTTGTCTCTCTTATAACCTGCCATTCCCATCTTGTTAGCATCAGTATAGAAGGTTGGTGAATCAGGAATTTGTGTTCTCTTTACAATACAAGGAAGAATCCAGTTAGTTCTTTTTATAAATTGTATATGTTTGCTTTTTGGAAATTTGTTGCTAATCTCTACCAAATAATTACTACAAGCTCTTTGCCAATATTCATTGATTACCCACAATGACATAATCTCAGCATTAGTAAGAGGCACTACTATTTTGGCCGGGTCCATTCCTGGTAATTGACTAGTCTTATTCAACCTTTTACAATTAATTCAGATATCTTTTCTATGTATGTCTTTAATTTTTTACTTTGTTTATGTGGTAAGAAAATCCATTCCATAATACTATCTTCCCGTTGCGTATTGAGTCCTGTAGGAGAATGGGTTGATGGTAAAATGACCAAAATACAATCAAGTTGAGGATCAATTCGATCTATATGTATCTTGCAATCTTTGTTCTACCAACATTAATTCCTTTTCTGCCTCAGCAGTTAAACATCTTGGACTGTTTATATTTGAATCCCCTTGTAATGTTTGAAACAAATTACTTAACTCATAGGTACTTAAACCAAGGGTAGGCCTTAGCCAATTTATATCTCCCATTAATTTTTGAAAATCCTTAAGAGTTTTCAGTTGGTCTCTATGGATCTGTACCTTTTGTTATCTTATTCTCTGTTGACTTATTTTATAATCCAAATAGTTGATTGAATCTCCTCTTTGTATTTTTTTTTTTCAGGAGCAATTTTTAACCTTCATAGTGGTAGAATTCTTTGCATTTCCTTAAATAAGTTCTCTAAAATAACTACATCAGAATCAGCCATCAAAATATCAGCCATATGATGATAGATAATAGATTGAGGAAAATGCTTACGAACCATTTCTAATGGCTTTTAGACAAAATATTGACACAGAGTTGGATTATTCAACATTCCCTGTGGAAGTACATTCCAACAATACCTCTTGATTGGCCTACTGTTATTAAGAGTAGGTACAGAGAAAGCAAACCTTTCCCTATCATTCATATGCAATGGAATTGAGAAAAAGCAGTCTTTTAAATCAATTATATTAAAGGCTATGACCTTGGTAGTAGAGAAGGTAAAGGTATACCTGGCTGCAAAGGACCCATAGGTTGAATTACTCTATTCACAGCTCTTAAATCTGTTACCATTCTCCATTTATCCTATTTCTTTTTTTTTTTCTTTTTTTTTTTACCACAAACAGGAGAATGCCATGGACTGGTAGACACTTCTATATGACGAGCCTCCAGCTGTTCCTTTACCAATTGCTCAAGAGCCTCCAATTTTTCCTTTGTTATGGGCCACTGCTCTTACCACACCAGTTTATTTGATAGCCATTTCAAGGGTAGGGCTGTTGGAATTTCAGCAGTGGCCCCTAGTATAAATTTGGAAACGCAATACCTGCGGTGTCCTGTGTTTGCACACTAGACATAGCTTGCAGTTGTTGTTGAGTACTCATATCAAAACCTTCCTCAAAAGTATCTATAATCTCATTGTCTGGGGTGTCCTGTGTTTGGACATTAGACATGGCTTGCAATTGTTGTTGAGTACTCATATCAAAGCATCCATCATTTTATCATTTGTTATTTCTGGCATTGCAGGAATATTAGTTTAAGTACCCCATTGTTGTAAGAGATCCCTTCCCCATCAGCCACATAAGGTCTCAACTTCCCTGTTTGTCCTTCTGGTCCCACACAGTTAAGCCATCATACACTTTGTTTTACATGTGATAATTTACCAATTCCTATAAAATGTGTAGGAACCCTTTGAAGTGGCCATTTTGGATTCCAAGACTCCCATGAGAGGATAGTATCATCCGCCCCCGTGTCAAGCAATCCTTCTATTTCAATACCATTCATCTGTATTTTTAATTTTGGTCTCTTATCATTCACCATTGTTTGCCAATATACACATTTTCCAGTACTCCCAAATATTCCTTTTCTTTCTATTGGAGCAGCCTTGCCTTGATATAAGGTAACAATAGCAACTGAGCAATTCTATCCTCTGCATTAATTTTCATCTCTTTCTTTACTGATACCATAATTTTAATTTCTTCCTTGCAATCTCCATCTGTAATACCTGGATGCATGTTAAATCCTTGAGACATTAATCCACTTCTTCCAAAGATTAATCGTACTGTCCCTGATGGTAAAGGACCATAAACGCCAGTGGTTATCTTATAACATTCATCTGTTTTGGATAATGTAATAGACTCATCTATGGCCAGATCTAAAGCTACCCTGCCTTCAGTAGCATGCAAAAGATTGGCAATAGTTAATTTTGTTCTTCCTCCTGACTGCTTGTTTCCCTCTGGCTGACTGATGGACGATGGTTCATAGGTTTTGCTTCAGAGCCTTGAACTGGTAGTCCCCTCCCCTCATTTCCCTGCAAGGGGTTACCTCTGACATCCATTTTAGCTCTACAATCCTGAGACCAGTGTTTACCTTTACCACAACGAGTACAAAATCCTGGAGACCTTAATCTTCCCTTGTTATTAAAAGCCGTTCATTCCTTTTTTACGATCATGTTCTGCAGAGTCCAAGCATCTATCATTTCGAGTTCTGGAGGTTTCAGCCTTATGATATCTTTGGAAATGATCAAGTTCACCATTTTTAAAGCACTCATTAAGACCCCTAGAAACGGTTTGTGCTATGACATTAGTCTGATGCTCCTGAATTCCAATATCAGCTGTTTCTCTTATCCATTTATCTACTGGGGCTCCTCGAGCTTTCAATGACCTAATTGCCCTTTGACATTCAGCATTTGCATTTTCATATGCCAAGACATTTATCAAGTCCTGTCTGGCATCAGGGTTATCTACATCTCTCTCCACAGCTGAAGTCAATCTCCCTAAAGTCTGAGAACCTTTCCTGAGGACCTTGTATTATCTTAGTAAACGAAGTAAATCTTTTCCCAGCCTCAGCAGCCATATCCCAAGCTCTCAGAGCTGTAACACAACATTGTTCTATCACCCACATCTTCAAATTGAGTCTGTAACCGTATGTCAGCATAGAGTCCCTCACCAAGGATTTGGTTGGTTGTGACCTTTATTCCCCTTGCCTATTTTGTTGCTCTAATTTTGTGGCTTCATGTCTCCACCATGACAACCATTATAATTGCTAGCTACCTTCTAGTACAGCTGATAACAGTCCCCAATCTTGGGGAATGATTCTATTTTGTATAGCCCAATTATTTAACATTTGCTTAATGAATGATGAATGCATTCCATAAGAGACAATGGACTCCTTAAATCTTTTTAAATCCAAAATGTCTATTGGATACCTTGTTTGACTCCTGATTGAGTTGACCGTTATTATTATCAGGCCTAAAATGAAACATAACTGGAAAAGCTGATGGTGATGGTGTACCACACAGCTCCTCTGGGGGCGCACTTGATTCCACCTTTACACCATTACCTACCTGGTTTTCTACCGGTACACACAGTGGCTGTGGAGACCTAGGTAGAAAAGAACTTGGCATTTTCTCAGTTCCAGTCACCTGCCCTGGCAGATTTTTCTTAAACTCCTCAATCTGCATTTGCATACTTTTTAATTGTATAACAAACTTTTTCCTTATGATAAACCAATAAAAGGAAAAAAAAGTAAACAGCATAAAACATCTGGTCGGATTGAAAAATAGTATAGAGGTCAGCAGCAAACATTGCCATATTGTCAACAACCGGCATCATAGTTTCAAAATCTGCAGTTTTCTCTATAGTTTTGAAAATCAAATTACCCATAAAGCCTTACCAACTTTGAGCACTACCTGAAAGTGCAATTTAATTATCACTTGTGTTTATTAATAAGGATGAACTGTAAGATTAGGCTGGCAGAGCAGCTGGTGGCTTGGCAGAGCAGCAGGCGGCCTGGCAGGATATCAACCGACGGGCCTGGCCCACCTTAACCAGCAGCCTGATTTACCCTGGGGAAAGAGCCCCAGACCAAGGGTGGCCTACACCACCTTTAACCTAAACTCTGTTAAGTAATATAAGTTGTTATATTTGGCCGGTAGAATTACTGGCGGGTTGGTAGGAGATTCTCCAGAGATCGATGGGAGTTCGGGAGTCCAACGGCCCTGGATTGCTTGGACTGACAGCCTATAAGCTGCCGCAGTCCTTTCTCCAATAATTAAATACAACAAGACCTTTTAATGTTTTAACGCTTAACCCTTAGCTGGTCAGAGTCTCAATTAGCTACCCTAAGTTAACCCAGACCACCTAATCCCAAACCGCCATGTGCCTGTGATGACCTTCCAGCGTACTCAAACATGTCTATCTGCTTCTGTGTCTCCTGGTGGAATGAGCTAATCTCTGTGTAAAACGCAAGGTTTCTGTTCTAATCTCAGGAAATCCCGCCTTCCTATACTCTTTCTGCCCAGCTAATTGGCTGTCAGCGACTTTTATTAATCAATCAAGAGAATGCCTCAGAAGGGGTGGTAACCAGATCTCAGCATTGAAATCAGCCTATCAGAAGCAATGTTATTAGACTTTCCCCAACACTGCCACCTAATGATGCATATGTGACATAGCAGTCACCTCTGCAGTGCCTCTAGGGACAGATATACCATGTATTTCTATGCCATTGTACTGGGTCTTTTTGTCCTGGTCTTTGTCTTTGAGTAAGTTTGGAATTGTTTCTTATACACTGAAATACTTTCTTGTGGAGACTCTGGATTCAGTTGTATTCCTCAGAAGGGTATTTATAGTTTTGTTTTAGTTTCACAAATAATCAGCTTATTTGGCCTTATTTGTCTGTGATGGATGGTGGCTTAGGTCATAACAGAACTTGCCATTTACTGCACAAATGGTTAAGAGTCCTTCAGAGATCTGGCAGATGGCTTCTTGGATAAAATCCCTTGTATTGCTGTCTTAATGACCTGAATTCAGATGTGGCTTGTCCTCTGACCACCTATGTATATGTCCTGTGGCCTGTGCACACTCTTACACACAAGCATGTGTACACATACACAAAAATATAAACAGATGCATATTAAACACAACCCAGCCAGAGATTGGTCTGAGTCTCCTCGCTACTCTGGGTCTCTTCTCCTAGAGCATCTCTTTCCCTCATCATGCTTTCTCTTGGCCACTCCATGCTTTTCCTTTTGTTCATCATTCCAGGAAGATATAAGACTTTAAAAAAATCTTTTTGGCTGAGCAAAGGGAAAAAAGGTGGAAGGAAAATAAAGTTCCTAAAAGCTGAAAAAACTCTTTGGACAACTAGGCATGGTGTCCCAATGCCTTTAATTTCAGCACTTATGGAGCAGAAGCAATGAATCTCTGTGAGTTTCAGGTCACTTAGGAATACACAATAAGACCCTGTCTTTAAACAAAAAGTCTTAGATGACCCAGGCACCAGCCACTTTAGTAACAGTCGCCCTTTAGGGCAAAATCTCTCTAGTGCCTGTGCAGGCACAGACAGGCAAACCTCTCTCTCTCTCTCAGATTCTCCAACTGTTTTGACTTTTCCAAGTCTACCTATTCAGATCCCTCCTCCTACTCTTTAGGCTTTGCGTTATCTCCAGCTTGCAGTCATTGTAGTGGAAGATCATTCTGTTAAGTTCTTGCTCAACCAGAGCCATCATGTTCTTTCCTGCTTTTAATTACTAGGCTTTTCTAGCACCCGCCTTTATTTCCTATCTCCCAGCTACACCATTTGCCATATGTAAGCTGCCTCTTTGTTTAATAATACTTTATGAGAAATTAAAACATAAAAAACTATAACTCAAATGAAGCCTGGTGACTCAGACCTAGAATCCTGGCTGCTTGGGAGCCTGAGATAGGGCAATCACAAGTTCAAGGTCTTCCTTGGTTACAGGGTGAGTTCAAGGCCAGCCTGGACAACTTAATGAGACCCTGTCTCAATAAAAAGTAAAAAGATGGGGGATGGAGAGATGACTCAATGGTTAACAGCATTGACAGCTCTTCCAGGGGATATAGGTTCAGTTCCCAGCACCCATATGGTATCTCACTACTGTCTGTAACTCCAAATCTGACACCCTCATACAGACATATATGTAGGCAAAACATCAATGCACATTTAAAAAATAAGAAGATGGCTAGAGATCTAGTTTAGTGTTAAAATGCTTGCCTAGCATGCAGAAGGCCCTGGGTTCAGCTCAGCAACACACACCCACACTGATCAGTTAATTTCCTTTGACCAATTAAATTTGATTTACTCTCCTTTGAACACATGTCTCCAAAGTATTAGCATCTTCGTTGTCTAATTATTACTGTGAATGTCTTGTTAATGTACAGAATATTCAAGAAAGAACTAAATGATGTTTTTTCCTTGCATAATTAATCTCCTTGCATATTAATATAATTAATTAAGTTCTAAACTGTGTGAATTGGCTTGCAACAAGTCGGTTAAATAAATTAGATTGTTTTAGAGGGAGAAGGCTGGTAATTTACTTTATGGGTATAAATGACATGGTTTCCCCATATAAGTACTGAGTTCTAGAAACTTAAAAACATTAATCTATGGTTTCTAGGTAGTTTAGTTAGCTGAAGGAAAGGTTGTTCTTCCTCCTTCCTTCTCCTTTTTTCTACTTCCAACCCACCCCCTCCTCTTGCTTTTCCCTCCTTGAAATAGGGTTTCTCTATGTAACCCTGGCTGTCCTCAAATTTGCATCATAAGTAGGCTGGTCTCCAATTTAGAGATCAGCTTGCTCTGCCTTGTGTCTGGGATTAAAGGCGTGCACCACCACGTCCCAGAATTTATTCTTTTGATTGAAGATTAGAATAATGTTTTTCTCTTGCAAAGGTCATTACTTTTCTTTTGTGGTCCCTGGGCTTTGCTCATCTTGAATGGACATTTCAATTAATTGTTTTGACATTTTTATGTAGAGATGATCCTTATAATCAGGAGCACAATATGGTATGTCTCTCAATTCAGTCACCTAAATCTGTCTTTGGTTGTATATTTCCCTGTTGTTCTTGTTTTTATCATGCTTATTTTACAAAATGTTAATACTGTGCATTTATGTGCTTGTGTGTACGGGTGCATTTGTTAATATTGTGCATGTGTACGTGTGTGTCTGTGTGTGTCTGTGTGTGTGTGTGTGTGTGTGTGTGTGTGTAAGAGTGTATGTGTGGATCCCAGAGAAAAACTCTGTAGAGTTAGTTCTCTCCTTTCTCCTGGGTCTGGGAATTGAACTCAGGTCATTAGGTTGTACTGCAAGCACTTAACTACTAAGCCCTTTAGCTGGCCCATCATAATTACTTTCTAGAGTTATGCAGAAACCTTTACAAAGCAAGCCTCATGTGCTTGCTTGACTACTACGGTCACATTAACTCTTAGCAAGTGTTTCAGGGTGCTGGGGCGATAGAAATGTAGACAACGAGGCCAGTTTGTTGACTGCACTTGGGCCTCCGAGAACAATGTGAAGACTCAGTGGAAACGCACTGGCTCTCAGATCCTTACTTCTGGAGCTTCTGATGCCATTTTGTTGTTATTGTTAATAGATGGAATGAACTATTGGATACGTTAGTCAGCTGTGCTAGTCTCTATGCATGGACACTATTTTGAGATAATTGTTGTCTACGCTACTGTTTTAAAAAATGAAATACTCATGGTGGCTGTCTTAGGGTTTCTATTGCTGTGAAGAGACACCATGACAACTGCAGCTCTTATAAAAGAAAGCATTTTATTGGGGCCGGCTTACAGTTTCAGAGGTTTAGTTCCTTATCGTCATAGTGAGAAGCACGGTGGCATGCAGGCAGGCATGGTGCTGGAGAAGATGCTGAAAGGGGTGTGTGTGCACGTGTACGTGTGCTAGTACATATGGAAGCCAGATTGCCATCTGGTGTCTTCCTCAATTGCTTTCCATTTTATATTTTGAGATAGGGTCTGTCACAGAACCTAGAATTTGCTGATTTATCTAGACTGGCTGGCCAGTGAGTGACAGGGTCCTCTCTGTCTCTGCCTCCCCAGCCTTGGGATTGATAGGTGTTATGGTGGTTTGGTTGAGAATGGCGCCCCATAGGCTCATATGTTTGACTGCTTGGTCCACTGTTAGGAGAACTATTTAGGAAAGATTTAGGAGGTGTGGCCTTGTTGGAGGAGGTATGCCACTGGGGATGGCTTTGAAGTTTCAAAAGCCCACTTCAGTTCCAGTGTCTGTCTCTGCCTGCAAATCAAGATGCAAAGCTCTCAGCTACTACTCCAACAACATGTCTGTCTGCTTCCCACCATGATGATATGGACTAACCCTCTAAAACTTTAAGCTAGTCCTCAATTAAATGTTTCTTTTATAAAAGTTGCCTTGGTTATAGTGTCTCTTCACAGCAATAGAGCAGTAACTAAGATGGCATGGAAGTGCCATGCCTTGATTTTTCTGTGAGCGTTGGAGCTCCAGACTGAGGTCCTCATGTTTGTGCAGCAGCCACTTTACCAGGTGAGCCAGCTCCCTATCCCAGAGACCAGGATGTTACCTAACTCTAATGCTGTGTTCTCATCTCTATGGAACAATGCATAGTTTTCAGCTGTTACTACTATAAAAAGCAACAGTGACTTCAAATAACTGTTGAGTATGTTGTACCGAACTTTTAAGTTATTATTTAACACTTATTTATTACTAAAT
>CAJQZJ010033039.1:3540373-3559268 GCA_907164525.1 Lophiomys imhausi | reverse complement strand
AAAGTTGATCTTCATGCCCCGAATTAAAAGACTGTATCAGAAACTTAAGTATTCACTAAATCTAACTTATATTAACCTATCAGCCCCTACAGTATGTTAAAGCTTCCAATTGTTTTGTTCATCCGGCAGGAATGCCTCTTTTCTTTTTTGTGTGTGAATTGGAGCACTATGCGGGACTTTATACATTTCTGCAAATTCTGTCAGAGGCAAGGAGCTAGCTGCTGTGTTGAGAAAGGAATGGAGAAAAAATAATGCCATGCTTTGAAACTGAGAATTATTTTCTTCTCACAGATTATTTTTCTTCTTACTATATTGGTAAGTTAGAAATATAGAGTATTGTGTGACTTTAAAGAGACCTACTTATAGTACAGTGTTAATTTTAATCACCTGTAATACCCTAACTCAATTACTTGTATTGCAAGCAGGCCACATTTAGGCATGCTTACTGGGGCAGGAGTTAGGAGTGCCTCAGGAGGAGGTACGTGCCTTAACCACTGAGAGCGCCTTGGTGTGTCAGCTGGGGTCTGAAGATGTGCTGCTCCCCAGATGTGAGGATTATATCTGTATTGTGATTATCTACCCTGAATTTTGCAGCTCATTATACTGGATTGCTGTGTACTTTGTGGCTAAATTGTATTGGTGTTCTAACGTGGAAGTGAGTTTTCTACTTTATTCACCTTGGTCTGAATCAATTCACTTCTGTGCCCAAATGCTGACACATACTCCCATAGTATCTAAGTGTTGGAGCTGTGACTCCCAGGGCTCTGTGGTCCCGTCATGATGGTCCTCAATGATCTTGATCTGTGTATAATAAATTCCCTGCACGTATTTGTTCATGTGTTTCTGGGAGAAACAGGTTTGTGTCATCCCTGTTCCCATTTTAAATTTTTAAAGAGTGCTTTTTACCCTTGAAAACAAAAACCATTTTGTTTTGTATATAAGACTCATTGAGATTTTGTTTTTCTAACAAATAAACCAAGTACTATCAAAAAACAAAAAGAGTATCATGATGGTGCACACCTTTAATCCCAGAGATACACAGAGAAGCCCCGTCTCGAAAGACCAACAACAGCAACAAAGAGTGCTGGCAGCTCTTCTTGAGGGCTTGCATGTAATTCCTGTAACTCCCACTCCAGGGGACCTGGCACCCTCTTCTGGCCTCTGAAGGCACCTGTACTCAAGTGCACATACCTGTGTATGTATGTATACACACACACACACACACACACACACACACACACACACACAATTAAATATAAATAAATCTAGACATGCTTTTCTTTCTTCCCTTCTGTCATGGGTCCCCATTCTGTAGCCTAGGATGGCCTACAATTCACTGTATGGTCCAGGCTAGCTTCAAACTTAGAACATCCCTGCTCACCAAAGCCTACCAAGTGCTGGGATTAAACTGTAGGCATGCATTCTGCAATTATGTTTTCAGATGAACATAAGCCCCTTCTTTTGTATTAATTTATCACTGTGTGATGCTAGATATAATAGGTCTTCATGCTCAGTGGGCTTTAGTGACAAGAGAAAGAAGAAGTTTGCAAGGTTCTTAAGATGATGGCTTCATTGAAACACCTGCAGGTCACAGAGACTCGGCACGCTGACGGAGGCAGCTCAGGAGACAGAAGAGTCAGAGGGAAGGTTTCTTGGACTAGGCTAAGACTGAGCTCGGCCTCCAGTGTGGAGACACAGAAGGCAGATAGTGCAAACATGCACTTGGAGCATGAGCAGTCAGTTTGGGAATCTTGTCTGTTCTACAAGCCTTGCCATTGTAGAACTTTATCTTTTTCTTCTTTTCTTTTTGACTACAGCAGGTTTAAAAATAAAATACGGCTTTCAAGCATTTGTTGAAGGTGGGGCTTCGCCCAGATATTGGCTATGGGGTTGACCGTTTGGATGAGGGAACAGGCCTTGCATAGCTAGGGTGCCCCACAGCGCAGGGTCCAGGGCGCAGGGTCCACAGCGCAGGGTCCAGGGCAGACCCTAGGATGGTACCCTAAGCTGCCTCTGCTTATTTTGAAATGTCTGGAAAGCTGTTCTTTGTATTTACACTGGTTCATAGCTTTAGACTGGGGCCAAATGAAGTTTATCTGGGAAGCTGCCACATCTGTAAATGTGCATAGTGTAATAAATACTGAAAGTGACAGTGCATTTCAGTTTCTACTTTAGAGTTTGTGAAATTATCCCTGACAAACAAAACTGAAGAAAAAGAAAGAAAGAAAAGAGAAACTCCGCTGGATGGATTCCCTTCCTCCCGATAGGGTTTCTTTTTGTAGCCCTGGCTGTCTTGGAACTTGCTCTGTAGACTGGGCTGGCCTCCAACTCAGAGTGATCCCCCTGCCTCTGCCTCCCGAGTGCTGGGATTACAGGTGTGCGCCACCATGCCCGGCCCCATACTCATCTTTTGACAAACTGTTTACACAGCTTACATGCTGTTTACACAAATGGCACTGGGGGCAAGCCAGTAAGGTAAGGATGTAAGATGGGTACAGACAGTGAGTGTTGTCATTCAGAGGGGGAGATGCTGAACTAATCCATGTCACACAATGCTCACCTCCCCCACCCCAGGAGACCTGACCCCTTGAAGTAGGAACTATGGGATAGTGCTTGGAGCACTTGTGAGGTCTTGGGGGAGAAGCCTTCCTGTGGGGCTTATGAGGGGCGGTGCTGGCTAGCACAGAGAGGATGAAATGGTGATGTTTGCCTGGTGTTTTCAGCTGTGGGTCAGATGATCACAGTTGTGACCAGCTTTGTTTTTCCAGTGCTGGAGGTGGGACCTAGGGCCTCCATGCACGGGGCAAGTGCTTTGCCAGAGAGCTCTTCCCCAGTCTACAGTGTTAACAGGAAAGACACTAAGAATGGCATCTCATACAGTGAGGGCAAGTTTCTTAGTCTCCTTAGGCTGTGTCACCATGCCAGCTTTCCTTCTTTCTGTCACTGGAGGTGGAACCGAGGTCCTCATGCATTCTAGACAAGCACTCTACCACTGAGCCATATTCACGGCCCTGATGGCTGTTGGTGCTCCTTTACATAACCTTTTAGGGCTTAAAGGTGTGTGTGTGTGCATGTGCGTGTGTGTCTCTGTGTGTGGCTTAAGGTGTAATAAAAACATACATTTGATTCTAAGGTCATGATTAAACTCAATGCTTCAGGAGACAGAAGTGTTCATTTAGTGAGGAATTCTTCCCTTCCACATATGCAAAGCTGGCTGGGAAGAAGCTAAAGTGGCCTGCAAAATCTTCACTGTTGGTCCTTCTTACCTGTAGAGCAGGATGGGCTCCAGCTTCAGGGACCCATCTGGGACGATCCTGCCTTCTCTAGAGAACAAGTCAACATTGCCCCAAGTATTCCCTCTCAGGGTTTGCTGCTCCCCTGAGAAAGGATGCAGGACATGATTGATGGGTAGATTTAGGAGGAGCTTGGTGCCCAAAGTTCTTTGGGCAAGTGAGTCACTACTACCTGGAAGATGGCAGGCCTAGAAACCAGCCATTTGTCCCCTCTACTAGGAGCCAGTCTCCTCACTTACTGTGTGGGTGTGGTGGGTCTCTCAGTCAGATTTCTGTAAGGAGTGGCACCAGTTGTAGTGGGAAGCCGCCTTTAGCCATCATGCCCAGAACCCATTCTAGCCACTGTTCCACAGAGCCTGGTATTGCAGAGTCCTCTGGGGCTTCTCGTGTGTCCCCTGATGGTGTCACTGAGAGAAGATAATCCCCAAGTGCTGACAAGGCTCAGGAAAGACTGACTGTCTTTGATGGCTGTTCCTATCAGATGTTGACTGGGTCAGCAGCAGAGAACATTTTGCACACCAGGGTGTGGGTGTGACTCCAGTGGCCTTCTGAGGAATTCCTGTCGTAGGTGTGGGAGGGCCGAGGTGAGATGTGGCCTGGTGTTATTAAAAGTCAGTAGAAAACTGTAGTGACTTAGAGAAAAGCCATTTTGATTCATAATTGGTCTTGGAGCTGTTTTCTTACTGAAGACGCTCTTTGTGTATTATGGAAACTAAATATTTTAGTTCGCTGTCCCTCTGGGTTGTCAAACCACAAATGGCCGTTCAGTTCAGATATAGTTTCCTATGTCGTAATTCTTCCTCACCAACCAGAAGGTGGCATACCAGGCTGGCAGCCACCTGCCTGTTCAGGTTCCAGTAAAATTTGTCATTTAAATTCTTATTTATGCTCAGTAATATGGACTAACTTAGCATTCGGGGTCTGTGGCAGCAGACAGACCTACACACACTTGTGGGACCATACCTTCCAAGTGTGGACCTGGGGAAGCCTGGCATGACCCCTGGTTCAGAGTTTGTTTTGGAGTAGAGTGACACTCCTGGGCCTTAAATGAAAAAACAAACCCTCCTGTCAAAATGACTTGCATTTGCTTTTCTTCCCATGGCTTTCTGCATCTAGGCTGCCATCTAATTAACCTCTTACAATGCAGGTGGGGTTCCAGCTCATTGCTGACTAGAGCAGCTTTCTATGGTGGAAAGTCTCAGAAGTTATAGAAGGTGCTTAGGGCATAGCTCAGTGGTGGAGGGCTTGCCTGTCATGTGTCTTCTTGGCTCAATCCCTAGCAATGCAAAGAAAAGACAGAACAAAAGCCTGGTAGGAGATGCCACACTTACTGAGACACTTGCTATCAGGTGAGGCTGGGCTCCTTAGGTCTGTAAATTTATCCTTAGACATAGTTTGGAAAGCTGCTTTGGACACGGTGTTAAAACACAGTGTGCCTTCACAATTGACACATTCTGTACTTGTTAATTCACAACATTTTTTGTAGCTTCAAGATCAATCCTCACAGGGCTTAGTAGTCACCCCCAGACTTGTGCAGAGTTGGGAGTGTTTGAGATGCTCAGTTGTACATACTCTCAGCTGAGACTGAATCAGATTGTAAACAAGTAGCCTCTCCCCATCTAAATGGTGCTCCAGTTTTTGAATTTTTATGCTTCTTGTCTATGACTTTGCTGCTTAACATGGCCCCAAAAAGCTTGGCATTAAAGTGCTGTCTAGAATTCTTAAGTGGAAGAAGAAGAAAGAAGAAGGAGGAGGAGGAGGAAGAGGAGGAGGAGGAGGAGGCTTTTGCAGAGGAAAATACACGCATTAGACAAGCTCCATTTAGGTGTGAGTCAGTCCACAACATACATGAAGTAAGGTGGTTTTAAACAGGGTTGGCCAAAAAAAAGAAAAGACCTTGACCCTGCATGCCCCTAACCCCAGAAGTGGTTCTGTGAGCACAGTGCAGGGTTCTCAGAACTCCAAAGAATGTAACAGAAGCAAGAGTTAATCTTTTCTTTCTTTTTCTTTAATACTTATTTTTCATTGTCTTCTTTCTCCTCCAGTATATTAACTGGCAGCCCTCTGGTAAAAGGGCTGTCTCAACTACCTGCCTGGTATTTGTATGTGGTTGGTTGTGGCTGCATTTTTGAGTCCTGGGGATGGAGTTCAGTGTCTGGTATATGCTGGAGAGCACTCTACCTTCAAGGCTCATGAGGCCTTCAGGTCACTCTGCCTCTTGCCCATAGGAGGTGATCTGCAAATTTGAGTTTTCTCCATGACTGGCAGATAGGTGCCCTTCCCTCAGCTCTTATGCAGGAAACTGAGATTGCCAGGAAATTAGTGGAACTGTGATGGCTATTCTTGGTTGTCAACTTGACTACATCTAGAATGAACTAAAAGCCCAGAATGGTTGGGCACATCTGTGAGGGATTTTTTTTTTCTTTAAATAGATGGTTTGAAGTAAGAAGACCCACTTCTAGTCCAGACCTTTGAGGTGGGAGGACATACCGTTAATCCAACCTTTTGATGTAGGAAGACCTGCCTCTAATCTGGACCAGCATAAAAGCTTATTTAGGGATATGGAAGAGGGAAGCTCTGTCTTTTTGTTTTGCCTGCTTTCTCCCACCCTCACTACCAAGTCTGTTCCTTCACTGGCATTAGAGCCTACTTCAGGATTCCAGGGTAAACTGAAAACCAACCACTTCAGGCTCATGGATTGAATAGCTACTTAGACCTTCCATATGTGGACAGCCATTGTCGTCATTGTTGGAATAGCTAGATTGTGTGTGTGTGTGTGTGTGTCAATCAAAGACAGTATCCTATTCATGAATTGCAAAAATTAGTGCCATCATCAAGGACTTGAAAGATGCAGGAGTGGTGGCTGCCACCACATCTCCCTATAACTTCTGTCTGGCCAGGGCTGAACATGGATGGATCATGAAGAATGACAGTTGACTCTTGAAAATTCAGTCAGTTAGTGACTCTCATTGGAGCTGCTGTACCAGATGTGATGTCCTTACTTAAACAGATTAACACATCTCTTGGTACATGATATGTAACTATTTATCTAGCAAATACCCTTTTCTGGGTATCTGTCCATAAGGACCACCAGAAGGAATTTTCCTTTAGTTGGCAAGGCCAGCAGTATACCTTTACAGTTTTACCTCAAGGTTAAATTAACTCTCCAGCCTTGTGTTATAACTTAGAAGAAATCTTGATCATCTGTATCTTCCACAAAATATCACATTAATGCACTATATTTGGTTCCATTATGCTGATTAGATCAAGTAAGCAGGAGGTAGTAACCACTTTGAACTCATTGGTAACACATATGCACATTAGAGAATGGGACATAAATCTAACCAAAATTCAAGGGCCTTCTACCTCAGTGAAATTCTTAGGAGTCCAGTTCTGTGGACCAT
The DNA here is from genome assembly GCA_907164525.1 of Lophiomys imhausi. Lineage (NCBI taxonomy): Eukaryota > Metazoa > Chordata > Mammalia > Rodentia > Muridae > Lophiomys > Lophiomys imhausi. The sequence continues at coordinate 3,552,571 of CAJQZJ010033039.1, read as the reverse complement.
GCAGAGATATTCCTTCTAAGGTGAAGGATAAGTTATTGTACCTGCCCCTCCCATCACCAAGAAGGAAGCTCAAACTTTAGTAGGCCTGTTTAGATCCTGGAGACAGCACAATCCTCACTTAGTTGTGTTATTTCTGCCAATATACCAAGTGAGAAAGTTCCCAATTTTTTGTCAGAAGAGGGTTCTTCAACAGGTTCAGGCTGCTGTACAACTTGGACCGTATAATCCAGCTGATAGTACTTGAGGTGTCAGTGGTGAATAGGCATGCTGTTGGGAGCCTTTGTCAGGCCCCTATAGGTGAATCACAGAAGAGAGAGATTTTTGGGATTTTGGAGCAAAACTCTACCACCATCTTCAGACAATTATCCTCCATTTGGAAGACAGATTTGGCCTGCCATTGGGCCTTAGTGGAAACTGAATGCTGAACAATGGTCCACCAAATTACCATTCAGCCTGAGCTACGCATCATGAGTTGGATATTATCTGATCCACCAAGTCATGGAGTAGGATGTACATATCAGCAATCTATTATCAAAAGGAAGTGGTGAATACGTGATCTTGCCCGAGCAGATCTTGAAGGCACAAACAAGTTACATGAAGAAGTTGCCCATTTAAAGGTGTATGTTTTCTACTCCTGTTTCAATGCCATCTGTTGCCAAGTGTACACTATAGCCTCATGGGTTGTGCCTTATGATTGGTTGACTGAGGAAGAGAAGACTAAAGCCTGGTTCTGCACATTATGCAGGCAGAGAACTACAGTATTTTTTTTATTTATTTATTATGTATACAGTATTCTGTCTGCATGTATGCCTGCAGTCCAGAAGAGGGCACCAGATCCGATTATAGATGGTTGTGAGCCACCATGTGGTTGCTGGGAATTGAACTCAGGACCTTTGGAAGAGCAGACAGTGCTCTTAACCACTGAGCCACCTCTCCAGCCCCCGAGAACTACAGTATTACAATCCCTTTCTGGGACAACACTGGAAGACCCTGGTGAATGGAAATCCTCACAGTGTGCAGAACTTCAAGCAGTATACATAGTCATACATTTTGTTTGGAAGGAGAATTGGCCAGATGTACACTGTTTTTATTCATTGTTCAGATGTTCACTGATTCATTGCCTCCAGTCAATGGATTGTCTGGATGGCCAGGGACTTGGAAAGGGCATCATTGGAAAATTGGTGAGAAAGATGTCTGGGGAAGAAGTATGTGGATAGATCTCTCCAAATGGATGAAGGATGTGAAGACCCTTGTGTCTGATGTCAATGCCATCAAAAGTGACTTCAGCAGAGAAGGAGATTCATAGTCAAGCAGATAGGGGAGGAATACAGAATGGGTAGTAGAGGAAGGTAGTTAGTTATAAAGGTAGCTAAGACCACGTGACCAGTTGCAGAAAGAGGATTATAATTGACATGAGTGTTTGTGTCGTATTTTGTTAAGAATGAGTTTGTACAGATGTTTGTGTTTTCTTTCCTCAATTTCTTTAACGTGTAATATAACATCAATTCAGAGAATGAATATTAATGGTTGTCATATTTAAGTTTGAAATACTAAAAGAATGTCCCTCAAGGGATATTGCCCCTATTCTACATTTACAATGGGTTTACAGTTGTACGACTGATAATTATATTGTGTTTAGATGTAATTATGACCTGATTAAATAAATAATGTGTCTGTGGTTTCATGTGCTGTAGTTATGTCATGGTTAGGCCTTATTATGACTTGGTTATTGTATTCATTTGGAAATTAATCATGCCATAAGGAGATATGATTATATGTCAAGTTGATAAGGAGTGACTTGTGATGGCTATTCTTGGTTGTCACCTTGACTGCATCTGTAATTAAAAAATGGATGGCACATCTGTGAGGGATTTTTGTTTAATTTGAAATATGAAGACCCATACTTTATTTGAAGTGTGAAGACACATACATTGTTGGGTTAGCTGGACCACACAACCTACAAGTCATTCTAATAAATCTCCTTTATCTCTCTCTGTCTCTCTCTCTCTCTCTCTCTCTTTCTCTCTCTCTCTGTGTGTGTGTGTGTGTGTGTGGAGAGAGCGAGACAGACAGAGAGACTGATTCATTTTACAAAGTTCTGCTACTCTAGAGAACCCTGACTAATACTAGGATTGAGGGAGGCATTGGATATGACTGATGTATGTGACTTTAATAAAAAAATTATGACCTTGGTAGCTGGAGAGGTGGCTCGGAGGTTAAGAGCACTGACTGTTCTTCCAAAGGACCTGGGTTCAAATCTCAGCACCTACATGGCAGTTCGAAACTGTCTATAATGGCCAGACATGTTGGCTCACACCTTTAATTCCAGTACTCAGGAGGCAGAGGCAGGTGGATCTCTGTGAGTTGAAGGCCAACCTGGTCTACAGAGTGAGTCCAGGACAGCCAGTGATACACAGAGAAACCCTGTCTCGAAAAAAAACAAAACAACAACAAGAAAACCCTGATGACCTTCTTTTTTTCTTGATGCTTCGTACTTCAGTCATTCCTCTTACTGCAGTTCTCCACTTTCACTCTTGGGTCTTTTTCTTTGCAGTCTGTCCATGGAATCTGTTATTGGAGAAGAGTACAGAACAGTGGACTGTTTACTTGGTTCTTTTGACAAAAAAATTGAAGAAGTAACTTGAGCAGATTTGCTTGAAATCAAGCAAGAACCCTTCACTTCCCACCCTCGTTTACTTTAATCTGTGCATCTGACACACAGCTGGTCTTCTCCAGAGGAGTCTGAGCGGAAAGAAAGCATGGCTGACAGGCTGGCCTGAGCTAATGAAAGCGGCCCTGCTCTGTCCTATTGGTGGTGTGGGAGCCTCCTTGCAGAGAGGCTTTCATGGGGGGGGTTAGTCCATGAAAGGCACATGAAGCAGGGCTGTCTTCTGTGTCCCCAGCTTGTGGCATGGTTGGGAGGCTGCTGCACCCCTAGTCTCTACAAATGTCAATAGTCACCCCCTGTTTGCCCTACCTCTCTCATTTGCTTTGTCATGGAGCCTATCCTCTTTGTGACTGGTGAGTCAGTGAGACTATGCTAGTATTAAGTGCTGGAAAGGAGTCTTGGGGTGTTGTAACCCTTTTCTGACTCTTCCTTATACAGTTGCTTTGTAGGTGTGAAAGGCCACTTGTTTCATTTCGCTGCCTGCTGCCCGCCGCCTTTAATCACTTATGCCAGTAGAGTTTATAGGTAGAGTTGCAGTGTGGAAGCCTTTTCCAGAGATCTCAGACTAAAACAAGGAAATAATTCAGTCCCTCCATTCCCCACGGTGTAGCAGTATATTTTTATTTATCAACACATATTTATTAGTACTTTACAAATTTCTATAAAATACTTAAATCCTATATTCTAAAATCTATAATCTAAGAATACCCTAATACCTAAGAATACTCTAATACCTATCTAAAAACACTTAACTAACACTATTTTAACTTTCTTAGAAGGATATTAATATTCTTAGTGTAGGTCTGTTCAGGATAGCTTGGTTTATGGCAGTCCTAGAAAGCAGTCCCTTTCAAAGTTTAGTGTTTGTTGGGCCTTACTTTGAAAGTTCACAATGCCAATTTATTTCCACCATCAAATTGTGGGCAGTTTATAAAGTCAGTCTGTTCCAGCTGCCAAACTGAGGCCGAGTTTGTTCATCAGCTGAAACTAGGCTCTAACGGTGGTTTCCTTGGCCTGGCCAAACCTCACAGCTGGAGGCCTCTCCAAGTGGCTTCCAAACTCCACTGTTCTCGCACACTTTTCTGGCGCTGAGGGCCCCAAGACAGATGCCTTTTAAGAACTCTCTCTCAGTAAGTTTTATGCCCTGCCTTTGCTTTAGGTTATAACAGTCTAAATTATTTTAATGGCTTACATTGCTGTGTGCTATTCAGCGTGACTTTTCAGTCAGTGAGGAGAGGAGAGAGACTGCGTGGAATTCTCATCTTATATATCACATTATCTCGAGATACTTGGCAGTCTCAAGGGTCCATGAGATTTCCCTCGATGTCCAACAGTCTTGTTGCTTCTCATGATAACTGATGTCATCTATGTGGCTTGCATATCATCCGGCCACAACTGGCTTTTTGCCCACATCAGTAAACCAAAAGGGACACCAAGCTTCTCCTTATGTGCCGCCAGATGCTAATCTGAACTGCCTACTAATTTCACTGTAAAGACTTAACTTCTACCACACCTGTGGTTTAAAAAAAAAAAGTTGTAGATGAAAAAAAAAATCCATCATTGTTTAAATTCTTTTCTTGTCATGCAATCAGACCTGCTTTCTTCGTTATGTGTGCTGTGCTGTTTAAATGAAAGGTTCCTTTTGATAGACAAATGAAGTGTGGAGCTGGGGAGGTGGCCCACCCAATCACGAGACTGCTCAGTGCACAGCCTCAGGGTCTGAGTTTGGATCCTCCTCAATGACTTTGTAAAAGTGTGACAAGATGAATCCCTAATTCTGCACCAAAATCCTGGAGCTCTCTGGTCAGCAAGCTTAGCGGCAGAACATGTGAGCTCTGAGTTCAGTAAGACATGGTGTCTCAGAACCTCACCGGGAGAAGTATTGAGGAAGGCACCCTACATTGACCCCCTAGCTTCTCCACATGCACCCATTCCTTTATAACACAGACGCCACAGATACATATATAGCGAAGGAGCTCATTTTAGCCCCTCCTCATTCTCTGTGGCATGCTCTAAATGCTGAAATTGAACCCATGGCTTCATGCGTATTAGGTAAGGCCTCTCTACCACTGACCTATACTCAGCTCATTTTACAAACATACAAATAGGATTCCCGTAAGTGTAGCATGAAGTATTAATAATTGATACATATGATTACTAAGGTGGCAGAGTTATTCCTTATCCTACTATTTTCTAAATAAACACAGAGACCAGTTAGGTTTTAATACGCCTTAAGCACTGGTGCTGGGCGGATCCTAACCCTCTAAGTTAACTATCTACCTCCCAGCCAAAACCTCCGGAAATACTTCTACACGTTTTAATTGGGTGCTTCTTTCCACACCATGCTGATCCTCCGGGCCACGTGGAGTTCTGAGCCACCAAGCCCATGGTGGCCATCCTCTCTTTCTTTTCCTCTCCTCTCTCTATTCTTCTGTCTACCATGAGCCTCTCACTCACCAAAAGCCAGTGAATCTTTGCCTACTACCTCTCTTCTTCCAGCCCAGGCTGTGGGCCCTTTATTTAACCAATCAGGCATAGATTAGCAGGCAAGGCTACAAACATCATTTTGGGGATGGGAGTGTGGGCTCATACTGTAAGGAAGATGGTGGGGGGTGGGCAAACAATTAACATTTGAATACAAACAGCAAGACAAACCATGACACATAAGCACTATCTGGTAGCATCAATGACTGTATTTTGGTGATATGAATGGTTGTCACATGCCCATGATAGCTCCAGTTTTTGTTTGTTTCGTTTTGGTTTTTGGTAATATAATTTTCTTTTAAAAAGTATTTATTATTTTTTGTGCATTGGTGTTTTTCCTGCATGTATGTCTATGTAAGAATGCTGGATCCACTGGAACTGGAGTTTGAGATAGCTGTGATTTGCTCTGTGGGTGCTGGGAATTGAACTCGGTCTTGTGGGAGAGCAGCTATGCTCTTAACTGCTAACCCATCCCTCCAGCCCAGTAACTCAAGTTTTAATACTGCTTCAGAGATCTTTTAGCTGAATACTGTTTGGGAAGCATAAGCAGAGGTAGACTCTATTTAGTACATCTTTTCCATTGGAGTTTTCACTTTTGTCAGAACGTTTCCCTGTGAATGCTTGTAAGCACTTTGAAACATGGTTGTGCTGTAGCTTGAGCTTGTCATTTATCTTGAGGGACTGCATAGACTGAGTGCTGCCACACAGCTGTAGCAGTGAAAACTGCCCTGGAGTCAAAGAGCTTTCTTCGTACATCATGTTTGGCCAGGAGTGTGTGCCAGGTAATGAGCCGCTGTTATCTAAACTGTCAGGCTGGACCAGGGATATGGTAGCTGACAGGCTTGGCCTCAGCCTTGTCGCTTCTGTAAGAGCAGTATACTGATTACAGCCCAGGACAGAATAACTTATAACTGTAGAATCATCTTGGGAAAACAACATTTTTGCAGTGTGCGGTTCTTTAATGGTCTTAGGCTACAAAAAATATATATGTAAATTATTTTTGCTAGTTAGGGTTATGCTTTGGATATTTTGAGACATCCCTGTTCCCCACTGAGGGAGATTTTCATCTCCATAAGGAGGGACACAGGGATAAGTGGACAATGTTTATGTTATGCATTTAGCTGCTCTCTAATTTTGTTTGCTGCCCTGTGGTTGAATCCAGGACCTTGCACATGTAGGCAAGTGTTCAACCCCTAAGCTGCAGTCCAGCCCTGCCTGCACTGTCTTTCTTTTAAATGTCTCTTCAACACATGATCTGTGTATTTTCTCTTTTCAGCATCAGATCTCTCTCTCTTTCTCTTTCCTTCCATTCAGTTTTAATTTTATATCAGTGGAGGAGGAGCTTCTCTAACTTCAGAGAAATGAGACAGAAAGTGGAGTTTTTCTAAACGCAATTCCAAACCCTGAGTTGGCTTCTTATTCCACTGTACTATGTTGGAGAATGTGGTTAAGATAGTCTGTGGTATCTGTTGAGCCTTGCAGCAGCTTAGTTTTTGTAAACATTCCAAATGTGTGTGACAGTGTTTTCTGATTGGTTAAGCACAGGTTTCTGTATGTCTGATAAATAAAACCTGTTAAGAATGTGGTTCCATTGATGTTGATGGATATTAATGACCAAAGGTTGTTATTTCCTACTATTTTGGTGTAGGTGGTGGTTCTGTGTTTCTTTTGGTTTAGCTGCAATGGAGTTTTTTGTTTCCTCTGTTTTCTTGGGTGTAGTTATCTTCTCTGGGTTGAAATTTTCCTTCTAGGATCTTCTGTAGGGCTGGATTTGTGGGTAGGTACTGTTTTAAATTTGTCATGGAATATCTTGTTTTATCCATCTTTGTTGATAGAGAGTTTTGCTGGGTATAGTAGTCTGGCTGGGCACCTCTGTTCTCTCAGGGCTTGTAGGATGTCTGTCCAGGCCCTTCTGGCTTTTAAAGTTTCTGAAGAGAAGTCAGGTGTAATTCTGATGGGTCTGCCATTATATGTTACTTGACCTTTTTCTCTTACAGCTTTTAATATTCTTTCTTTTTTCTGTATATTTGAAGTTTCAATTATTATGTGGCGAGAGGAGTTTCTTTTCTGATTTAATTAATCTGTTTGGTGTTCTGTATGCCTCTTGGAATTTTATTGGCATCTCTTTCTTTAGTTTTGGGAAGTTTTCTTCTATGATTTTGTTGAAGATGTTTCCTGGACCTTGGAGTCGGGAATCTTGTCTTTCCTCTATGCCTATAATTCTTCAGTTCTGTCTTTTCATTGAGTCCTTGATTTCTTGGATGTTATGGATGAGAACTTTTTTAGATTTCTCATTTTCTTTGGTTGTTGTACTGATTTCTTCCATCAAATCTTCCATGCCTGAGATCCTGTCTTCCATCTCTTGTATCCTGTTGTTGATACTCATGTCTGTAGTTCCTGTTCTCTTCCCTTGATTTTCCACGTCCACTCTTATCTCTGTCTATGTTTTCTTTATTGCTTCTACTTCCAATTTCAAGTCTTGAAACATTTTATACATTTCCTGCTCCAACTTGCTTGTTTCCTTGTCTGTTTCCTGTTCAAGTTGAGCCACTTTGGCTTGGAGATCTCTAATGGTATTCTCTGTTGCTTTCGCTTGTAAAATTGTGGAATCTTTGAATTCCTTCAGTGTAACAGTACATTTTTATTTATCACTCATATATTTATTAATACTTAACAATTACCTAACAATTGTCTATAAATTTCCTAAATCCTAAACCCAAACCCTAACTCTGAAACCTGGCACCTAAAACTTCTTAGTACCTATAATACATGCATTTAACATTAACCTAAGGTTTCTCAAAAGGATATTTTTCTCTGAGCATGGGTCCTGATGGATGGTTGGTCTTCATACAATTTTCCAGTTTTAAAGTCTCTGAATTTCTTTCGTTGCCTTTGCAGTCTTAAGACCAATTAACATATGAAAGTTTCCCAGGTGGCTCACCTATTCAGATGTTTATGGCCTGCAAAGGCCCAAAGACCCTGAGCTCCTCCAAGTCTCAGGGAGAATCCATCTCCTCTCCAGACTCAAAACAGGTCAATATCAGAGGGTGAAACTTTCTGATGAGATTGTGATGTGTGTTTTTCTGCCAGAGGAAAATGTTGTTGAGTGAGTCAGGAACAGGAGAGAGAACAAGCCAACCATCCACATGAATCCTGCTTTATATATTTTTAGTTGTTGGCAGAAGCTTTCGTGCACTTTTCCAGTTATGTCCCTGGGCTCAGTCTTTTTCAAGAAAGCTTTCTGCAGAGAGGCGTGAATTCACAGGCATCAGCAGATGTGGGCAGGTGCCTCAGGGCATGTCATTCAGATGCTCTTCTCAGTGAGCTGTGAAATGACCCGCAGACCTCTGGAGGGCGGTCACCTCAGGGGGCATGCCCTGCCCCTAGCCCTAAGATCAAAGAGGTCCTGGTCCTTGGCGAGTTCCCAAGGACATGTAAGTCTTTTATCTTAAAGTCCAGCCTTATTCCAAGTTCCCTTATGCTATTATATGTTAACACTAAACCTACCACACTTCCTCCCTTCTCACCAAACAATCAATTTTTTGGCTGGAGCTGTAGCTCCCCTGCAGCTTTGCTCTCAGGGGGTTCTCAGGATCAATGTGCATCAATAGCCAGAAGCATTCACAGGGAAGCGTTCAGACACACTAAATTCACTAGAAGAGAAAGTGGGGAAAACCCTTGAACTCATTGGCACAGGTGACAACTTCCTGAACAGAGCACCAACAGCTCAGGATCTAAGACCAAAAATCAATAAATGGGACCTCATGAAACTGAAAAGGTTCTGTAAGGCACAAGTCACTGTCATTCAAAACAAAACAAAACAAACAAACAAAAAAAACGGCAGCCTACAGAAAAAAAATCTTCATCAACCTCTCATCTGACAAGGGCTAATATTCCATAATTTACAAAGAACTCAAGAAATTAAATGCCAAGAAACCAAATAATCCAATCAAAAAATGGGGAACAGAGCTAAACAGAGAATCACAAAGGAGGAATCCCTAATGGCTGAGAGACACTTGAAGAAATGCTCAGCATCCTTAATCATCAGAGAAATGCAGCTCACATCTGTCAGAATGGCTAAGATCAAAAGCTCAAATGACAGCACATGCTAGTAAGGGTGTGGAGAAAGGGGAACACTCCTCCATTGCTGGTAGGAGTGCAGGCTTGTGCAACCACTATGGAGGTCAGTCTGGCAATATCTTAGAAAACTTGGAATAGCTCTGCCTTAGGACCCAGCCATACCACTTCTGGATATACATCCAAATGATTCCTCACCGAATCACAAGGAATTTTCCTCATCTATGTTCATAGAAGCCTTATTTGTAATAGCTAGAAACTGGAAACAACCTAGATGTCCCTCAACCAAAGAATGGATTAAAAAACTGTGGTACATCTACATGATGGAATACTACTCAGCTATCAGAAACAACGAAATCATACAATTTGCAGCCAAATGGATGGAACTAGAGAAGCTCATCCTGAGTGAGCTAACCCAGACCCAGAAGGATGCACATGGCATCTATTCACTTATAATCGGATTTTAGCCATATAGTACAGGATAACTATACTATAACCAATGCACCAAAGGGAACATGAACATAGACTTTTTTTCCTGTCAATGAGACACTTTGCCTTAGTGGTGCTGCCTTGTAGGCCCCCAGTGTATGAGGAGGCTCTTGGTCCTCATATGACTGCTGAACTGGGGCGGGGACTGTTATGTAGGAACACTCCACTCCAGATAAATGGGATGGAAGGGAGAGGCGGAGAGGGTGGGAGGGAGGGACTGGGAGGGGTGGAAAAAGGACACTGTGATGGAGATGTAACCTGAAGTAATAAATAAATATTTAAAAAAAAGAAAAAATTGTGGTTCCAGTTCCCTCCATAGCTACTGATCACTCTTGTTTGCTTGATCTCTGAGTTTGTGATTGACATCTATACTGCTAACTCATACTGTGGTTGTGAAATTGTGGTTTGGTGTTTTCTTGTAGCTCTGTCAAGTTTCTCTTTGCATAGTTCAATTCTATTGTTCTACTTAGTGGTTTGTTTTATTTTTTTTGTCATGATTTCATTTTGCACAATATAACTTAATTATGCCCAGGTTTTCCTTTTTTTGCTTAGTATTTGTCCAGTGCAATTATTTTTGAGTTTTGAGATATGTTTTCATTATGTCACTGCCTGGATGGTTTTATGTCAATTTTATACAAGCTATAGTCATCTGAGAAGAGGGAACCTTAACTGAGAAATTACTTCCTGAAGATCTGGCTGTAGGGTGTTTTCTTAATTAGATATTGATGGAGGAGGGCCCATCCCATTGTGGGTGATGTCATCTCTGGAGTGGTGGGTCCTGGTTTCTATAAGAAAGCAGGCTGAGAAAGCCATGAGGAGCAAGCCAGTAAGCAGCACCCCTCTCCATGGCCTCTGCCTCAGCTCCTGCCTCCAGGTTCCTGTTCTGCTTGAGTTCCTGTCCTGACTTCCTTTGATGATGAACTGTGATGTGATATAAACCCTTTCCTCCCCAAGTTGCTTTGGTCATGGTGTTTCATCACAGCAATAGTAACCCTAACTCTGGCCTGCCTAGAACTCATAATGTATTTCAGGCTAGCCCCAAGCTTGAAGCAATATTTCTGCCTCAGTCTGTCAAGTACTAGGATTACAGGCACGATTTCATACACCACCACCCCAAGGCCTCATTTCTTTAGATGTGTCTTTTGATAAGTGAGAAACACAAGGATGCTGTTTTGGTGACTTTCCTGGTGCTGTGACAAACACTCTGACCACACTGACTTAGGGGAGAAAGGATTTATTCAGGCTCACAGTTGGAGGGTGTTTCCATGGGGCTAGGCTTGGGACAACAGCAGGAAGTCAGCTAGTCCAGTTGTATCCAAAGATGGGAAGCAGAGAGACCTTCAAGGTCCACCCCCGCCCCAGTGACCCACTTTCTTCATCAGGATCCACAACCCCTCCAAACAGCACCAGCTGAGAACAAATGTTTAAGCACATGAGCCTGTGGGGACATTTCTCATTTAACCACATCACATGCTAACTTGACTTTGTTGTATCCGAGTGGCAGTGTCTATGTAGTAATAAGTGGTGATTTGTCTCATCTTTACTGTTTAGGAACTTTTAGTTGTTTAATGCCTTCTGTGCAGCAGGCTAGGGAGGGAGGAGATCTCAGTGAGAGCCTAGCTCTCTGCCCTTTAGGCTCTCTTATTTTGGACACCCCAGTTCTGTTCTTTTTCTTTTTCTGTTTTGCAATGCTGGACTTTGAGTTTAGGCCTTGTTTCTAAGCCCTCTGTTCGATTTTTGATATGGTCCACATGACATCCAGGCTAGAAATCTTTCTGTAGTTTTAGAGTTGTTTTCCTTGTTTTCACTTGTTCATGTATCTTTACCTCTTGCTCAGTTCTTTTGTATATTTAATGGATACCACAATGCAAAGTGTGATTTTTTCTCTGTTAGTATGAACTCATGTCCAGTAGTCCTACACATTTATTCAGGAATGTGATTCTTACATGTCACATTCCTGTCAAAATAGAGGACTGGGTACAGGGAACTTGTAACCCAGAGCATCTTTGCTTTAGAGAACCAGCTGTGAGATGAGTTTGGGGATGTGTGTGCTTTTTTGAGTCTAAATGTTCCTGGGGAGCCACATACAGTCTGCCTCTGAGTCAAGACTTAGACTTCATCTTAACTGATGCTGAATGGGATTGGGAAGGCAGAAGGATTTACTCTGTATTCTGTCAGATACTTTTTTTTAAGATTTATTTATATATTTTATGTATATGAGTACTCTATCTGCATGTATAACTGCACCCAGAAGAGGGCATCAGATCACATTGTAGATGGTTATGAGCCACAATGTGGTTGCTGGGAATTGAACTCAGGACCTCTGGAAGAACAGGCAGTTTTCTTAACTGCTGAGCCATCTCTCCAGCCCCTGTCTGATACTCTTAACTTTGTTCTGCTGTATGAGAAAGAAAAGGAGATGTTAGGTAGCTCTGTGTGTGTGTGTGTGTGTGTGTGTGTGTGTGTGTGTGTGTGTGTGT
>CAJQZJ010033039.1:3519181-3540363 GCA_907164525.1 Lophiomys imhausi | reverse complement strand
TGTGTGTGTGTGTGTGTGTGTGTGTGTGTGTGTGTGTGTGTGTGTGTTTCTGTCTGTCTGTCTGTCTGTCTGTCTGTCTTGAGGCAGGGTCTTGCAGTGTAACGGAAGCTGGTTTATACTTCCACTGTATAGTTCAGGCTAAAGTCAAATCTGTAGCAGTCCTCCTACATCCCACATTCTGGGATGACGTTTGCCATCCCTCTGGCTGCACCAGCACCTGAGAGCTAAGAAGCACTGAAGGTGCCGTGCTGTGAGATATAGACCAGACCGGGAGCCCTGTGTCAGGCCTGTGTGGCCACAGAAGGACTGCTGCTGCAAATGTTCCATTCCAGTAGTAATCAGGTCCATCCATTGGGCTGCAAATTGCATGCTTTCCTTGTTTCTGATGGCTGAGTAGTATTCCGTTGTGTAGATGTAGCACAGTTTTTTTTTTTTTTAATCCATTCTTCAGTTGAAAGACGTCTGGGTTGTTCCCAGTTTCTAGCTATTACAAATAAGGCTGCTATGAACATACTTGAGGAGATGTCCTTGTGGTTTGGTGAGGAATCTTCTGGATGTGTGTCCAGGAGTCGTATAGCTGGGTCTTGAGGCAGAACTATTCTGGGCATTTTCTATGTTCCCATTTTCCCTTCCTTGTTTGTTTGTTTTTTGAAGTGTATCCTAGGGCTATATCAAACTGACTGGTGAATATTTCTGTGGGCATCTCTCAGGATGTCCCTCTTTAAAACAGGCTAAAACTGTAGCAGTGCCATTTGAGAATGGGCAGGATGTGATTGAGTCTCATGCTTGGCAGAAGCCTGGCATTCAAATCTTCAGCCAAATGACAGTTCCTACCCTCAAACTATTCTGTTTTTGTATATGATTAATAGCTTTTTAATGTACAGTTTTCAGAAACAGGGGCAAGCAACATCACTCACTTTTCAGCCCTGAAGGCTTTCAGATTTACTTACACTATATTTTAGCTGCATTGAACCCTTTAGGCACATGGATTTCCACTTGAATCTTCTAACTAACCCTTATAATTCAGTAGGTGGAAGAGAGCCAAAGATATTTTTGGTTCATGTTTTTGGCTCTATTTTATCTCATACTTTTGTCATTATTTCAACTCAGTGACTCAAGATTATGTTGTGTATGATTTATTATCAGTTATTCCCTGATGAGTGTAGGATCCATAGGCTTCTTGAGTTTGTTCCACATAATTTTTTCTTTTCTTGGTCTATCATGGGGATCAGACCAAAGACCTTGTGCACACTAGAAATACAAGCACTCTTCCACTGACATATTCTTTTAGATTGTTATTATTTTACAGAGCATCACATAGAATGTGTTTTTGGTTTCTTGGCAGTGGGGTCAGGTGCATGTTGGTCTAGATGCTTTTCTTATCCTTTGTGGAAGCATATATTATTGAGGGTGCTGGAGTGCAAAGGGTCCATAGAACAGACCTTTCTATCTTATTCTTTTTTCTTTTTATCTTTTTATTGTTTTTTATTTTGTGAATTTCACAACATACACCTTGTTCCCACTCATCTCCCACCTCCCCTAAGATCAGACTTCCACCCTTCCAACTTCTCCCAACAGAAAAAAAAAATCTCATTGTGTAAGCTGTAGTGTGTCACAGTGTGTCCCACAATATTCTCTTTTGCCATTTTTTTTTTTTTTGCTTGCAAATGCTCATTACAATGACTCCTTGGTCTGGTATGAAGCCTCTGGCTTCTGCTACTTGGTCAATACTGAAACCTCCCTGGGACTCCTCTCAGATATCCTGTTGTTGTCCTGTGTCATGGAGATCCTGTAGTTTTGGGTCTGTAGAACTAGACTTTTCATGCACTCCAGCAGTTCATCCACAGGGTAAATATTGGGGTGGGCCAACTCAAATCCCTGGTTCTGGGACTGCAACTCCCCACATCCAGGGCCAGTACTACTGTGCTATCCAAGTAATGTACAGGGCCTGCTCTCCTGAATGCTGCAGCAGGGAAAGGGCTGGGCCAGCTCTCCTGCTCCTATGACCCCATCAGGGCCAACTCTCCTGCCTGTATTGAGGACAAAAGAGAATGGCGGCACCTCTCCCTAACCAATACTACAAGAGCCAGGACCAGCACTCCTGGGGTCACACCCTCAGGGCCAATTCATCTACAGCCGCCATAACCAGGGCTAGCTCTACTTTGCTGTCAAGACGAGATACAGGGTCTAATGCTTTAGGGTGTGAACATTAGAGACAATAGGAGAATGGAAATTGTGACTATAGAACTCTTGAAAGGGTAATGATTCAGAAAAGGCTATTATTGGTCAATCCTACCCTTGACATATCCTTTCACATGAAAATGGATTAGGAACTGAATTGTGTTATTGTTTGATAATATTTAAAGATAATAGATTTATTCATGGCCTAGGGAAAAAGTATTGTGTGATCAAGCAGTAACCACATTTACAATAAGTCAAGCCTTTTCTGCATTTCCAATATAGGTTTTGTTTTTATTTTTTAATGTGGGATGCTAGGAATCCAACCTAGGATTAGGCAAATATTTAGCATCGAGATTCAACTGCAGCTCCAATTTGGTAATTTCTTTTTCCCCCCAACATAATATTTTTGTTTATTATTTGGGAATTTCATACATTGTGCCCCATCATACTCGCTTCCCATTCCTCCTAGGTCCACCCTCCTACCCTTGAGCTCCCCCCATACACCAAGTCCAATTTGTGTTGCCCATGTACTCATTGGAGCAAACTCTTAAAGAAAATGACCAGCCTCTTAAAGAAAATGGAGTCCTTCCTACCCTCACCCCTGCCAGAAGCCATCAACTGTGAAGAACTACATGTACTTCAGCATCTTTTTCATAATTTTTAAGGACTGTCTTCAGTAGCTTACTATCTATATCTATCCTTCCTTCTTTCCTTCCTTCCTTCCTTCCTTCCTTCCTTCCTTTGTTTCTTCTTTCTTTCTTTTTTCCCTTTTTTTTTTTGGAGTGGGGAGAGGTTGTCACAGAAGCCTTCAGTGTCTCTCTTTGATACCACTGCAGAATAAGCTTCCTTGCCCACAGCAGCATCACGGACCACGAACATCTACACAGCCTTTGTGGCAGCACAGACCACAGACCTCAAAATGGTTTCCAGTGCCAGCACTGATCGTGGACTTCATTCTGGTCTCCCAAGGCAGCACAGATCATGGACAGCAGCATGGTCTCTGTAAGGAGTAGGGATCACGAACAACACCATGACCTCTAGAGGCAGCTGGGACCATGGACTTCAACAACTTGGCCTCCAATGGCATAAACATCAACTCAGCCTCTTGCTACAGCACAGATCACAGACATCAGTGTAGCCTCCTACCACTGATGACCACAAACATCAACATGTTTTTAGTCACCAAGGACACCAGTATGGCCTCTGCCGGCAGCACGGGTCACAGAGATTCTAACATGGCCTCTGGCGGCAGCACAGATCATGGAAGAAGTCTTTCAAGGAGGCTTAATCTAGAAAATGAACCTTTCTTCATCTCAGATATCTTGTTGCTCAGAGTCAAGGTGATCGTGGGGTTGGGCAGCAGATTTGGGGGGCAGTACCTATGAGAGCTCCAGGCTGCTGTATATACACCATCCTGCCCTCTGTGCCACCCTACAGGCATTCTCCTCTCCTCAGCAGGTAGTGGCAGCAGTGCCAAGGGCCAGGCCTGTGGGTGGCCTACCAGGCGGCAGTGGTGCAAGGCAGACCTGGTGGTGGCCTTAGCCTCCCAGCACCTGGAGGGCCAGCCCTACTCAGCAGGTTCATGCTCCTTCATCCTCTACGGCTGTGCTCCCATACCTCTAATTCTGCTTCTCTGCACCACACACTCTGTGATGGTCCGCCATCTTTCCTATTTCTCTGCCACACATGCATTTACTCAAGTGGCATAGCAGACTGCTGGGTGTCAGATGCACAGAATAAAATAAAGGAGGGTGGGAAGTGAAGGGTTCTTGCGTGATTTCAAGCAAATCTGCTCAAGTTACTTCTTCAATTTTTTTTTGTCAAAAGAACCAAATAAACTGTCCACTATTCTGTACTCTTCTCCAATAACAGATTCCATGGACAGACTGCAAAGAAAAAGACCCATACAGCTTTACATGCAAACACTTATTCTGACAAGTCATTGATATGGTTCAAGGTTTCTGAACACCATAAATACAGCAGGTCTGGGGCCAGGATCCAAGGCAGCTCCAGGCCACAGAACACCTCCCTGCCCTCAGTGCTGCCTGCCTTGCCTGTTCCCCAGGCACGCAGAGAACAGCTTTCTCCTTCTGCCATGTGGGCCCCAAGGATCAAAGTAGAGTAGCTCTCAAGTACAGAGAGTATTCCTTCTCTGACCAGCGGGGTGAACTTTGTAAGGGCATGTCTGGGGCCTGGCCTGCCTGGGACTAGTATAGTACACACATGAGAGGTTTCTGGCTGGCCTTAAACTGGAGATCCTCCTGTCTCAGCCAGGCATGGCATCTTTCTCCGTGTTTTGTTGTACATGCTTAGCTGTAATGGTGACGGTACAGTTATAAGTTCACTTTCCACATCAGTCTTTTCAGAAATGCTCTCAAGTTATTAAAACTATGAAAACAGTTCACATTAGTTATGCTAGATAAGACCTCAGATTGACACATCACAGTTTACTCACTGGTAGTCTTAGGATTTTTGGAGTATGTTCATTTTATAGATAATACTCTTGCTTCTGAGTGCTATGATAACAGGTGTGTCTCACCCTGCCCAGCTGCAGGTAGAATTTTTAATGAATGTGATCAGTTTAATTTATTCCCCTCCTTGGGACCTCACAGCCCAAGAGTGACATTGTTTTGAAAGCTTCTGACAGTTTGTTTTCCTTCAATTTGGATTTGTCTGATTGACTCATGATATCCCCTCCTGGCCAGTGTCTCTCAGGACAAACCCTTCTGGAGGAGCACTGCATAGGGAAAAGACCTTGTCAGAGCAGAAAGCATGCCATCCTGTGCCTTTTGTGTGGCCACAGTTTAGCTGTGGTTGCCTCAGGCTTCTCCATTGTATCTCCATCTTTAAATTCAGAGGTGCCATTTGTGTGATTGTCAGAGGCCTTGAACACTTGTTCTCAGTGACCTTATTGCTGAAATTCTGAGAGGAAGATGTCCATCCCTTCTAAGGTCCCTGTGACAGACTAAGGAACAATTCCACCAGAGTTCACTCTGGAAAAGCAGCGAGTTTACTGAGCTTCCTTACAGAGCCTTGGGGGAGGAGTTAGTTACAGGGGTGTGGATATTCTTTCCCCTAAGGGGCCACACCTGGAAAGCCTTTACCCAGCAGCTCCCCTTCCCTACTACTCTGCAGCCTGTATACTGTATTCCCTACCCAAGGCCACATGCAGGTAAGGGAGTTGCATACCCCAGGTGGTAGGGAGAGGCTGGGTCCTGTCTCCTGTCCGCCTCACCCCTCCAGGTGTTGTGAACAGCCAACAAGCCCAACTGGGGTTATCGGTTTACAAGGGAGCAGCCGAATTCCCCAGCATACCGAGTGCTTTTCTCGGAGGACAGGACAGTCACCACCTTTTTGTTCAAGGATATCTCATCCAGGCTGCAATCCACACGTCAAAGCAGACACTGGAGTTATTTTCAAAAGTTTAATTATGAATGGTATGTAGAGTTTTTTTTTTTTTTTAAGATTATTTATTTATTGTGTATACAGTGTTCTGTCGGCATGTACACATTCACTCCAGAAGAGGGCACCAGATCTCAATGTAGATGGCTGTGAGCCACCATGTGGTTGCTGGGAATTGAACTCAGGACCTTTGGAAGAACAGCCAGTGCTCTTAACCTCTGAGCCATCTCTCCAGCCCTTGTTTTGTTTTTTAAAGACAGAGTTTCTCTGTGTATCCCTGGCTGTCCTGGACTCTCTGTTGAACAGGTTGGCCACAAACTCAGAGATCCACCTGCCTCTGCGTCTGGAATGCTGGGATTAAAGACGTGTGCCACCACACTGGACAATTACATACAGCTGTGAACTGTCATGTGAGTGCTGGGATTTGAACTGGGGTCCTTTGGAAAAACCGCTGAGCCATCTCTCCAGCTCAGATATGTAGGTTTTGTTGTTGTTGTTGTTTTCTGATTGTTTGTTTGTTTGTTTGTTTGGTTGGTTGGTTGGTTGGTTGGTTTGAGACAGGCTGTCTATATAGCTCTGGCTGTCCTGGAACTTGATTTTGTAGACCAGGCTAGCTTGCCCCTGCCTTCTGAGTGTTGAAAGTAAAGGCGTGCATCACCTTGCCCAGCACTTATCTTGTTTTCTAAGTGTGCCTGTGTGGTGAATTACAGGTGGTTGTGAGCTACCGTGTGAGTGCTGGGAATTGTACGTGGGTCTTTTGGAAGAACCAGCTGCTCTTGACCATTGAGCCATTTCTCCAGCCCCTTAAATAACTTATTTTAACATCTTTTGTGTTAAAAAAAATATTAGCCTTCACTTCAGGTTGTTTTCAGAAAATCATTTCAGAAAGAGGAGATATGCAGATGAAGGAGGTGTATCTAAGGCCTCTGTCGCTTAGTGCATTCTCCAGCAGTTGGTGTGTCTCTTACAGTAGCTGCATAGGAAGATGGAGTACGGACACTGTGGCTCCGTGCTAGAGAGGAGCTGACTTGCTGGTAGAAGAGGAGTCATCACTTGACCTCTTGAACTCTTCTTGCAGAGTATTGCTGCTCGCTTGTATTGCAGTTCCTTACCAACTGCAGGGCCATGGCAAATTGCCCAACGGTGGCCAGTTTCTTCTCCAGGTGCTCAGTAGTCACGTGTCAGCTCAGGAACTGGGGCCTTCAGCCATCTGCTGTCCAAAGCCTACCCAGGCAGTGGCCCAGACTGAAACCAGGAAACCCTAGCCTTATTTCAAAGCACTCATCATGTTACAATATAGGATTCTTATCCTTCCTTCCAATCTGTGGCTTCCTGGAATTCAAGAAACACACCCTACCTGCTTGGGTTGCTCTTGTCCTCTGAGCAGACTGGAATCTGCAATGCTCTCTTCCTCAGAATTCCTCACAGCTCTGTGAGACTGACTGGTTTGTGTAAAGTGCTGTCAGAGGAGTGAAGGGCCTCTGCTCTTTCTAAGGGTTTCAGCCCACCGGAAGGGGACCTGTCCATTTACTTAGTTAATATTTGCTAAGTGCCTTTGTGGCAGGAGGTTATTCTCAAATACGGCTAAGTAGCTCTAACGGGGAGAGCAGGCAGCAGTGAACAAGGGCTTGAGGATGGAAGAGGAGGGATGAGTAGGCTGGAATTTCTCTGTAGGTTGCATTTTATTTAAACCCTTCTCACAAAGTATGTAAATGTTCCTCTAAAGCAGCTGTTCTCAACTTTCCTAAGCTGTGACACAGTTCCTCATGTTGTAGTGACCCCCAGCTATAAAATTATTTTCATCGCTACTTCATAACTGTAATTTTTTCTACGTTACGAATCGTAATGTAAATATTTTTGGACATAGAGGTTTGCCAAAGGGGTAGTGACCCACAGGTTGAGAACTGCTGCTCTGTAGCACACTCATCTTACCTTAGTGCTAAAGTGCTTTAAATTATCAGATTAATTAGTTAGCTTCTCCCAGATCTCCAATGAAATCCATGGGAAGGTAAGCCGGTGGCTCAGTGGCTTCAGTAGTTGCAAACATGGGCTGATGAGAAGCAGAGAGGAGTAGCTATGGTAGACATTCTGCCTGGTGGTAGAATGACAGAACTTAGTCATGTGTGATGAAAGGACAGACACTCTGAAGGTATGTCTCCTTATTAGGGAGCAGATGGATGTATAAACGTGTGTGGATTTGAATGTCCTTGCTTTGAGTGATTATTTTGAAGAGGTGAGACTGGTTTTGCTTCTCCCTCCACTTAGTGACTATGTTTCAGTAGTATGGAAAGAAATGAGATGTGGACCTGCTTTTCCATGTGAAAATCAATTCTCATGCTTCTTTGATAATGTATGGCCTGCTGATTGTACCCTGTGTGCACACTTGTGGGTTTAATAATGTGGCACTCACCTGCAAGCCATCTTCTTCGTGTATATGAGAGAAGTGTGTTCCCTGTTTGGTCTCACTGAGATGTCTGCTATTGCCCATTGCACCACCTGTAAAAGATTTTTCACAGTGAGTATGGACTAGAGGCAGCTGTCAGCTCAAGTCTTCCCCTTGTGTGCCCTGTTAGCTCCAGCCTTAGGTCCTGTTGCAGAACCACTCAGGGCTAGCACTTCAGTTCAGATGGAATCAGGTAGAGAATGAGAGATGCCAGGCAGCTGTGAGGTCACAGCTCAGTCCACTGCACCATCCTGCCAGAAGATACTACTAAAGTCTTTAAATCCTGAAGGGGCCAAGGCCTAATTTTCAAGATAGCAATGGAGTACACATCTGTAATCCCTGTTCTGAGAAGAGTCAGTAGAAGTTCAAGAACAACCTGGTCTACATAGCAGCATTCAGGACAGCCTCATAAAGGTTCATAAGCACTGCACTGTCAATCAGAAACCAGTCTGGATTTGCTGTGCAGGCATGACTTCACGGAGTTGTGTTTCAGTTGCTTAACTGATACTAAAGGTTGGATATTGTGAGAATATCCCCCTCAGGGGAGGTCACTGGGAACTTTCAGGTACAATGTTATGAAGTACTGAAAGTACCACCAAGCATAGCAGTATTGTATTTCCCAGTGTGTATCTATGTCTATATATCTGTATCTCTGTGTTAGGCTTCAGTCTATTTATCTAGCCAGTTGATTCTGCATTGTATGTTCAAGTGGATAAAAGTACCTACATTAATTTCTCCTTAGGATATAGAAAATAAAGCAAATGCTTAGAGCAATTGAGACAAGAAGGCTGAACAATGGCAATACTGCTCTCTCTGTGTAAGAAAGAGTAAAAGAGTATGTACATGTGTATATGAGACTGTGTGTGTGTGTGTGTGTGCGTGCTGGGGATGGAACCTAGGGGCCTCTTGCATGCTAAGCACAGGCACCACTACCACTGAGCTCATCTTAATCCTAAGTATCATTTAAAAAAAAAAAAACCCAAACAGCAACCTCTTATTCTTCTATTGGCAAAGCATTCCCAGACTGTTTTAATGTGCAGGAGACCTTTTAATGTTGTCTCTGGATTCTGTGTGTTGCCTCCCTCTAAAACTGGTTCTCCACCTTCCTCATGCTGTGACCCTTAAATACAGTTCCTCGTGTTGTGGTGACCCCCAACCATAAAATTTCATTGCTACGTCATAACTGTAAATGTGCTACTGTTATGAAATATCTTAATGTAAATATCTGTGTTTTCCAGTTGCCGTAGGTGACCCCTGTGGAAGGGTCATTTATTACTGCCCATTCCCAAGAGGTCAAGACCCACAGGTTGAGAACCACTGCTCTAAAAGCCCTTACCAAGGGAAAGGCCTGTTCTTGCTGGCTCTCAAGCTCTCACTTTCTTTCCTCTGCCCTTCTTCTCTGTCTCTTTATTTTCCCAGTCCATATAACATGTGTCTAGCTTAAGAAATGGCACTCTGAGCCGGGCGGTGGTGGCGCACGCCTTTAATCCCAGCACTTGGGAGGCAGAGGCAGGCGAATCTTTGCGAGTTCGAGGCCAGCCTGGTCTACAAAGCGAGTCCAGGACAGCCAGAGCTGTTAAACAGAGAAACCCTGTCTCGAAAAACCAAAAAAAAAAAAAAAAGAAAGAAAGAAAGAAATGGCACTCTGTGTGGTGTGTCTCATTTGGGCCACTTAGTCTGTTCTGGTCTAGACCTAACTGTTGCCTATAAGCCTGATGTCTGCAGAGAAACTGCTTAAGGAGAAAGAAATGAAGAGGTAAAACAGACTCCTGAAGAGTATGAAGTACATACATATGTAGTCTGTTAATTAACAAGAAAACGATGTTAAGTATTTAGTTATTATCCTAAGTATCAAGGCAGAAGGGACTTTAACATTGAAATAATTAGACTAGGGCTGGAGAGATGGCTCAGCGGTTAAGAGCACTGGCTGCTCTTCCAGAGGTCATGAGTTCAATTCCCAGCAACCACATGGTGGCTCATAACCATCTATAATGAAAACTGGTGCCCTCTTCTGGCCTGCCGATATACCTGCAGACAGAACACTGTATACATAATAAATAAATCTTTAAAAAAAAAAAGAAATAATTAGACTAGACATGGTGGCTCAGGCCTGGAATCCTAGCATTTAGTTGAAGGAACTAGGAGTTCAAGGACCATCTCTGCAACAAAGCAAGTTCAAAGCCAGGTTGGCTATATGAGACCTTGTCTCTAGAAAAAAAGTTGATATAATTTCTGGGTATGAGGATATATACCTATAGTTCCAGGTACTTGGGAGGCTAAGGCAGTAAGAGGAAAAAGTAAATAAAATTTTACTGTGTTTTGTATTATCTTTGAAGCATGTTTGGTAATCTTTTGAGTTTTAGTGTGGTAGACTGAATCTCCTGGAAGTAAAGTATTGGTCTATAGTAGGTGGCTTTTTATTTTGTTTTATCCCTCTGTTTTATTTTATGGTTCTTAAACCTCTACCTCCCTTCCAACCCTTATTCCTTCCAACCCCCAAACACTAGGTAGGAGAGAAAGAAGGTTAGAGGGAAAAGGGACATAGGTCTCTTTGACGTACATCCTGCCAAATAGGGTTGTCAGGCTGTCTGGGGCAATACCAATCTCAGTTGTCAGGATATCCAGCACTCCGACAAACCAACAACAGCAAGCACAGCATCAGAATGAACCAACATCATCGCAGGGGAGCACCAGCAGAGAGGGCAGCAGCCTCTTCCATTCTTCAGAGTGCCCCTCCCCCAGTCCCTCTGTCAGCTCTGGCATTTATACCCCTCTCCAGAGTCCTCTGAATTAAACTGTCTGCAGCTGGCTAAACCACACCCCTGCTAGAGCACAGAGACAATTATAGTTAACAGCTGTGGATAAACTGAAACGATCGATATCCCACACCTGGGATTATAACAAAAACAATCTCATAACTGTGCTTTTTAAGAGACAAAAACACCACATTTCCCCCTTTTAGTTAAAAAAATGGCTTTTTATATTAGTAAACTATATACAGTAAGAATACTTATGAGATCTATCAACTAAGAATTAGATTTACAATGTCCATCCATTTATATTTGGCCACCTGGAGAAAGCATCTATTATCTATACCTAGCGTAGAGTTCTGCACCTAAATCACGTTCTACTCTTACTTGCATTTATCAACCTATAAACATCTTTTAAGCTTAAAACATTTCTTAGATCCTAAACAACTAAGCTTAATTGTAAGAAATAACTATTTAGTCTTCAACCCCATCAGAGACTTGAGAAGGAAATTAAAGTATTACCTAAGTATGTAGGAAGTGTAGAGCAAGCGGCTTTCAAAACTATCCTAATAACAGAGGTTGCTGGTACCTGAACAGCCCGTAGATTCTCTGTGTCATTGGGCTGTGTATGCAGGCTTCAGCTGACAGGCCCAGAATATCTAACAGACTTTTCTATGAAGCAGGAATTTTGAAAGACTGGCCTACCTTATCTTTGTAATGTTCGACAGTCAACTTTTTATTGTCCCGCTAGTTCACTGTTCACAGATTGGACAAAGAGCCTGCTATCATATCAACAGTAGAAACAGGCACAGTTTTTTTACAGTGACTATCTTGGTGCATTTGTTTTATAAATGCCCATCATCTTTTATTAAGTAGTTTGGGGGTGCTGCCAGGGGCACATAGATCTCTCTGCCAGAAAAACCTTTTATTATTAAAACATCTTAAATGCCATATTCTGTAGGTCTCTGAGATTTTTGAAGACCCATCTATCTCAGTATATTTAAACAGACAAACATTGCTTGTTTCTAGCTATGTACTATCTGCTTAACTTCAAAAACATATACAAGAGACTAAATACAGCTTATTTCTGTAATTAAACTAGTATCTAACAAGACTATAAGTTCAGTTACCTAACTATAAATTTGCATTTCTTAATTATCCTATACAGTTTTCAAGAGTAGCTTTCAAAAGAACTGGAACTAAAAATTCCATTTTTAAATGAGTTGCATAGGTCCATTACCTTACACAAAAATAGAAACATAGTGCACAGTATGTTGTAATAAAAATAACCTTAATTTTTGTATCGGTATATACCAATGTAAGATTTTTTAGCTTGTTAATACTTTCTGGTTTAAGAGTAGATTCAATAATCTACCAGTTTTCCCTATTATTCCTGTATCCCCTCTTTTCTATCTCTATTCAATCCTTCTCCCCTTAGTTAAGAAAAAAAAGGATAGAGAAAAGAAAAAGAGAATTCCCTGAGTCTAACCACCTATACCTTGCTTCTGTCCCTGATCAAGACTATTAACAACTTATAACCTACTACCCTAAATGACAGAAGACATCTATAACTCCCCAAATGACCAAAAGAACCAATCTTCTCTTGGGAATGGGGGTGTTGTGTCATGCAAAGGGATTGTGAAAAAGTAATCTTTTAAATCAATTACTATCATAGGCCATGACTTGGGTAATGAAAAAAGTAAAGGAATTCCAGGCTGTAAAGGACCCATTGGTTGAATTACTCAATTCACTGCTCTTAAATCTGTTAACACTCTCCATTTTTTAATTTCTTTTTTATAACAAACACAGGGGAATTCCATGGGCTCGTAGACTCTTCTGTATATGTTGAGCCTCTAGCTGCTCTTGTACCGGTTATTTGTGCCTGCAATTTTTTCTTTGTTATAGGCTACTGACAGATAACCACACAGGTTGATCTGTTATCCATTTAGGGTTGTTGGTATTTCAGCAGTGGCCCCCTTTATAAATTTGGAAACCCGATTCCTGTGATGTCCTGTGTCTGGACAGTGGACACAGCTTGCAATTGTTTTTGATGATACATAGCAATACCTTCCCTAGGAGCATCTACCATTTCCCACTTAGTTTCATCATGAGCTGTCTCTGGGATTGCAGGAATATTAGAGTACCCCACTGTTGTAAAAGATCCTTTCCCCATAAACTTATGGCTATGCCAGCCACATAGCACTTCAACTTCCCTGTTTGTTCTTCTGGTTCCACACATTTAATCCATTTTACACTTTGTCTTATTTGAGATAACTTACCAATTCCTTTAAACTGTGTATAAACCTTCTGAAGTGGCCATTCCGGATGCCAGGACTTTTGGGAAATGATATTCACATCAGCTCCTGTATCTACCAGATCTCCTATTTCAACACCACTCAGTTGCAATTTTAATTCAGGTCTCTGACCGTTAACCACTGTTTGCCAGAACACACGTGTCCAGTACTCCCAAATCCCCCTGTTCTTTCTACTGGAGCGACTTTGTCCTTAAGGTAGGGAAACAGTAACAGCTGAGCAATTCTATCCCCTGCATTAATTTGCATCTCTTTTTAACATATGCCATGATTTTAATTTCTTCCTTGCAGTCCCCATCTATAACACACAATAAATGCACAATAAATCATTGGGAAATCAATCCACTTCTTCCCAAATTCATCCCTACTGTCCCTGAAGGCAAACGACCATAAATGCTAGTGGTTATTTTGTAACATTGAACTTTTGGGCCAGAGCTTTATCTGTGGCAAGATTTAAAGTCGCACTGCCTTCAGAAGCCTGCATGGATCAGCGATACTTAGTTGTGGTTTCTCTGCATGCTTGTTACCTCCTGGCTGACCAAAGGAAAACTGCTCATGTTTTTATTGCTGTGCCCTGATCTGATAGTCCCCTTCCAGCCCCGCCTGCTTCCCTCTTTCATACTGTGAGAAACTCCTGCATTCAGTCACCAGGCCTGAGCCCATTTGTTCTCCTCTCTATGGTGCTTTTTGCTTTCTAAGCGCTTCAATTTCTACTTGAAAACTCTCTAGTTGCACAACCATTTCTGCAATCCCTTCCTTTCTGCATCCATTTTTTGTTTCTCAGACCCCTCCATATCCACTCACAACTTTTCAAAATGCTCAAGCATTCGCCCAATCTTTTTTTTTTTTTTCTTTTTTGAGACAGGGCTTTCTCTGTGTAGCCCTGGCTGTCCTGGACTCACTTTGTAGACCAGGCTGGCTTCAAACTCACAGAGATCCGCCTGCCTCTATTTTACTGTTCTTAAACTTCTACCTCCCTTCTAACCCTTATTCCTCTCACCTCCCAAACAGTAGGTAGGAGAGAAAGAAGGTCAGAGGAGAAAGGGACAGAGATAGTGTTCCTCTATATAGCCCTGGCTGTCCTGGAGCTCACTATGTAGACCAGGCTGGCGTCACAGATCTTCCTCCCTCTTCTTCCCCAGTGCCAGGATTAAAAAGGCATGTGCTACCACATGCAGCCCTTGTTCCGTTGCTTGTGAAATGTTTCTTACTCTACCAAGGATAGATGTGGAGGTGTTCCATGATAGTGCGGAAGTGGGTAGCCAACTGATGAGGCAGGAGTGTGGCATTTCTCAGCTCACCATGGGGTATGACATCATTCATAGGTGCCCTGAGCTCTGGAGAAATGCATCAGGAACTGCTGCACCACCTGGGCCTTCTGCACCTTAGCTAATACAACTCTCCATACTCTACAGGTATAATATATACATGCAAGGCTAGTGAGATAGCTCTTGTCCTTAGTAGAAAGACATGGGTCACCAGGAAGCATTGTCATGGTGGTAGTTGGGCATGCCTTAGTAATGGGAATCACAAGGTCAAAACTGTCCTGTGTGCAGTTTGTATGGAATTTCTGTGACTCCCTAGTGTGTGGTTTTGTTTGTTTTTTTTTTTGAGACAGAGTTTTTCTATGTAGCCCTGGCTAAGATACTAAGATCCTCTCCCTTGGCCTCCTACGTGCTAGGATTAGAGGCATGTGCCAGCACACCTGGCTTCCTGTTAGATTTCTTAGCTGACAAGTAAGGTGAGTCTTGAGGTGTGAGTACATTCCTTTATCAAATGAAAGGCACGTGCCAGCATCAGCAGAGACATGTGATGAGTCTCTGCTAGCTTCTGAACAGCTACTGAATCTTCCCAGGTGACTGCTTACCCAGGTTGCTTTGTATTCTACATGCTTGTAAGAACTGGAAATTAATGGTGTGCATACTTTGTCAAAACATCACTAATATTGTAGCAGACCCATGACTGTAAAAACTCCACACAAGTCCCAAAGTGCACGTAGTATATTTTTGTATTGGTGTTTCTCTGTGCCTAGCATTGGAGCCGAAGCTGAAAGGAATTCAAAGGGTACAAACGTGACCGTTGTGTCTTAATAGCTGTCTGTGTATATATTATATGAGTAAGCAGACTTTAAAGATCTCGTCCCTTTGTAACCTGTGAAACCCTGTGTTAATCTGAGGCCTAATTACTTTTTTTTCCTTTGAGGTAATGGGGATTGAACCCATTCAGTATACTACTCAGGTACTGAGCTACAACACTCAGCCCAAGAACCACTCCCAGGGAAGATTCCTCCTTAACCCTGACAATCAGCAGTTCCATTACATGCAGACTCCTGTTAATCACACCTGATAGGAAGAAACAACATTACTCAAACTCTTTGCTTAAATTAAGCAAGCTTTATTTTCTGTCAAGACAGGGCTGTCTCCCTAAAATGGGGTTTGAGAAAATAGCATCAAACATAGGAGACAGTGAGGTTTAATTAGCACAAAAAACCCTGCAGGACCAGGGGTTTATAAGGGTTGGGGGATTTCCAGAGGAATCTTGGTAACATGGGAACTTGGATGAACATTTCTAAACTGTTTGACAGAACATCTTATTAAGTTGGATGTCAGGGTATAGGATGGAACTTGTCAAATTCCAGAAAGTGGATCAAGACCTGGTCAAATCCATCTTTTACAGAAAACAGGAATGAACTTATCTTGACCTTATAGTAAGATGGCTTCTAGTCTTAAGATGGAGTCAGGCTGGCCCATCACTCCAATAGGTTGTATCCTAAAAGTTCTTTGGTTGGTTAGCCTTTTAGAACATAAAGCATTGTTAATGACAAGTCCTGCTTTGGATCATGGGTATCAATAATCTGATATGTTTCGAACTTTGGGCCCAGGGCCTGTGAGTAGGTCAGGAAATCTGTGCCAGCTGATAGCTGCATTAAAAAAGAGAAGGAATATCAGCCGGGCAGTGGTGGCGCACGCCTTTAATCCCAGCACTTGGGAGGCAGAGGCAGGCGGATCTTTGCGAGTTCGAGGCCAGCCTGGTCTACAAAGTGAGTCCAGGACAGCCAGGGCTACACAGAGAAACCCTGTCTTGAAAAACCAAAAAAAAAAAAAAAAAGAAAAAAGAAAAAAAAAAAGAGAAGGAAGAAGAGAAAGGATGAAAAACAGAAAACATCTAGTTGGGCTTCCTGTGCTGACAGAGGAATTGTCTGGTGACACTAGTGTCTGCTGCCGGGTCTGTGACGGGTTAATCTTTTGCCACAGCTGAAAGGTGGTGACATCAAGCAAGTTGCATAATCTGTGTGGGTCTCCCTTCTGTTCAAGACAGCTTTCCTGGAGGTGGAGTTAGAGAGGAGAGAGGTCGTTAAGGTTATCATAATAGCATATTACCAGATATATACAACACTTGATGGACAGCTGCCATCTGTTTGTATCCCTCTGGACCAAGTGTGTCAGCACACCTTAAAGCTAGGCTGTAGAAGTGCATAATAACAGCACACAGGCCCCAGGAGTGGGATGCATTCAGTGTCATTACACATAAACTAGAAGATCTTTGATTTTACCTTAAATTAGTCTTGTGGAATTGAGACATCAATCTTAATTTTCTCCCATGAAGTGTGAAGAATACTGTAAATTGCTTAAGTCTTTCAATGCTCTGTCATGTCCTTCAAGACTGCCAAGTGTAGGATTGCTTTTCTACTCAACTCTTTTAGGTTGTTTATTGTCAGCACTTACACACTGAACCAGGGTCTCCTGATACAGTTGGTGTGAATGAAAACTAGGCTGGGCTTCGTGTGGTGGCACACACATTTAATCCCAGCACTCAGGAGGCAGAGGCAGGAGGATCTCTGAGTTCCAGGCCAGCCTGGTCTACAAAGTGAGTCTAGTACAGTCAAGGGTACGCAGAGAAACCTTGTCTCAAAAAAACCTTTAAAAAAAGAAAAGAAAGCCGGGCGGTGGTGGCGCACGCCTTTAATCCCAGCACTTGGGAGGCAGAGGCAGGCGGATCTTTGCGAGTTCGAGGCCAGCCTGGTCTACAAAGCGAGTCCAGGACAGCCAGAGCTGTTAAACAGAGAAACCCTGTCTTGAAAAACAAAAAAAAAGAAAAGAAAAAAAAAAAGAAAAGAAAAGAAAGAAAACTAGGCTGGGTTGGAGGGTTTGAAGTAAGACTGAAGCTGAGACACATTTATTTCAAGCAATCAGACTTTTTTATACACTTAGCAAAACACAGTACAGTGGTAGTTGCCAGGATAATGGTGGTAGCAAGCTATGCAGGCATATAATATTAATGTCTAAGACTAATTGTTTGGCCAAACTTCTGCATGCTTCACTGATTTCTAAGGGACACAGAGAAACACGGGTGGCCTGAATTCGTCTCTGCCTGAGTTAGTGCACGGTTTCTCAGGAACTAAAAGGCACACAGTGCCCCAGGAACCGTGGACTCTAACCTGAAAAACCTATGACACATGCCTCTCAAGGCTGCTAGGCCAGGTCAACTCCAGGGTTCCCTGCAGTATTTTCATCTTAAAAAGCTGAAAGCGTGTTTGTTTGTTTGGTTTACTTTGTTTTAAGTAATAGTTGTAAACTTTTTCTTGAATACACCAGTTTGTAGTTCACCCTAACTTCTTAACATTGCTGCCTAGGCCTTGGAGGGAGCTCCCTCAGCTGCTGGGAACCTCTTTTTACTTGTCTGGTTTTTAAGTAGCTGATACATTGACAGGTTGAGGGTTTGTTAGATCTGTCAGCAGCCAGAGAGAGTGGTTTACACCTGTCATCCCAGCACTTGGGAGGTGAGACAGCGTGGCATCAGGGACTTCAGACTCAAATCCAGCCCTGCCAGTGGGTAGTGCTTTATTTTTATTAAACTTCCTGTGTATTGTCTCACTTGTTAAGTAGAATTTCCACTTACCTTGTAGTGAGGGTGTTTGAAATGAAAAAGAATTCTGTCTCTGAACTGAGAGACAATGTTTCTATCAGGGTCCTAACGAGTTGTCAGCTCTGCGATCTTCAGATAAAGAAATACTGTCCTGTCCCCCTAGGAACAGCCCAGTCTCTCTTGTGCACATAGCCCTCCCTTCTCTCTTGACTCCTCTTACCTGGCTCTGGGTCTGCCCCTCCCCCAGAGCTGTGTCCTTATCCTTACCTGGTCCTACTTGTTGGCTTCTTCTTGACTGTAAAAACACCTTCAGAAGGCCCTCCATCCTTTCCAAGAGTCCCATCCCAGCTTGCTTTCTCTACCCAGACTTTCTCTACAGTCGTCACTTAGCAGTGGCTCTTTGTCTGTGTCCCCCTACACCCTTGAATTTACTCCTCCTGAGGTGTCCACTGGCCTCCTTGCCAGACAGCTTTCTCCCCTTGCAGATCGCTCAGTACACTGGCCTGGCCTGCCTTCTGGAGCAATGTCTTCTTGAATTGTATGACATGTTTCCTAGATGCACATCCTCCTGTTGGGGTCCCATGCCTGCTCCTCCCAGTTGATATGACACTTAAACATTCACAGTCCTCAGAGTTATGTCTGAAGACTTCTCCCCTTCCTTCACAGCTCAGATTGTGTAGGGTGTCCCACATTGATTTTCTCTTCATCCTGTGTTTCTATTTGATGCCGCCCAGTGCCTCAAAGCCAGCATTTTGACCCCGTTCCTAAACATGCTGTATTCCCTGTCCATAGTTCCTAAAGGGTATCACTACATACTGCTTAGGTTCAAGGACTGCTCTTCTATCTGTCTCTTTTGTGTATCCTGCATAGGTGCCTTTCTCTCTCTATTGATGGCCCTGGCTTCCTAATGTTCTCAAATCCTAGACAGGAATATGTGTGTTCTCAGACACTCCCTCCATGCCAACACAGCACTCTGCCTGTTGCTCTGGCTCCGCCCTGGGCTCTTCTTCCTACCATCTCTGGGGTTCACCCTTCCAGTCTTCTCACTCCTTACACTGGACTCTTGCCTTTCTCCAAGGTTGCTCTTACCATGAGCTTTCTGCCAGTAGTACAAATCCTCACCTTCAGTATTTCCTGCACTGTCTAGTCTGGAAACCCTCAAGTCTGAGCAGAATTGTGGTGTCTTTCCTTAGGGGGACATTCCCTTGACCTTGGGTTGGTGATTTCTCTGAAGGGCACTATGCACAGTGTAGTTCGTGCACTTTGTCCCTTGGTGTGTATGTTGGTCCATGCTCTGTCTTTCTTACCCTAGTGAATACAATGCTATGTATTTCTGATTCATTCTCATAACCCCCATTGTCTAGTTTTTTGTTTGTTTTGATTTTTCCAGACAGGGCTTCTCTGTGTAACAAGCCTTGGCTGTCCTGAACTTCCTTTGTAGACTAGGCTGGCCTTAAACTCACAGAGATCCACCTGCCTCTGCCTCCCAGGTTCTGGGATTAAAGGTGTTGTTTGCTTACATATTTATCTGTGTGAAGGTGTCAAATCCCCAGGAACTGGAATTACAGACAGTTGTGAGCTGGCATGTGGGTGCTGGGAATTGAACCCAGGTCCTTGGGAAGAAGAGCGAATAAGCACTCTTAACCACTTTATGTGTCTCTTGTGTGTTTTCTTGTGTTTCCTACTGACTGCAAGCTATTTTTTTCTATTCTGGCACTAATAGAATTCACTGCCCGCTGAATGTACTCCTGATGTCTTGTTGCTTGACCTTGGTGGCTCTTCAGCCATAAAAATAAAGTCATCAAGATCTTTTAATGTTTCAAAGCTGAGGCCTTAGCTGGGCAGCCTCTCAACTAGCTCTTCTCTGGTAACTTGACCACCTAGCCCCATCCAGCCATGTGGCTGTCTATACCTTCCGGGCCAATAGCCACATCCGTCTCCTCTCACGTCTCCTGGTGAAAGACCTTCCTCTTTTTTCCCCAAGTTCCTTTCTCCCTCCAAGGAAGTCCAGCCTTCCACTTCTCTCTCTGCCCAGCTATAGGCTGTCAGCAACTTCTATTATCCAGTCAAGGATAATTGGGGAGCATTCCTTACATCACATGGATACAGGAGAAGGTTCAGTTTTCATAACAATGCCTGTGGCAAGGAGGTAACTAGATCATCATCTGAAAACAGTGCACAAGACCCTTCTGCAACCATGTCTTCTCAGAGTTCACAGATGTCTTCACTCTCCTTACAGTGTCTTCTCCTGGCAGCTTTAATATTAACATGGCTGCTGTCCTCAACTTCTATTTTAGGCCTTTTGTATCCTCATAAACACCTCCCTACTGCAGTTCAGAAAGACTTTCACTTACGGTTCCAAGTTCTCAAAGTTTGCTTTTGAGGTTTAAGTTCCCCATCTAGAGTAGACTTTTTTACTTCATATGACTAGGAATATGATTTCATTTTTTCCTGTGGATGAACAAATTTCCCAGTTCTTCATTTTTTTAGGCTGTTCTGTCAAACATCAACATTTTAGAAATTCAGAATTTCTAAGCTCTTACTTTTATACTATTCATCTAGCTGTTTATATCTGCCTCTGTATTGCACTGACTTTTTTGCTGTTGTTTTGAGACAGGGTCTCATGCTGTAGCTTAGACTGACCCTGAGCTTGTGGTCACTGTCTTTTCTCAGATTCCCAAGTGCGTTATAGGCATAGACCAATACTCCTACCTACACTTAGCCTAATTAGCTTTAAATAAAAGTTTAGAACAGGTTTTTCCAGCAGGTAGGGAAAGTCCCCCACAGACTTCATGGTAATCCCACTTCATCTCTTGAGTACCAACAGGTGTGCACTGCCAGCCTGGCAGAGGGTTATTTGTGTGTTTAGTTTGGCTTCCTGGGTGGGGAGAGAGGCTGCTTTCATTTTAATTCCTGCAATGTTTAGTTAAAGTGGCTTTTTCTACCTGGAGTTTCAGTCCATCTGTAGATCGATTTCAGAAGGAATCTATATAGATATAATACAGTTGTCAACTAGAGAGATTTTGGTTGTTTTCCTACTTTTATTGTTTGTTTTCTGTTCAATCCTGGCTGACCTAAAACTCACTATGTAGACCAGGCTGGCTTTGAACTTTAGTTGATCTTCCTGCCTCTGTCCCTGAAGTATTAGAGACATGCACCACTACATCTGGTAGATAATAAGGTGTGTGTGTGTGTGTGTGTGTGTGTGTGTGTGTGTGTGTGTGTGTG
>CAJQZJ010033039.1:3500610-3519171 GCA_907164525.1 Lophiomys imhausi | reverse complement strand
GTGTGTGTGTGTGTGTGTGTGTGTGTGTGTGTGTGTGTGTGTGTGTGCACTCAGTGCAGCTGCACACCTGTGGAGATCAGAGGACAACCTTGGTTGTTTTGAGTCAGGGTCTCATCACTACAACACTGTTAGTTAGGTGAGCTAGCCATCAGCTTTCTGAGGATTCTCCTGTTTGCACCTGGAGTCTGGATGTGGAGCACTGGAATTGCAGGCCTCAGCTTACATGGATTCTAAGATCCAAATGCAGACCCTGTGCTTATGTGTCGGGTGTTTCACCTACTGATCTGCCTCCGCAGCCCCAAGGTTCTTAAGAATTTTAAAATCTAGTAGGAAATCATAATGAACCCTGTCATTTTGTATGCCGATTGTCTTACTTTGGGTTTCTGTTGCTGCCTGCAATGAAGCACCGAAACCAAAAGCAACTTGGGGAGGAAAGAGTTTATCTGGCTTACACTTCCACATCATAGTTCATCATCAAAATCAGTGAGAATATAGGAACTCAAGCAAGTCGGGAACCTGGAGGCAGGAGCTGGTGCAGAGGCCGTGGAGGGTGCTGCTTACTGGCTTGCTGCTCATGGCTTGCTTGGCCCGTTTTCCTATAGAACCCAGGACCACCAGCCCAGGGATGGCACCATCCACAATGAGCTGGGCTCTCCCCCATCCATCACTAATTAAACCTTATGGGTTTGTGTACAGCCCAGTCTTGTGGGGGCATTTTTTAAATTGATATTTCCTTCTCTCTGATGACTTTAGCTTGTGTCAAATTGGTGTAAAACTATTCAGCACACCAACTTAAAAAGTTAATTAAAAGTAAATAAAAAGGAAAACAACATTTTTAGTAATTCGTGAGAACTCCTAATATAGTATTTTATAAGACAGTTGTCAACCTCAGTAAAGTAAATGCCTGTAAATACACAGTAGACAGAATGTCACTTTTAAATATCTGTCTACATATTTCTCGTGTGTTGGTTTCAAACTAGCTCTGCTGCTTTTTTCAAGGCCTTAGGCAGCTGTGGGGCTTCTCTGACACTTACTGTCTTTATCTGTGGTCACGGGAACACCTGTCCCTCTGCCAGTTGTGAAGATTAAATGCTGTGATGTGTGCCAAGTGGAGAGACAGCAGACTGGGCACAAGACACGAAGTCATTATGTGAGAACCACCTCATTGGCCTACAGGGAAAGAGAGTAGGCTCCCAGTGTGCTTGGTTTTCCATCAGCTTTGAGAAAGGGGTGGGAGCAAAGGAAGGCCTTAAGTCATTTCCCTGACTAATCTGGGGAAGGCTCATGTCACAGGGAGCCCTGCTGCTTGCTGCTTCTAACAGGCAAGCTAGATGCTGAAGGACTGGGTTGACAACCAATTCATTTTGCTGATTCATCCATCAGAGGCGTGGCTCTGAGCCAGACTTGGCCTCTAGATCAAAGGTCCAGAGCTGCAAAGCTGCTGGGACTTGAAGGAATGCTGGTAAATCATTGCCAAGTGGAGCCAGCAGTAATGTTTTACATTTCAAGTGACTGTGATTCCAGTGTGCTCAGCTGTGTTACCTGTCTGCTAGAAAACTGTCGGAGGCACTGGTTTGTGGGACTGGGGACAGTGGGCTCACCACTGAACACTTCTTGCTGCCCCTGGCCCTGTCATTGCCTCATCTGCTGCGGGGATGCTGATCTCAGCCTGCTCTTCTCCTTAGGAATGCACATCCCACTCCAGAGAGGGGTTGTTCTGAGTACTTTGGAAAAACCTTCCAACCAAAGAGGGATTTTCAGGGGGAGCAGAAGAGCCTTGCTCATTGGCTGGTGCTGGTCCATCACACCAATGGTGACTCCCACTACAGCTCTCTACAGAGTGGGCCGCTGTGACTCAGTGTGTAGTTGTGAGCTTGTGGTTTACCAACAAGCACTGCCATTTCTTTGGGTATGAAAGTGCCCCAATACCTTGAACATTTTCCCCCATTAACTATGAAAAACACAATAAATCTTTTAGTAAAAGTCTGTATGTCTTAAAGAAGTTTGCTTTTTCCTTTTTAAAAATACATACATTAAATTTTTCTTTATGGGTGGTGTCTCTAGGGTGTGGATGGAGTACTTACTTGTTAGAACGTGTCCACGTGTGTACATGGGCACTCATCTATGTGGATTTAGAACGTGTCCACGTGTGTACATGGGCACTCATCTATGTGGAACAGAAGCTGGGTGTCAACAAAAGGCATGTTTCCTCTGCCTTTATGTTTTTGAGACCAGATCCCTCTGTGAACTTGAAACTCATTGATTTGGCTAAGCTGGCCGGCCAGCGAGCCTCAGGGAGCCGCCTGTCCCCATGCCTATGCCCAGTTACAGGGGTTATAGGAGCACACTCCCACCCATGAGTTTTCACACAGGTTGAGGATCCACACTTAGATCCTTGTCTTATACAGCAGGCACTTTATTGGCAAAGCACCTCTCCATCCCTCTTTCTTATTTTAATATTGGGATGTTTAAATATTTCAGGTGTGAATGACATTAAGCAAACCATTGTGCTGAGAAGTTTAGTCAAATCTGATCCACTTTAAGATTTAAAAAGTCGACTTGTGGGCACATGTGGCGTCCTCTTCTTGCACTTTGCTTTCTTTTCCTTAGGGTCCATGGTGCATGGGAGTCTGTTTTACTTCACTTTCTTTTTCCAGACAGGATTTTGTCCTCCAGGCCAAATTGTTCTGGAACTCCCTGTGTAGCATAGGCTGGCTTTGGGCTATCACCCTCTGTCTTGACCTCCTGAATGTGGGGACTGTGAACCTGTGTCACCAAGCCTGGCCTGTTGTCCAGTTCTGGGACACCGTGAGACTATGTGTTCATCTCACCCAGTTGCCTTCTGCCTCTATGCATCCATTCATGTATGTTCTGCGAACTCTGCCAGGTGCAGGTATGCAAACACTGGCCATCATGGTGCTGGTGCAGCTACTTAAGTACCAAGACTGCCCCTGGCAGCAGGGCCAGGCTTTTATCATCTCCCTACAAGTATTAGAGATAACTATTGGTGGCAACAGTGGGCAAGGAAAGCATGTGCCTAAACTGCACTCATTATGATGGAAACATCACCCATGACAGACTCTAACTGCTACTGTGTTCCATCCACCAGCCTCAGAGGAAGGAGCAGCATGGGTTTGGAAGACCAGAGCTGGCACATGGCTCAGTGGAAGAGCACTTGCTTTGGGTGCTCCAGGTCCTGGGATCTATGCTCAACAGTGCAAACCCAGAAACAAAAATAAAAAATAACTGACCTACCATTTGCACCTGCAGGGTGTAGCCAGATGTGCAATGTAGGGAACCAGGTGGTCTTTAAAAGTGGAGGGAGAAAGCAAATGTCCAAGATGGTGGAGTTCCTGGAGTTGAGGCACAGAGCATCAGGAAGGGCCCTGGCATTTGGGTAACTTGGTGTTGAGTCTTGGTAGAGTAAAGCCCAGACATCTGTAAAGTTGTTTTTCTGAGTTGTGTATGATGAATTGTTTCTGTGAATTTTGTATGGATGGGTGGGTAGCGGGTTGTAGAGGCTGGAAAATGATCTCAGGTGTTGATCCTCGGGTACCTTCCACCTTTGTTTGGGTAGGGTTTGTCACTGGCCTAGAACTTTGCCATGTAGGCTAAGCTAGCTGACTTTCAAGCTTCCCAGGATCTGTCTGTCTCTGTCTCCAAGCTCCCCACTGCTGGGATTTCCAGCACATGCACTGCTCCTGGTGAGGTGCATGCATGCATTTATGAAGTATATAATTCAGGTCCTCATGCTTGTAAAGCAATCACTTAATTGAATGAGCTGTCTTTCCCAGCCAATTGTTTCTCATCTTTAAAAACAATTCCTCTCTCAGAGGTATACTGTGGAACTTCAACACAGTATCTCTGTAACATGGCCACAGACATGTGGCAGAGCAGTTTTGACAGCACTCACACCAGTGTGAGTGCAGCTTTGTGTGGCCAGTCTTTTACTACTTTGTGGATTCTTTTCTCTCCCTTTGCACCCCAGTTTCACCCCCATCACTAGATAGGGGAGAAAGATGGATAGAGGAGAGAGATACTTGAATCTAATTTCTTTCCTTTTCTTCTTTGAACACAACTACTAACAAACCACAACCAACTCCCCTGAATGACCATCAACCACCAACCCCACCTAGCGAGGCTCTAGCATTTATGTATCTTCTGAAAAGTTCCCAGAATTCCAAATATGACACAATCACAGAAACTATCTGCAGCTGGCAAAACCATGTCTCTGCTAGAGCATGAGGCAAATCATTTAGTCAGCTGTTGCAAAGCAGCCCCGTATCCCCACACCTGGGATTAAAATGAAAGCACATTCTTATTTCTGTGGTTTTTTTTTTTTGAAGAAACCAAAATTGTCATACAGCCACTTCATTTTTAATAGTTAGAGTTTGCATTTTGTACCTAATGGTTGCTTTTGTTCACTTTCTTTTTCTGAAAATGAAAAGTTTTAAACTGTCTTGTTAGTTGTAAATACCTGGAACATCAGTTTTTTACTTATGTCTTTCAGCACTTTCCAGTTCACACTGGAGAGGCTGAGGAACAGTGACTTGTCACCACATGAGGAGACCCAACAGCTTCTGGGCTGGGGACTCCTTGGGCCACCATAGGCCATCTTTCCTAAGTGCTGTCTTTATATTTTCTAAGATTTTCTCTCTTCCTCGTAGCTGTTAATACCAGCAAGTACGCTGAAAGTTACCGGATCCAGACCTATGCTGAGTATGTGGGAAAGAAGCGGGAAGACAAGCAGCTCAAGAGGAAGTGGACAGAAGACAGCTGGAAGGAGGTGGACAGAAAACGGCCCCATGTGCCGGGCCCCTGTCACCACACCAACAGGTGAGCACCTGACTGGGCTGGGCACTTGAGCTGTTCCAGCAGTGGTGCTCTCGGTGCGTTTGATGACTCTTTAGAGGAAATACCTTCTCCCTAGCTTTTTGCATAATATTGTAAGTAACTGTGATTATTGTTTAATTTTTTATTAGTTGCTTCTCCTCCTCCTCTTCCTCCTCCTCCTCCTCCTCCTCCTGCTTTTTTGAGACAGTTTTGCCATGTAGCCCAGGTTGTCCTTGAATTCACAGACCTTGTTGGTGCTAGAATTTTGTACTGACTTGCGAGTATTCCAATTCTTTACATTTGAGAAGTTACATAGACCCCTGCTTTTTCTATTAACTCTCCTACAATACCATCAAGACAGGCAGGATCTATTTTATTCCCATTTCAGGAGTAAGAAAATGGAGGTTCAGTGAGCCAAAGGTCCAGCAGCACAGTGATGAGCGGTCAGATTAGAGCTGCTCCCACTGGCATCTAGTCTCGTCCTCTCCCTAGGTGCCAAGGGTGTTCTGCCTCCTTATGGAGCCCGGGTAGATACACTGCACTTTCTGCCGCTTTCTCCCTCTCTCTGCACGTGTGTGTGTGTGTGTGTGTGTGTGTGTGTGTGTGTGTGTGTGTGTGTAGCTTAGGCGGTAGAGCATTGACCTAGCATACTCAAGACCCCAAGTTTATTTCTCACCACCATAAAATATATAGATAGATACATACATACATAAATAAGATTAATTTAGCCTATTTGGTTTATCATTGAAAGTGGAACTATATAGTATTTGCTTGCCTTTTCTAAAAAAAAAAAAGGCTTCTTTCTGGGAATTGCTCTTAGGTGTGTGTTTACCTTTAAACTTCTTTATTGTTGAGTGCTATTCTTTGTGTGACTGTGCAGCACTTATTTTGGTTGGTGGACATTTGGATGATTTCTAGTTTGGGGCTATTTGCTGTGAACATGTATGTGTGAAAAAAAATTGTCAACATGTTTCCATTTCTCTTGAGTAAGGGAGTGGGACTAGGATTGTGAACTTGGGGACATATGACATCTACATGTTTGTTAAGCTTTAAGCTTTATACAAGCAAAAACAGTCTCTCTAAGGTAGCTGTACCATTTTATAGACCACCAGTAATATGTGAATTCTAGTGCTTCACATACTTACCAACATTTAGTACTATCAGTTTCTGTTTTAGCTATACCTCAGCCCCATGTCTGCCTGCTACCACACTTAGCCATGTGTGAACACCCCAGCAGTGTGAGTATATGAGCTAGCATCATATCATGTTTCTAATTTGAGTCTCTCTCATGACTAATGAAGTGGCCTGCATTTCATTTTTGCATTGCTAGGATTCTACTCGGCTTAGCTGCAGCTCCAGCCTGTGGCTACCTTTTTTTTTTTTTTTTTTTTTTTTTGGTTTTTTCGAGACAGGGTTTCTCTGTGTAGCCCTGGCTGTCCTTGACTCACTTTGTAGGCCAGGCTGGCCTCGAACTCACAAAGATCCACCTACCTCTGCCTCCCAAGTGCTGGGATTAAAGGTGTGCGCCACCACCACCTGGTCCGTGGCTAACTTTTTAATGTACTTGTTGGTCATTCAGGTATCCTCTTTTATAGGCTTATTAAGCGTCCTGCCACCTACCTCCCTGAAAACTGTGTTGCCTGTTTCTGTTCATTTATAGTTGTAAGTATTCTGGATCAGAAATAAGTGTTGACACATGTTTGGGGTTGGTTTGCTTATTCATTTTTCAGCAATGTCTCTTACTGAGCAGATGTGTTTTAATATTTGTGGTTGTTTGAATGGCAGTGCCCCTCATAAGCTCTGCCATTTGGCTGCTTGGTCACCAGTTGGTGGTGCT
Source organism: Lophiomys imhausi (assembly GCA_907164525.1). NCBI lineage: Eukaryota > Metazoa > Chordata > Mammalia > Rodentia > Muridae > Lophiomys > Lophiomys imhausi. The sequence goes on along the minus strand of CAJQZJ010033039.1, from coordinate 3,512,501 downwards.
GTCTGTGGAAGCTTAGGAGGTGTGGCCTTGCTGGAGAGGTGTCTTACTTGGGGAGGCTTTGAACTTTTAAAGACTTGTACCATTCCCAGTTTTCTCTCTGCCTCATGTTTAAGATGTGAGCGCTCAGCTTCCTGCCCCTTCTCTCTTTTCTCAGACCTTTTGTCTGCTGACTTTCCCATGTGTGAGCACCCAGCAGTGTATCTACCCAGGGTCCATAAGGAGGCAGAAGGCACTTGGCACCCAGGGAAAGGAAGAGACTAGATGCCAGTGGGACCAGCCTTAATCTGACTGCTTATCACTGTGCTGCTGGACCTTTGGCTCACTGAACCTCCATTTCCTTACTCCTGAAATGGTGGTAGACATTGATCCCTCTGGATCCATAAACCTAAATAAACCCTTTTTCTCCCACTTGTCTTAGTCCTACTGTTTTGCCACAACAGAAAAGTGACTGGCACTGGTGATGGTGCTTATGACCCTTTTTTATGGTTAATAAATTTTTTTTCCTTTAAAAAAATGTTTGCTTGCCCTAAGGTAGTCATGATTTTGTTCATGTTTTCTTTGGAAGCGTTTGTTGTTTTCACTTTTCCACTTGGGTTGTGATTCATTTCAAATGAATTATGAATTGGTGGGATTCTTAAATGCCTTCCAATGGCTCATGTTAGAAAGTTTTCTCTGCCGGGCGGTGGTGGCGCACGCCTTTAATCCCAGCACTTGGGAGGCAGAGGCAGGCGGATCTCTGTGAGTTCGAGGCCAGCCTGGTCTACAAAGTGAGTCCAGAACAGCCAGAGATACACAGAGAAACCCTGCCTCGAAAAACCAAAAAAAAAAAAAAAAAAAAGAAAGTTTTCTCTCACCCGATGATTCTGTTGGGAGAAGGTTGACTCTTGAAGAGTAGGGCCTGCTTCCTAAAAATGGCAGTGCCTGAATCAGATCTGCACTAGTACAGAAGTCAGCATTTGAATGCAGAGGGTAGTTTTTACTCAGTGCACTGTGTAAAGACATTATCCGAGCACTGCTGTATGGAAATGTAACCCATGGTTATAGGCGACCTTATACCATGCAGCCTCCTTCAATTTTCTCACTTGTTCTGTTTTGTGCATGCACAGGGTTCCTCTACCAGTCATCTCAGGTCAGACTCTTTCTGACACAATACCAATAGTTCTTGTTTTTAAAGATTGATTTTTATTTTTTTCCAGACCTATATTTATTAGGAATGAGATGTCAGTGCTTTCCCAAAGCTGAAGAGGTCATAAGAGAGTAGTGGGTGAAGTCCCCTGAGCTGGGATATCCGTGGCCAAGTGATGACTGTAGGGAAAATACCCAGCTCCTGCAGAGGCCTCTCTGTCCGACTCTGAGAAGACTTTGGGGAAGCCACTGAGAACTGCATGGAGCCCTGGTCCCCTTGGAGCTCCTTCCACAGTGGCCACAGTGGCATTCCACATAGAATCTCTGCTGCTGCCAGGTGCTCCCAGCCCCAGAGTGCCAGGCTCAGGGCAGTCTCCTCAGGCAGTCTGGCCTGTGTGCCACGAGGTCATCCTCCCGCTTGGTGGGTGGCTTCAGACTGGGAGGGGATCAGGGTCTGCTATGTCACTGGCGCAGATGGACAGAACTACACCACCACACTTCCTGGCTGTTCTGGCTTTGTCCCCTTCACTCTTTTCTCAGACCCTTTGTCTGGTGACTAATCTTTACCCCCTTCTGCTGTGTGCTCTGTGCATCTTGTTCTCCCACGGTTCCCATGTGTGGCTGACAGTGCTTGCCTTTACCTCCCTTTCCTCATGTTCCTGCTGCTTCTTGGCCACCAGCATTGTGTTAGTTTGCTCTTGACCCTCTTCAGTCACAGGGATTTGCTTTTTCCGTCAGCAGTCCCACATGCTTCAGAGCTACGTGCTCTGAGAAAATGACTTCCTGTCGTAACATGTGTCCATGGAAAGTCTTTAGAGGTTCATCTACGTGCTCTGAGAAAATGACTTCCTGTCGTAACATGTGTCCATGGAAAGTCTTTAGAGGTTCATCCACATTGGCTCATCTTTGTGCCCCAAAGCCAGCTCATTGCAGCCTCTGGGTCCCAGTTCCCTGTGAGGGTCAAGACTTTCTCTTCATATCCTCGGAGCCCACCTTGGAGAGGGTCTCCAGAGTTGACAGTTCTGCCGCGGCACCCCTGCTTCCTTAGGGACCTGGCTTCAGCTTTAGTTTATTTTTAAAATATACTTATTTTATGTGAGTGGATGTTTTCCTGGCTTGTATGTCAGTACAGCCCATAAGTGCCTGGTATCCATGGAAGACCGAAGATAGCATAGAATCCTCTGGAACTAGAGTTCCTGATGGGTATGGGCACCCCTGTGGGTGCTGGGAACTAAACTCCAGCAAGTTCTCTTAGCCACTGAACCATCCATGTAGCCAGTGGCTCTCCAACTTCCTAATGGTGTGACCCTTTAATGCAGTTTCTCATGTGGTGACCCCAACCATAAAATTATTTTTGTTACTACTTAATAACTATAATTTTGCTACTGTTATGAATCATAATGTAAATACCTGTGGTTTCTGATGGTCTTAGGCTACCTCTGTGATAAGATTGTTCAACCCTCACAAGTTGATTCCCCCGGAATTCTAGACCTTCTGTGCCCATTTTATTTTTAGTTATATGTATTTGTGTATGTCTGTATGGGTGTGTGCACATGTAGGCAGATGTACCTGGAGACCAGAATAAGATGGATATTGCCCTGAAACTGGAGTTACAGGTTGTGGTGAGCCAGTGTGGGTGCTGGGAACCAAACTCAGGTCCTCTGCGAAACAGCACATGCTCTTAACTAACTGCTGACCCATCTCTCACGGTAGTTCCTGGAGCTTCTTTGTTTTCTGCTTTAGAAGGACAGTCCAGGTTCTTCCTACACATCTTTTGCCTTCTGTTTGGAGGCGGCTGCTTCTCTGTGTGCTGTCCCTGTTAGTAAGAAATAACACTTAATGACTGTAACTGTAACTCAGTGGGTTTGCAGATGCTGTACTTGTTTTTATGGCCCTTCTGAACCAAATGGTTTAGCCAAGGAATCTTTTTTCTTCCTTTTAAGGATAAACATTCACTGATATTTCCTATTTCCTTTAGACTCTGGAACTTCACTTAATATCATCTACTTCAACTTTATTTCTCTCTTTTCTTGCACTGAATGTTTTGATATGTAAATGAAGCAGGCCCTATATGGGTGCCATGCTTCTCCTCGGTGTCTCATTCGTATCCCAGTTAGCAAAGCTATGTGATGTCATCTTTAAATTTTAAAAGGAGAAGATCTAGGCAACTTAGAATACAATTTTTGCAGTAGAATTTGACTTGAAGCTTTTCTCATGAGGATGGGGAATGGAAAGAACCCTTGGAGACCTAGGACAAGAATTCAGAGAACATGTTCCTCCTGCTCAGCTGCTGCCTGTTGCAGGCTTCGTCTGTTAGCATGCTTCCTCTTGGGATCCTGGGATTGAGCAAAGGCCTCCACACGTGCCAGGGAGCCACTCTCCACCAAGCCACATCTTCGGCTGTGATCAATTTTTACCCCTGGTCTCTGTCTGTGATATAGGTGTCACATAATTGACGGCTCACTGGGTGGTTTTCAGATGGAAGTCTGCTTTACTCTAGCAATACCTCTGCAGGCAGTGATGAAGCACAGTGGTGATATGCAGATAGAATAATTAGATTTATTAAAAATTATCCATGTGTATTTTTAGGGCTTATTTATTTTCTAGTACTGGGGACTACCCCCTGGAGCCTTGTGCATGCTCAGCAAGAGTTCTGCGGTGGAGGTACAGTTCCAGTCCTGTCTGGTTTTAGACTCTCAGTCACTGAGGTTGTTGGCATTGTTGTTTTCAAGTTGATTTTTTTAAAAAATTGTAATTGCTTCATTAAAATTTAGAATATTTTGGCAATGACTTAGCTTTTCTTTAAATTTGAAAACATAGAAAGGTTTGTCATTATCTCTACTAGAAGTTTCCAATGTGTAGAATCTGGAATTTGGCGTTGAATGCTAGCTTTCACCTTAACACGTTAAATCGGCATGCTATCTGGGGATTTCATTTTAGATAACAGGAGACCAAGTCTGACATCCTGCACTTGAGTTGCCTTTGATGAGTGTTGGAATGCTTTTATATTTTCCTGGTAGCAGTAATTTTTTTGAGAATTAGTGTTTTCTTTTCATATCTTCATGTTATTTACTTTATTAACCATAATTAAAAGTCCTTGCCGGGCGTGGTGGCGCACACCTTTAATCCCAGCACTTGGGAGGCAAAGGCAGGCAGATCACTGTGAGTTCGAGGCCAGCCTGGTCTACAAAGTGAGTCTAGGACAGCCAGGGCTGTTACACAGAGAAACCCTGTCTCGAAAAACCAAAAAAAAAAAAAAGTCCTTGCCAGTTATGCTTCTAAAAATGTGTTCAAGCACTCGTATTTATCTTCATATAAGTGTAACTTTTTATAACTGTGTAGTGAGTGCTGCTGACACGGATTGCTCTCAGCACATTTCGAGTACAGGAAGTAGAATGCTGTGTCTCCACGTCTGATAACTAAACACAGAACAAATTTCTTCTTTTAATTTCCCAGATGGCATACGTCTGGGCTTGTTTTTCTATTTTGATAACCATGTTGTTAAAATAAAATATGAGATGTGTAAATCTGAGATTTCAATTTGTAGATGTAGAAATCCTGAGCATTTCTCTGGCAGCTCTCTGATAGTTTATGCTTAGCAACAATTCTGCCTGTCCACCCCCAGCCAGCAGGAGCTGCAGGGTGTCTGGTTTATCTGGGGGAAAAGGTATGGAATGAAGTGACTGTTGCCCAACACCAGGCTTATTGTTCATCTTAGATCTGGGATGTGACCCTTGTTCCATTCAAGAACCCATGAAGCAGGCTGTGGAGTGCATATTTATAATCCCAGTATTTGGGAGGCTGAGGAAGAAGGATTGCTATAAGTTCTAGGATGTCCTGTGCTGCACAGTAAATATCAGGCCAGCCAGGGCTACAGAGCAAGACCTTGTCTCAAACAAACAAAATCCCTGAGTCAGAGAGCTTTCATCCCGGTACCTGCACCACTGACTAAACACATGGCATTGTTTGCCACCTGGGAATATGCCATACCTTCCCATTTGTGCCTCTCTTTTCAAAGATAAAACCCATGGTGGTAAAATGGATACTTGCTGTTGAAACATTTAAACTTTCCTGAATATTTGAAAATTTCAGAATGAGATGTGGAGAGGTAGAACTTCATATCATAGGAACTGTGTGCTTCAGTATAGGAGGGTACTGTGGGTCACCCGTGATGAGCAATGGACCACACACTCCCGGAGTTAACAAATAGTTTTCCAGCTGATGGTGGACTGTCTACCTGGAGTTGCTGGGCTGTATGGTGACCATCTCACTGCCTAGCCATCAAGACCTTTACTGTTCTTGCTGCTTTTCATTTGTCACACACACATGAAAGGGTTTATTTGGCTTATGGTTCCAGTAGGATAAGAGGCTGTCATGGTAGCAAGCAGCAGGATCTGGATGATGAGAGCTCACATCCTTTTTTGTTGATTTGGTTGGTTGGTTTGTTGAGGTTTTGTTTGTTTGTTTGTTTTTCAAGACAGGGTTTCACTGTGTAGCCTTGACTGTCCTGGAGCTAGCTCTGTAGACCAGCTTTGTTTGTTTGTTTTTGATACAGGATTTCTCTATGTAACCCTGGCTGTTCTGGACTCACTCTATAGACCAGCTGCCCTAGAACTCACAGAGATCCATCTGCCTTTGCCTCCTAAGTGCGGGGATTAAAGGTGTGGGCCACCATCACATGGCAAGAGCTCACATTTTGAACTGCAAGTAGGGACAAGAGTGTAGGGGGAGGGAGAGAGAAGAGCATGCACAGAGAATGGCTGGAGAGTTTTTAAATCAGAGCGTAACCCAGTGGCACACCTTCTCCAACAAGCCCATACCTCCTTCTGCTAAATCATATAGTACATACTATATCGTTTTCATATTTAATCTTTGCAACAAATCCATTTTCCTTCCTTCCTTCCTTCTTTCCTTTCTCTCTATTTTGGTTTGTTTTGGTTTTATTTTGTTTTTTTTTTACGCGAGTGTTCTGCCCATGTATATGTCTGCACTGTGTGCATGCCTGGTACCCACAGAAGCCAGACAAGGGCACTGGATCCTCTGATTTTGGTTTACAGATGGTGAGCTGACTTCTGAATACTGGAAACGGCCTCTGGAAGAGCAGCCAGTGCTCTTAACCACTTAGCCATCTCTCCATCCCTAGAATAATCTGCTTTCTAAAAGAGAAACTTTCTCAGAGTCACACAACCAGTGAAAGCGGACTTTTAAGCCCTATCTCTTGCCTCCTGGGTCCATTCACAGAAAATCCCATTCATTGGGAAAGCAGAAAAGCCAGTCTCTCCCCTCATAACGATAGGCTTCTGATACATCCTGCCTTCTCTGGTGTCCCCATGCCACCTTTCAAAGTTCTTTGCCTTGGGACTCTGGTAGAAAGTAAAAAGAGGAAGAGCTGACCCTGTTGCTCTTTAGTGTTATCCTTACGGCTCCCCGATTGCATGTGCTGTCCAGGACATGAGGGCAGGAGTGCACTGTAGCACTGGGTCACGTCTTCCTTCCCCATACAATTGCCTTTTCCCTTTTCAGCACCATGAAGTCATGGTGGGGGGCTGAAGGGAGGGCTCAGCAATTAAGAGCACTTGTTGTTCTTGCACCTCCTTCTCATTTGTTCGGATTAACTTTCTTCCAGTCTGACTCTGCCCAGTTGATAATGTCTGCTTCCTTTCCTGCTCAGTTAGAGTTCATAAGATTGAAAGAAATGCAAAAGGAAACAAAATGATGATTTCTGAAAAGATAGAATGAATATCTGGAGAAACATAGTAGAGTGAGATCTGGTGCTGTATTGATTGTTAGGGAATTAGCTTTGAGTCTTTTTCCTAGAGTCATTTCTACTGTTAAGTGTTAATAATTGTGTCTGTACCAATGCCGTGGTAATCCTGTGAACAGAAGTGACACCCAGACTGAAGAACACTGGAGTATGCCCCCTACTAGACTAGGGGGGTCTTTGAGGGTGCTTTCTTTTTGGGAATCAGTATTATCTCAACTGTGTGAGCCAAGTGTAACAAAGATATATCCTTGTGGGATTTGGGGGACTGGGAGAGGACCTGTACCACTTTATAAAGGGGACCTAGAAACTCACAGAAATGTGTCTTATTCATCACAAAGCCAGTTTGTGTCAGAGTAGAGTTTGTTCTTAAAGACAAGAGCTGATTTTCTATTGGTGTCTTTTACTTAAGTCAATCTGTGAGAAGTCCTCTACATTCTTTCTATTAAAATATTTTCATTGTTATTTTTATTTGCTGTGTGTGATATGAATATGTGGGGTGTATGCGTGTGCCATGGCATATGTGGAGGTCTGATGATAACTTTCAGGAGGCAGCTCTCTCTTTCACTGTGGGGTTCTGGGACTCAAATTTAGGTTGTCTTGTGTGCCAAATGTTTTCACCTACTGAGCCATCTTATCAGCTGGTTTAAAAAAATATTTTCAATGAAGTACATAAACATTGTTTTTGAAAGCCAAGTAAGATTTATTTTTTATATTAAAAAAATAGAAGTCTAAAATGGCTAATTATTCATTATTTAAAATTTGAAAAAGAATTGGTTTGTGAGAGTGCTCTGCTATCTAAAATAAAAATAACACTTTTTAAAAAGGCAGCATTCATCTGCTATTTCCACCCTGCCCCCCAACCCCTCCCCCGCACGTGTACACACACACACACACACACACACACACACACACACACACTGCCTTCTCCACCTCAGTCCCACATCTCCAGCTTGGTTTTGTGTCCTCGTCTGCCCTCTTAAAGGGTTCTAAACCCTTTACATTTCCCAGGACATTTGCATTAATACACAAATGCCTCGGACATTGATTGGAATGCATCAATCTTCCTTCACATGGTGTTTTGCCACTTTTGGATGTGTAAGAACTTCACAGGAATGTGTTTCTCACTTCCCAGCCTCATGTTCTCAGTGTCATGCTTAGTGCTTTCACACATTACAAACACACCACACTGCTGTGTTCTTACTTGGACAGTCAGTGATCCTTCTGGCGCTTATCTTCCTGGTTAGAACTGAGATGTGGAATGAGAGCTGGCTGGCCAGGCACCACATCCCCATATGTGTAGGTAGAACTGAGATGTGGAATGAGGGCTGGCTGGCCAGGCACCACATGCCCATATGTGTGGGTTGGGTCCCGTGTTGCCATTTGTGCTTCTGAGTGTCCAGAAGCTTCTCTGAGAGTTCCTTTAATGTGATTTCTGTTTTATGGTGTTCCTTGGGCATCGTGGTCTCTTGTCTCAAGCACTGTCCTCCTGTCTGCCCAGTTGCTTGCATAAGGTCCTCTGGCCTACATTTGCAGCAGCCCCGGTGGCAGCAGTGTGTGGTTGGTCACCTTACTTTCTGCAGCTTTGCTTGTGTGGAATTGCTATTGACAGGTGGATCCTTTGTTTGCACTTTTATCTTTTCTGTCCATTTCCTCTTCCACCTAGCCTTTTTAAACGTTGAAGGGGTTTCTCCATAGAAACAAGGACCTGTGCTTCTGTCTGAGCATGAATTGAATCGTTGTGTGGCAGACAGGCTCTGGAAGCTGTGATGTGATTGGAGAGCGTCATGGTGTACAGACTGAAAGAGCTGCAGTGAAGCTAACCCAGGGTGTAGATTGTTGCTCACAGCAGACCCTAAGTTATGTTTGGGAAGAAGCACTGTGGAGATGTCTCAAGATACACGCTTAATTTTTTTGTCATGCCTCCCCAGGGTCATTTAGACTGCTTGTATTTTCCTTGCTTTGACCCTGATGGCCTTGACAATTTTGAGTACCACAGGTTACCAGCTCTATAGCGTATCTCTCATCCAAGTCTGTCAGACAATATTCTAGGTGATGCTTGGAAGACCTATCAATATGGCTCCCACTGTGACTGTGTACTGTTGACAGTCATCTGAGGCTCCCCATGAGGCAGTGTCAGGTTTTCCACTGTGAAGAACTGTTTTCCCCAGTTCCACACTCTACTCTGAGAAGAAGTCTCTCTCCTGAGCCTTCTGTGTCTCAGACAATGTCTGCAGGTTCACGAGTAGCTCTGTCTCTGCTAAGATGTACAGATCTGTGTTTCTTATTACTGTTGCTGGGGGTAAATGTAGTGACTCCTTAGATAGCATTCTATCACATTAGCTGTCATAAATAGCCTAGGCATGGTGCAAAGGGTGCAGGAGGGTTGCATGGGTCAGTTATATTCAGTAGGGCCACATTTTTTATGAGGGGTTTAACATTTTTGGTGTTTGGTGTTCTTCAGGGTCTTGGGGCCAGCCTCTGGACAGTCTGTCCTCCCTCCCAGTATCAAGGGGCAGTTGTGTCCTGTGCTGTGGTTGAGATAAGGATTGCCTCTAGTTTTTTTGTTTGTTTGTTTGTTTGTTTTGTTTTTTGGTTTTTCGAGACAGGGTTTCTCTGAATATCTCTGGCTGTCCTGGACTCGCTTTGTAGACCAGGCTGGCCTCGAACTCACAAAGATCCGCCTGCCTCTGCCTCCCAAGTGCTGGGATTAAAGGCGTGCGCCACCACCGCCCGGCTTACCTCTAGTTTTTAACCTTTCCTCTCTTGTGTCTTTTTTGTATGAGTAAAAGTTGTCTTAGGTTGTGGTCTCCTATATCAGAGACTTCCTTCCAGCACATTCTCATTAGTCATTCATTGTTAGGAGTGAGGTAAAACTGGCTAAGAAACTCAAGGAGAGAATAGGGGCAGATAGATATTTTTTAATCAATTAATCAAATTGTTTATGTATGTACTGTGTCAAGTATGTAGAGGTCAGAGGACAACTTACAGGAGTTGGATCTCTCCTTCATCGTGTAGGTTCCAAGGATAGAGCATTCAGGTCGGCAGTGTTGGTGGCAAGCACCTTAATTCCCTGAGCCATCTCACCACGTGGTAAGTGCAGGGCTTACAGGTGTTTTTTCTGTTTACAGTATGAGAAGCTCTCTTTCAAATGAGTCTGTGCTCTGAGATTGCTTGACTTCTTTGTTGGGGTAGTGTTAAGCATCCTAAATGTTAATTAATTGGTCCTGCTTGCTGTCTGTTACTTACATTGACTCTGATTGGTTAAATAAAATGCCGAGGCCTGAGACTGGGCAAGGACAGAAAAAGGTGGAACTTCCTGAGAACAGGAAGCCTGCACTTTAGACAGAGAAGAATTGATTCCAGCCAGGAGCAGCAGGAAGGAGGCACACACCATGGGTTAGAAAAAGGAACCTCATTCCACATGGCCAGGAACATTGGCATATCGTGGAGAATGGCAGTCCAAGGGGACGTATGTATATATGGGATCATATTTGGGTAATAGAATTAAGAGCTAGCTTAGATGGGCTAGGATTGCACCATCCAGGCCAAGGCTTGTTAAAATCCACATGGTGTCTGTGTGTGTTCATTTATAATGGCTGGTTAAGGATTAACAGCCACCGAATCAATTAAATATAATATAAATTTTGGTAAACAATTTAATTAATTATTTCTACAAATGGCACCTAATGCAATTTAATTAATTTTTTTTTACACTTCTTTCTGGCTTGATTTTTGTGTCTGTATAAATCCTGGCCTTGCCAGGTGGTGGTGGTCCACGCCTTTAATTCCTAGCACTCTGGAGGCAGACACTTCTTTATGAACTTATACATGATGGGAGACAAAGACACAGCTTTATGTTTGAATGCCACACACAGCCATAGGGCACCACATCTTTGAGAAGACTACCTTGACTTCTTTCTCAAAAGTCACTTGACCCTCTGTGTCTCTGCTCGGCTGTGTCCCAGTGGTCTCTGTGTGGCGTCTTTCCGTAAACTTGTTCTATCTTAGTTACTGGAGCTTTATAGTGACTCTGAAATGAATTTATAATGTAACATCCAAAGACATATATATGTATAAGTTTTTGTGGATCCTCTTTCAGGAATCTGGGCCTAAAGACTTTAGGGCTTTCATGTGAACTAGTCTTTCAAACCATTCATGCAGATCACCCTCTCTGGATATCTTCTTTGGCACACTTCTCCCTGCTTTTCTGCTTCAAGATTATCTGAAGCTCCCATCAGTCTTCTGCTGCCTGGCCTGTTCTCTGTCCTCTCTCCACAGACAAAAATAAACAACTGTCACACTTGGTTATATTTAAAATCCTGATTTTTTTTTTTCAGTGCTTGGGGGTTGAATCCTGGGAGTGCATCTACTAAAGTGTTCTTCCACAGAGCTGCATCTCCCAGCCCACTGGAAGTTTTAAGTGGTTTATTTTCTGAAATGTTTACTTTTGAGTAGGCAGGGTATGTTGTTTCAGGTTTTTCTCCTGTGGCTGCAGTTTTATTGCTTGTGACATTGGCAAATCCTTTCATTGAAATCAGAGGTAAGATTTTAGTGAAGAAGTAAATTTCATTCTTTCTTCTGAATATTCCAGATGTTCTGAATTCAGCTTGAAGTAATTGAATGTTGAGTGTATGTTCTTCATTCAGGAGTCAGTATTAAAGCCATTGTCTTTCCTGTTTATCATCGATTAATCTTTTCTATGTTGAATTAAATAGTTAACAATGAGAATTACTCAAAATACTCAAACTCTGGACTGCTGTAAAAAGTATTTCTAATTGAATGTATGAATTCTTTGTAACTCATTGTTTTTCTCTTACTGAAGCCAATCTCATGTTCTCAGATATGCTTCATACTAAAGATTGAGTATGTGCTTAGTCTCTCTCCATCCAACCATCCCTGACACAGAGAGTGTGCTGCTGTCCCATAACAGCTGGCACAGACAGATGTGTACTCCCGCCCCATAACAGCTGACACAGACAGATGTGTACTCCTGCCCCATAAC
>CAJQZJ010033039.1:3455631-3500600 GCA_907164525.1 Lophiomys imhausi | reverse complement strand
GTACTCCTGCCCCATAACAGCTGACACACACAGATGTGTACTCCTGCTGCATAACAGCCGACAAACACAGATGTGTGCTCCTGCCCCATAACAGCTGGCACAGACAGATGTGTACTCCTGCCCCATAACAGCTGACACACGCAGATGTGTGCTCCCGCTCCACAACAGCTGGCACAGGCAGATGTGTGCTCCTGCCCCATAACAGCTAGCACAGGCAGATGTGTGCTGCCATCCCATAAGAGATACCTTTCAGCTGGGCAGTGTTGGTGCATGCCTTTAATCCCAGCACTTAGGAGGCAGAGGCAGGCAGATCTTTGTGAGTTCGAGGCCAGCCTGTGTACAAATTGAGTCCAGGACACAGCCAGGGCTACACAGAGAAACCTTGTCTCAAAAAAAAAAAAAAGAGAGAGAGAGAGATACCTTTCACCATTCTGAAGCGCTCGTACAGACATGTGTTAGTGTTAATTTGTTCTTCAAGTACAAGCCCTTTATTAGAAACAAGAATTGTGTGCACAAGCATGACGGCCTGGGTTCTCTCCCCAGCCATGCACGTCTGTGCTTGTACCTGTAAGTTTAGCACTGCGAAGGGTCAGGGATAGGAGGGCAGCTGAGGCTTGCGAGTCAGGCAGCCTAGCAGAAGAAACAGCAAGCTCCAGGTTCAATGAGAGGCCCTGTGTCAAGGAAATAAGGCAAAGAGTTAAGGAACAGTATACATGATTTCTTCTTGCCTTCACACATGACTATTTGTACACACATATGCACACATATAAGGAGAAGGAATAGGAGAGTGGGGAGGGGAGGAGAGGTATCAGTTTGTTGGGTTTTGGATGAAGTAAAGTTGTCCATCAGCCCCCTCCTCCCACTCATATCTTACTCCAAACACAGAAATAGTTGTTCTGGTGGGATGTGTCTCTATGAGTCTACAGATGTAGTAAGAAAGCATATTGTAGCTCCCAGTTGCCCACATTTTTCTAATTCATTTTACTCTGTGAGGTGGTTTGAACAATGGAACATTCCTCATTTCTTCTTTTGCTTAACTGCCTCTTACTAGAATACACTTTTATGCAGCTAGTTGCCTTTGTAATAAATATAAACTATGTGGCACCACATGTATTTGTCACGTGCTTTCCCGCCTTTGGAGGAGAGCTTGCACTTGTTTGCCCCATGCATTTGGGAAAGTGGCAGAGGACTAGCTTTCTGGGCCTGTGCCAGGTGCTGAATGTAAATATAAGATCCCTGGACTTAGTAGGGAGGGGGAGGAGAGAGAGTGAGCCAAAGAACTATAGGCTGAGGAGGCAGAAGAACGACAAAGCATCAGAAAAGGATGAGCCCCACAGGCTGTGAACCTCTGACAGGGTATGGAGGGTTGTCCCTTCAGTGGACACTTGCAGAACCCTGAGAAGATGAGAAGGAAGGAGTTATAGAGTGGGAGGGGTGTACAGCCTCAGTTGTGTTCAGCTAGCTTTGTAATTGAGGAGAAGCCACTTCTGAGGATAAGGGATCTTGGTTACAAGGTAGCATGTGATGTGAGAACATTCTGTAAACTGAATGGAAGCTCTGAGCATCCCGTAGCATGCACCTCCTAGACTCCCTGTGCCTCTGTCAGTGATAGAAACACATTGATAGGAAACGCAGGGGGCCCAGATAGAAGTGTGCATATGTGGTCAGCCCATTTCCAGTGCTGTTTCCATGCAGGAATTCCTTCCTGGCCTTTTAAGGACATTGGTTACTTCAAATCACGAGAACAGTCCGTTGGAAGACGATGAGATGTAAAGATTCTCCAAGAGCTGCACTGGTGAACAATCAACATGCACGTTGTTAATTCAAAGGCAATAAGACTCAGGAAGTCTTCAGATCATGGTCACAACCATTTCACACTGGAGCCCAGATGAGCTCTGCCAGAACCAGGGCTGGTATTTGGAGAAAGGCCTTGCTCCTCACAGTCACTGTCACCTTGTTGCAAAGTATGTTTGTCACCCTTTGTGACAGTGAGTCTCCTGGCAGCAGTGACTCATTCTCATGAGTGAAAACATCAAGTTTTATATTCAGGAACAAACTGGAAAAATCCCAGGAACCTTGTTTCAAGAAATGATCAGTTTTGGAAGCAGTCTTTGAAATTGGTAGCTTGGAAATATGGCTCTAAGCTGTTCTGCTGCCTTACTAGCATATTGGAATGCTAGGTCCTAGATGCTGGCAATGATGGCTGTGCTTGCCAGTGTTCCAATGTTGGGTTGGGTTTTATTTCTGTGAAGAGAGAGACACCACAACCAGGACAACTCTTTTTTTTTTTTTTTTTTGGTTTTTCGAGACAGGGTTTCTCTGTGTATCCTTGGCTGTCCTGGACTCACTTTGTAGACCAGGCTGGCCTCGAACTCACAAAGATCCGCCTGCCTCTGCCTCCCAAGTGCTGGGATTAAAGGCGTGCGCCACCACCGCCCAGCTAGGACAACTCTTATAAAGGCAAACATTTAATTCAGACTAGCTTACAGTCTCCAAGGTTTAGTCCATTATCATCATGGTGGGAAGGCAGTATGCAGGCCGAGAGTTCTACAACTTGTGCCAAAGGCAGCCAGGAAAAGACTGCTCCACACTGGGTGGACCTTGAGCAGAGACCTTAAAGTCCACCCCCACAGTGACATACTTCCTCCAACAAGGCCACATCTCCTAATAGTGCCACTCCCCATGTACCAAAAAAACACTTGAATCTATGGGGGCCAACCTATTCAAACCACCACAGATACCCTGCTGTGAACCCAAGCTGGTCAGAAATCTGGGCTAGGAAAATACTATCAATTTTAACAGAAAAAGCAATGTGTTAGAAGCTTTCATTGTGGGATGAGGGACAGAGTTTATAGGAAGTACTAAGTCATCTAATGCTTGGCTTCAATTTGTTGAATAGTTGAGCAATATCAACATAACACAAAAGAACTTTTCTAAACCCAGAACACCATAGTAGTTAGTGCTTGTGTGTTTTAAGATATCAGCTAAGAATAACTTTAAAAAAATACTTAGAATGTCAACCATCTCTTTCAGTGTTTGGACAGTATTTGTCTGTTATTAATTCAGTTCCAGTATTTTCTTCCTTTAATATTTTGTGTTCTGAATATCTACATCTGTAGGTTTTTTTTTTCTTTTTAAGACAGGGTCTCTCTATATAGCCTCTTAGTTGGGTGTGTAGCTTGCTGGAAAAAAAGAGTGATTTTGTGATTTTTTTTCTCTTTATATATCATCTAACAGAACTTTTGTGTAGAGGAAAGAAGATATAGATATTATATTTAAAGAATTGAATGAAAGACCTGTTCTTCCATTTTTAGGTGGGTAGGAATGGCATGGGCTCATGGCATATTTTACAGGTACAAGTATATGCCCATGTCTAGTCTCTTCTTGCTGGAGAAACCTACAAATAATATACTTCCTAGCATCAAAGGGCACACCTAAAACCCAGGTTGTCGTGAGTCTGAGATAATATTTCCACCAAAAGAAGGACTTCAGAGCTAGGAGAGAAATATATAAAATGAATCCAGAACATTATGTCAAAATACTAACCCAGGAAACTGTAAGCAACTACTGGAGCTAAATGAGAACTCAGAAACAAACTTTACTTATCTTTTAAAAAAATAAAGTGGTTAATCATATTTAAGAATTTTCTCAATAGGAAGTTTATAGGGGCAATTATATACTATTTAGAACTTCAAGCTTCACTTTGTAACTGCAATGGTTTCAAACTCAAAAATTTAGTTTGAATGCATGAATCCCAATTCTACAGTTGTCCCTCAATATCTCTGTGATTTTTTTTTCTAAAGATTTATTTATTATGTATACAGTGTTCTGTCTGCAGGTATATCTGCAGGCCAGAAGAGGGCACCAGATCTCATTATGGATGGTTGTGAGCCACCATGTGGTTGCTGGGAATTGAACTCATGACCTTTTTTTGTATCAATGGATTCAACTAATTTTTGATTGAAAATATTTTAAAGTGTCTATGAAGTATATAAAAGGTTTTTAATGTAACAATTTCTTATAAAAACCATCTACATAACATTTATATTGTATTAGGTATCACAAATAGCCTAGAAATGGATTAACCTGTATATAAGTTGGTTATATGTAAATCCTATGACATTTTATGTAAAGAATTTGTCTGTTCATGGATTTTGATACTGAAGGAGGTTCCAGTAACAACCTTCTATATGGATAACAAGAGATGGTCGTGTCTCAAAAGTCTGGTTACCTTCATGAAATTCTGGAGAATCATTTCATTAACTTGGAGGTAGATAGAAGAAAGGAATCAGGTAATGATCTCATCTTTCCACTATGAATTGTAACAATTGAAAACCAGGTAGCAAATGAGAGGAAGCTTCTTTCTTATAAAAAAAAAAAAATAAGATGCTTAATGAATGAATAGAATAGAATTGATAAAATGGAACTCTCATAATTTTATAAACTCCAAATGAATTACAAGATCAAGGTTCATAAATACATCGCCAACTGCTAACATGAAAAGAAAGATACTAAGATATCATGTGGTATGATAGAAGGAATGGCATTGAGTGAAAGGCCAACATAAATAAGCATCTTTGCAAAGAGGTAGACCTGAACCACCAAGTCCCTGGATCCAGTGGTTGTTCTGTATCTAATACTGAGGGCAGAGTAGTGAACTAAATTGTACCATGTCAATCTGTAACATATGGATGTTACATATGTTAGAAAATCTGGATGAAGGAAAGTCTACAGATGGACTGCACCAGGTTAAGGACTGCACCTTAACCAAATACATTGTAAGAGGAAGGAATATCTGAAAAGCTTGTGGATTAAAAGGTTAGGGATTGTGACATACTTGGGAAGCTGGAGGAAGGAAACTCACAAATTCATGGGAACCCCACACTAAATAGCAAGGACCTGTCTCAAATAACAAAACAATGAAAAAGGAAACAAAATCAGGCTTAACAACACAGTCAATGCTAAACTATAGTGCCTAGGAATGTACATTTATGTGTTAAAACTGTGAAACGTGATTATTACTATAAAACTTGGGAAAGCCTATAGTTTGGGGGGAAGGAGGCATTTGAGATATGGCTGAGGAATGTTGACATATTTCCTAGAATGGCAGGGATCTTGTTTTGATTTAGGCGGTGCTTTTAGGATGTTCAACTCACAATAAGATATCAGACTATGCATGTTTTGTGTTATTTTAAAGGTAAATGTTTAAAACAATAAAGCCGCAAATGTTTGAATGTTAAAAAAAAAAGTATGCACCATCATGCCTAGCTCATAGGGTTGTTCTTACATAGTATTTAAAAATAATTTTGTCACTTATAACAATACTCATGCCAGGCGTTGGTGGCGCACGCCTTTAATCCCAGCACTTGGGAGGCAGAGGTAGGCGGATCTCTGTGAGTTCGAGGCCAGCCTGGTCTACAAAGTGAGTCTAGGACAGCCAGAGCTGTTATACAGAGAAACCCTGTCTCGAAAAACCAAAAAAAAAAAAAAAATAACAATACTCATTTGTACATTGCTGTATCGTATGAGTTGGCATTGTATGTACTTGGTAGAACCCTGTCACAGAGCAGTGACCCTTGCTGTGGCTATGATGACCTGGTATTCACAACCATGCCAGGAAATTACGTGAAAAGCTCACCACAACCTAGGGTTTTGGGATTCCTTCTCCTCATTCTTGAATCTTGAAGTTAATTATTGTTGAGGGATCAGAAAAACTAAAGACTTCTCAGGGGCCAGAGAGAGGCAAGATGGGGTGCTACTATTACAGAGGACCCAGCTTCGGTGATCACCACTGCCTTTTTTTCCAGTTTAGAACATCCAGTGTCCTCTTCCAGCATCTGAGGGGCACCTGCACACATGTCATACACACAGACATAAAAAAAAAAATTGTCAAGTCTCTTTTAAAAAGAAAAGTTAAAGACTCATAAGAACAATGCTGGCAATCCAATTGGAACAAAAACAGTTTTGTCAACAAATAGAGCATGGACTCCTGACTTAAATCTCTTTGCATGCTGTGATGATTGGCTTGGTGGAGTGGTTTTTGGCAGTGGTTTTTCGAGGGCTTTCCCAAGACACACCCCTACAACAGTGTGTCGTGTGGTGGTGGATCTCCCAGGATTCACAGCTTCTCATGGCTAGCAATGTCATCTACATGGCTTGCGAGGTTTCTTAGCAATGCTCCTGCAACTTTCAGCCACAACTGGCTCTGCCCAGATCAACCATGAAGGAATGCCAAGCTTCTCCCTATGTCTGTCATATGTTATTCTGAACTGCCTACTAATTTCACTAGTGAGACCTGACCTCTACCACAAAAGCCCATTAAAATCCTGAATAAGAATCAATTGTATGATGTGTTAACACATATACATACTTTAGATGTTCAAATTCTAAAAAGTGAAACACATTGTTCGAAAGTGGAATCATTGAACAGAGTCTATATTCTTAATTCAGAATACTGACCTTTGTCTAGTAACTGATCCTTGGCAATGTTAATGCATTTAGTCCTATTTTGTTGCTTCTTAATTGAAGCCACCATGTTAGCCATTCTAGTTGAGGGCCAGGCTTTAATATGGCTGTCATCAAATCTCTCCAATCTTTTGGAATTATGTGATTTTGCATGGCCCACTTATTAAGTGTCTTTTACATAAGTTAAATACATACCATAAAACATTATTGCTTCTTTAAATGCATTTACATCTAGCACATCTATGAGCTGTCATCCAATTTCCTCAAGCCTTTGTGGATTTCTATCAACTAGAACTACATTTTTTGCTGTCATTGTACATTCCAGATTAGATTCTTCTGATTTAAACTATCCTCTAATCTCTATATCTTCTAATCTCAGTTCTATGTCCTTTAATCTAGAAGTCCATTCCTCAGTCCTTTCTTTATCTAAGTCTGCGTTTTTCCGAAAGAGGATATATAACATTGTAATCATTACCAAACATATAATTATTTTTATGATGATAATCAAAACAAAATTATGCAGGATCCAAGTGCCCTCTGCCATTGTATCACCATCTTTTAAGATAGAAAATATTTTCTTTTTAATCTCTTTAACTCTCTCTTTCCTTTGGAGACTTCACTTTATTATTTTCAAACTAATTATTTCTTTTTTCTCATTAATTTATTTACATCCTGATATCAGCCCCTTCCCTCCTCTCCTTCCAGTCTCACTCTCTTCTCCCTCTTCTTTTCTTCAGAGAAGGGAAGCACTCCCCCATACCAACCCACCCTGGCACATCAAGTCGCATCAGGATTAAACACATCCTCTTCCACTGAGGCCAGACAAGGCATCCAAGCTAGGGGAAAGGGATCCAAAGACAGGGAATAGAGTCTATGTCAGAGACAGCCCTTGCTCCCCCGCCCCCCTCCAAATGAAGATTAAGCTACCCACCAGCTACGAATGTGTAGTGGCCTAAGTCCAGTCCATGCATGCTCTTTGATTAGTAGTTCAGTCTCTGCAAGCCCCCATGGGGGCTCTGTTAGTCTTCTTGTAGCGGTCTTTTTTTGTAATTAATACTGTATTTATTTATTCATGAATGTCTATAACACAAAAGGATAATATAATCAGGGGTGAATTTCATCAGCAAGCAAAGTTTTGATTATGTAGTTCACATAGAAATAAAATAGGTATGCATCAATAATAACATTGTCTATTTAACAAATACTGGATATTTAAGGACAATATCCAAACAGAGCTAAAGTTTTTGTTCCTTCTTTTTGAAGAAGGATGTCATATGTATCCCAGGGTGGCCTCAAACTTTTGATCTTCCTGCGTTAGCCTCCTGAATGCTAGGTTTTGTGTGTGTATCACCAAGCCCAATGTTCAGGTTTTTTTTTTTTTCCTTTCTTTCTTTTTTCTTACATTTATTCTTGTTCAATTCTTATCCCTTCCGAGTCCCTCTATCCTTCCTCCCAACTCTTCCACAAGACTCTCATATCTCAGTCTAATGTTAGGTTGTGGATCTCAGCATTTGTTTCAATCCTCTGCTGGGTGGAGCCTCTCAGGGGACAGTTATACTAGGCTCCTGCCTGCAGCCATAGCAGAGTCTCATTAATAGTGTCAGGGGTTGACTCTCCCATGGGATGCGTCTCAAGTTGGGCTAGTCATTGGTTGGCCGTTCCCTCAATCTCTGCTCCATCTTTATCCCTGCACATTTGTAGGCAGGGTGAATTTTGGATAGAAAGTTTTGTGGGTGAGTTACTATACTCCTCCCTCCACTGGAAGTCCTACCTTGCTACTGGAGGTAGTCACTTCAGTCTCTGTATCCCCTGTGGCTAGGAGTCTCAGCTAACTTCACCCCCATATCCTCCCAGGAGCCTCCCCTGTCCCAGGTCTCCAGCTTATTCCAGAGATGGCCCTCCCTATCAGTTTCCCTTCTCTCTTCCAGCCCTAGTGCCTCCTACATCCACTCTTCCCCTACCTGATTCCCACCTCCTCTCCCACCCAGTTCCCTCTCATCATCCACTTCCATTATCTGTTTTATTTCCCCTTCTGAGTGAGATTCAAGCATCCTCCCTTGGACCCTCCTTGTTACTTAGCTTCTTTGGGTCTGTGGATTGTAGCATGGTTATCCTATATATATGGTTAATATCCACTATAGGTGACTACATGCCATGTGTGTCTTTCTGGGTCTAGATTATGTCACTCAGGATGATCTTTTCTAGTTTCATCTATTTGCCTGCTAATTTCATGACTTCCTTGTTTTTAATAGCTGAGTAGTATTCCATTGTGTAAATGTACCACATTTTCTTTATCCACTCTTTGGTTGATGGACATCTAAGTTGTTTCCAGTTTCTGGCTATCACAAATAAAGCTGCTATGAACATAGTTGAGCAAGTGTCCTTGTGGTTTGGTGGAGCATCTTTTGGATATATGCCTAGGAGTGGCATAGCTGGATCTTGAAGTAGAACTAGTCCCAATTTTCTGAGAAAGCGCCAGATTGATTTCCAAAATGGTTGAACATGTTTGCACTCCCATCAGCAATGGAGAAGTGTTCCCCTTTCTCCACATCCTCACCAACATGTGCTGTTGCTTGAATTTTTTATCTTAGCCATTCTGATGGGTGTAAGATAGAATCTCAGAGTCGTTTTGATTTGCATTTCTCTGGTGACTAAGGAAGGATGTTGAGCATTTCTTTAAGTGCTTCTTGACCATTAGAGATTTCTCTGTTGATAATTCTCACTTTAGTTCTGTGCCCCATTTTTTAGATTATCTGGATTATTTTTGGATTATTTGGTTTGTTAGTGTTTAATTTCTTGAGTTCTTTATATATGGGACATTAGCCCTCTGTCAGATGCAGGGTTGGTGAAGAACTTTTCCCATTTTGTCCTATTGACAGTATCCTTTGCCTTACAGAAGCTTTTCAGTTTCAAGAGGTCCCATTTATTAATTGTTGATCTTAGTGCCCAAGCTGTTGGTGTTCTGCTCAGGAAGTTAATTATTTCTTTTTATGATTTTTTAATACCTAGTTTCTTTTCTCTTTTACTGTTTTTCAAATTTAATACATTACCAGTTCAGATTTTGGGGCTTCTCAGTTTTACCGTAGCTCCAGGAAAATGTCCCGTTTGCCTTTCTGTGCATCTGCAAGCTCCTCAGGCTAGCACATGTATATGGTGATTGGCTCTGCCCACTGGTCTTGGTCTAGCAGGTTGTCCTTGCTAGTTTTTGGGCTGGAGCTGTTGTTTGCCCTTCTGCGAGAGCCAAGCCTCACACCCATGGGCACCAGCCAGTATCCGCACCTATGAACCCCAGCTCTGGGTCACACTTCTGCATGCTGCATTTTGCCTGTGGGCACCAGAGCTCTGGGAAGGTGTTGTGCCCACACCATGGCAGGTGCTTCTCAGGCTGGTGTGCACTCCCACTGGCTGGAGCTCAGGCAATTCTTTCTAGCCATGGTGGACCTGCTGGCTCCACTGCAACCTGGTAAGTTGCTCGCCTGCTAGGCCATGCACTGAGTCTTCAGTTCCCTGCTCCCAACTGCAGCTCGAAGGCCCCACTCAAATATCTGAAAGTTGGTCCTAAGGCTCCATATGGGCATTTGGCCTCTCCACAGTTTGCTGTTCGGCCGCTGGCTGGCTTGCACAGTTGCTAGAAAACTGCCTTCCCAACTACTTCCATGGCTTCCATGCCTGGCTGGGCTTAATGCCTGAATCTGCCTAAGTTTGGATTCTTTTGCTACCACGTTTGATGCCATTTATCACCAGGCTTTCTCGACCTGCCAGCTTCTGAGTAACAACATAGAGACATATTTACGTGTTATAGCCCAGTTCTTATAGAGAGATATATTTATGTGTTATACTCAGGCCTTATAGAGACATATGTATGTGTTATACTCAGGCCTTATAGTCTTGTTCCCAACTGACTCATACAATTTAATTAACCTCATCTATACTAATCCACATTTGCCATGTGGCCCATTACCTCTGCTCAGTCCCATACATCTGGCTTCTTCCACCTATCAATTCTTCCCATAGTTTCTACCTCTGCCTGGAAGTCCCACATTTCCTCTTTTGCTTCACCTACAGGCTCTCCGCTCTTTATTAAACTAATTAGAAGGTGATAGAGAAGAATATTTACAAAATACTAAGGCAGGTGATGACCCAACAAAAATAACAATACTAAAGTCTAAACAGTACTCAGCTCTTTGCTGGTACAGAAACCAACATTTGAATAATACCAAGACAACCTTTCCACAGTGCACAAAAAGATTATCCCTATATTAATGGAATTTACATTAAATGTGCTTTTCTTCAAAGGATGCTATACTCAGTTTTCCTTATCTGTGGGTTTTGCTTTCATGGATTAAAAAATAATTGTCATTAAAAAATAATGAGACCCTGTTTGTAAGTCAATAAATAAGAAAAGGTGGGCTGTGTCTGAGGAGTGACACTTGTAGTTGGCCACTGACCCCATATATATTCCCACACATGTGCACGGACACACACAGATATTATACACTAAGCTATAGTCTAGCAAAAATATTTGCTAAGTCTATGTCTAGTAAAGTAATTATTTTTACAAAATGTCAAGACCTCATAAAAGGCAATCCAACTGTAGAGTGGGGGAAATAATGGCTCAAGAATACTAAGCAATATGCAAGATGCCCTTTGGCAGTTTTACACCCTAAGACTAGGCTCTTGTGTCACTCTGGATTTCTACTTCTAGATTTCTTTCCTAGAACATGTTCACAGCAAAGCTTTTGCAATGTCTGCAGCAGCACTATTTATAATTTCTAGACAGTGGCAGCAGCCCATGTGTCAGCAGATGGTGATGCCACTGCATCATGACATGGTGCCACTCCACATTGGAAGCACTGGGATTCCTGCAGTCCCTGGACAGCCGTTTCCAAAAGACGAAGAACTGTGATTTCATTCACAGCACGTCTAGAAAAGCACATTAAGGACTGTGGGCAGGTTGCAGGGAGGTATATTGAGTGCAGAAATGCACACATTAAAGGAAATCTCTGAGGGTGGTGTTCTTTCTTTGTCCAATTTATTTATTTTTTATTGAAGATAGATTTTTTTTCTCATGTAATACTCCCTGATTACATTTTTCCTCCCACTACTCCTCCCAGTTACTCCCCACCTTTTCTCCCCTCTGTACCCACTTCCTTTTTGTCTCATTAGAAAACAAACAAGCTTCTAGTGGATGATAAGATAAAATAAAACAAAAACTAACACAGCGAAATAGTATAAAACATACAGAATGAAAGGAACTCAACAAAAGACTCAAGAAACAGTTACAGGCACAGAAACATCCCATAAATACACTAACCTATAGGTTTAAAAGTAAGATAAATTGGCATGGGACTGAGATGACATGAGAAAAGGAACTTCTTTTTTTCTTTTTTCTTTTGGTTTTTCAAGACAGGGTTTCTCTGTGTAGCAGCCCTGGCTGTCCTAGACTCACTTTGTAGACCAGATTAGCCTTGAACTCACAGAGATCCTCCTGCCTCTGCCTCCCTAGTTCTGGGATTAAAGGTGTATGCCACCACGCCTGGCAATTGCAGACAGCTGTGAACTGCCATGTGGGTGCTGGGATTTGAACCTGGGTCCTTTGGAAGAACAACCAGTGCTCTTAACCTCTGAGCCATCTCTCCAGCCTGAAAAAAGGAACTTCTAAAGATGCCATTGAGTTCGTTATGGTTGTCCATCTACTTCTGGGCATGCAGTCTACCTTTAAGAGTAGTTTGTTTCTCCGTTGGAGAAAACTAAATTTTCATATCCAAATAGTTATCAGTTGGAAATAGTTTCAGGGCTTGGGGCTGGGGAGTGTCTACTTCTCTCAGCTCAAAGACCCCCAACTGGAGCAGACCACTGCAGGCCCTGCACATGCTGCTTCAGTCTCTGTGAGCTCATGTGTGTGTTGGTCCTGTTGTGCTTAGAAGGCCTTCCTTCCTGGTGTCCTCCATCCACTTGGTTCTTATACTCTTTCTGCCTCCTCTTCCACAAGGTTCCCTGAACCCTGAAAGGATGGATTTGATGTAGACATTTCATTTAGGACTAAATGTTCCAAGGTCTCTCACTCTTTCCATAATATCTGGCTATGGGTCTCTGTATTTGTTCCCATCTGCTGCAGGATGAAACTTCTCCATGATGGCAAGGCATCTATGAGTACAGCAGAATATCATTAGGAGTCATTTTATTGCTGTGTTCTTTTAGTAGTACAGTACTATTTAGTTTCACCCAAGGTCTCTGGGTTATCTGGTTTTAGGTTCTTGTTCACCCAAGCAGCATCAGGTATGGGTTCTATTTTGTGACATGGGTCTTAAGTCAAATCAGGTATTGGTTGGTTAATCCCACAAGCTTTGTTGCCACCATTGCACTGGCTTTTTTTTTTTTTTTTTTGCAGATAGCACACCATAGATCAAAGGGCTTGTGGCTGGTTGATTTTTATGTTTCTCCTATAGTAGCCTGCAGAATACATTCCTGTATCAAAAACACTGGAATGTAGGGGTGAAGGCTCTATGTAGGCACCATCTTGACTTCTCCATGTTTAATGAGTTGTATAGGTGTTGTCTTCAGCAATGGGGCCTTGCTGTCAGTTTGTAGAATGCAACCTATTGTCTTGGCAACAGCTTAGGTTGTTTGGGTGGTCCCATGAGACCCTCTGCACCATAACTCAATTAGATGTAACTCATTCCTGATATTGGAAGCTTCATTTGATGACAAGAGATGTCCAGTTGTGGCTGTCTACCCCATTACTTGGTGATTGTCTTCAGCTCACCTTCATATATGTGTATATTTTAGGAAGCTTTCATGTATTGGGTTTCCATACTACCCCTCTGGTCCTTTAAAGGTTTCCATACTACCCCTCTGGTCCTTTAGTTTAGCTGTCTCTCTCCATATTCCCTCTTTTAACCTCTTCATCTCTCTCTTCCCATTCCAGCCAAACACCCTTCTTATCTATATCTATCTATTCTATTTCCCTTTTTTTTTTTTTTTTTTTTTTTGAGACAGGGTTTCTCTGAATATCTCTGGCTGTCCTGGACTCGCTTTGTAGACCAGGCTGGCCTCGAACTCACAAAGATCCACCTGCCTCTGCCTCCCAAGTGCTGGGATTAAAGGTGTGCGCC
Organism: Lophiomys imhausi; assembly: GCA_907164525.1. Classification (NCBI taxonomy): domain Eukaryota; kingdom Metazoa; phylum Chordata; class Mammalia; order Rodentia; family Muridae; genus Lophiomys; species Lophiomys imhausi. The sequence goes on along the minus strand of CAJQZJ010033039.1, from coordinate 3,487,020 downwards.
ACCACCGCCCGGCTCTATTTCCCTTTTCTAATGAGATCTGTCTGTTTCCTATAGTCTATATAGTCTAGTGGTTCTCAACCTTTATAATGCTGTAACCCTGTAGTACAGTTCCTCATGTTGTGGTGACCTCCACCTATAAAATTATTTGTTGCTACTTTCTAACACTATAATTTATGAATCATATTGTAAATATCTAATATGCAGGATATCTGAGATGCAACCCCCATGGATGTCTCCACCCACAGGTTGAGAATTGCTATTCTAGTCCCTTACTCTATACTTATCCTCTGAGGTTCTATGGATTATAGCTTCGTTATCATTGCCTTTACAGCTAATATCCACATACAAGCAAATATATACCATATTTGTCTGAGATACCTCACTCAAGATGATTAATTTCATCCATTTGCCTGAAAATTTCATGATGTTTTTGTTTGTTTGTTTCTGGGGTTTTTTTTTTTGGGGGGACAGGGTTTTTCTGTGTACCCTTGAGTGTCCTGGAACTCACTCTAAAGACCAGGCTGGCCTTGAACTCAGAGATCACCTGCCTCTGCCTCCTGAGATTAAAGGTGTGCACCACCACCACCTGACATTATGTCATTTTCTTAATGACTGAGTAATACTCCATTGTGTAGATGTACCACATTTCATTATCCATTCTTCTGATGAGGAACATCTAGGTTGGTTCAATTTCTGGATATTATGAATAGTGCACATGAACAGAGTTGAGCAAGTGTTTGTCCTTGCCAAAGTCCCACTTTGGCATGATCAGGGGAGACTCGAAAGATGGGCATAGCATTGGGTGTTTAATTACTCTTCAGGCTTTTCTCTTTCTCTGAGGGATTAAAACTTAATGACCTGAACTGGTGAAAAACTCCAGACTTTTTAACTCAGAGACTGACAGCAGGGAGCTAGAAACTTAATTACCCAAGCTGGGGAAGAACTCCCCCAACTCTTTTTTCTCATGGACCAGCACAAACAGAGCAGCCAGCAGAAGCTTGGGCTCATTAACTCTTTGTAAGCTGGAGAGAGAGAGAGAAAGGGGGGGGAGAGGACCATACACTCATTCAGTGGATAAAGCAAATAGCTCTAACCATGGATGGAGCCAGAGCTGTTAGTTTCTGGCAAGCATTAACTCTCCAGGAGCCAGGGACTGGTTGCTTCTGGCATAAGCCTGCCATCGAAGCAGCTGGGGAAAACAATACAGATAGCATTCCAGAGAAAAAAGCATGCATACACTTACATTTGGTGAACAAAACAAGCAGGCTTCAACAAACCTCACACATGCATACATACATACATACACACACAAACATATAGACATATATGCACACATCCATGCAGATACATACATATTTACACATACCTATATACATATATACATACAGAAGACAATCAGACAGATGAACATATATTTGGTGGATGATGGATAGGGCAAACCCTACTCTATCCAAACAACACACATATGTACATCTGGGTGGATGAAGCAGAGGGGCTTCAACACACAACATTAACACATATAAACACATACGTACAATTGGTAGATGGTGGGTGGAGGAAAATTCCAACCAACCAACATTTATTCTTTGTCCTTAGTTCTTATATACAATTTGGTACAAAGTCTTTATGTCAGAATTAAAATTACCTCATTAAAACTAGTACCTAACTCAACATTTTTTATCACAAGCTCATTATAAGTTCAAAACATTTTTTTTATTTATAACCTCATTATAAGTTCAAAACAGCAGTTTTTTATGTCATAGGTTCACAAGGTTTTTACCAAGAAACAGGTCATCTGTCTTGTCTTGTATAGCTAACCATTTATTCTCTGTTTTTATATTCATACGTCCTTTTTTATTATTATGGTACACACCTGGACCCATGATCTCATTCTTGGACCTAGCCTATTTCTCAGTTACAAATTACATGCTTGACAGATGGAGGTTCACAGTGCTTTTGATTCTAGCTTTAAACTTTCTACCAACTATCTTAACTTCCTAAAATTAATTTGAATCAGATCAGGAATTCTATAAAATCATTATCAGGAATTATGAATTCTTTATCTGAACAGCATTATTTCATGAAAGTACATCTTCCTATTGATTCTGCAGGAAATCTACTCAACAAGAGTGGGTAGTGCCTATGAAATAATCATACTATGCCATAGGCAGTGAGGGTCTCTTCATGCTCAATTGCATTATGCCAGACATATGAGACAAGCATGGAAAAGCATATCCATAGCAAGAAGCAACCCTGAGACATAGCCCCTTGGGCCCATGCCTTCCAGGGGTAAATCTATTGCAGCTATGCAAAACAGTGAACTGCTTCCAGGAAGCCCACTTGCTTGCCATAGCTTTTTCTTGCATGGCTCCTGGCTTGTCCTTATGGTAGAATAAAATATCCTTTGGGTCTATGCCAAAGAGTGGTGTAGCTGGGTCTTGAGATGATTGATTTCTGTCTTCCTGAGGAACCACTATGCTGATGTCCATAGTGGCTGTACAAGTCTGCACTCCCACCAGCAATGGAGGAGTGTCCACGCCCTGGCCAGCATGAGCTGTCACTTGTGTTATTGATCTTACCCATTCTAACAGGTGAAAGATGAAATAGCAAAGTAGTTTTGATTTGCATTTCCCTTTGGGTAAGAATGTCGAACATTTCTTAGTGTTTCTCAGCCATTTCAGTTTCCTCTTTTGAGAATATTTTGTTTAGATCTGTACCCTATTTTTTTTTTTTTTTTTTTTTGGTTTTTCGAGACAGGGTTTCTCTGTATAACAGCTCTGGCTGTCCTGGACTCACTTTGTAGACCAGGCTGGCCTTGAACTCGCAAAGATCCGCCTGCCTCTGCCTCCCAAGTGCTGGGATTAAAGGCGTGCGCCACCACTGCCCGGCTTGTACCCTATTTTTAAACTTGGTCATTTGTTTTCTTGATAGCTAGTGGTTTTGGTTCTTTATATATTTTGGATATTAATCCTTGTGGTGGTTTGAATAGGTATGGCTCCCATAGACTCACGTGTTTGAAAGCTTGACCCATAGGAAATGGCACTATTAGATGGTGTGACTTTGTTGGAGTAGGTGTGGCATTGTTTGAGGAGGTGTGTCACTGTGTAGGTGAGTTTTGAGGTCTCATATATGCTCAAGTTACACTCAGTGTGGTGTACAGTCCTCTCCTTGCTACCTGAGGATCAAGATGTAGAGCTCTCAGCTCCTTCTCCAGCACCATATCTGCCTGGATGCTGTGCTTCCCACCATGGTGATAATAGACTAAACCTGTAAAACTGTAAGCCAGCCCCAATTAATGTTTCATAAGAGTTTCCCTGGCCATGGTGTCTCTTCATAGCAATGGAAACCCTGACTGAGACATGTAGAGCTGGTAAAAAACAAATTCCCTCTGTGTCTGAATGATGTTCTTTGATGTATGGAAGCTTTTCAGTTTATAATCAATATGTCAAATCCTATAAAGCCTTAAAAACAAAACCAGTTTTCATTATAAACTTAACAATTCACCATTTTGGAAGAGAATAGAATTAATTACACATAGGCAAGATGTGTTCAAAATCCCAAACATTCATTCGATTTTACCAATAAAGACTCAGGAGCCAGATGCTGGGGTGAAAACCTGCCAGCTCAAAGAGGCAGAGAAAGCACCCAGCTGACCTTTCTACTCAGCTAATGTCCCAGAAGGAAAGAAGCCTTCCTTTCTCTTTCTCCACACTGCCTTAAATACTCTTCAAACTCAATGTCCCTTTCTACTTCCTGTGTGTGTCTCTATCCAGACTTCCTCTCACTCTTCCAGAACTATAGAAATGACAGAGATTGCTGGCACCTGGAAAGTCAACCAAGATTCCTCTGCAACATTGGAGCATCCATCTCTTCAACCTATTGGCCCAGAATATCTGACAGATTTTTCTGTGAATTAGGGATTATGAAGGACTTGTCTACCTTGTCCTGGCAGAGTTCAGCTGTTGACTTTCTTTGTGTCCTGCTTGTCCACAGCATACTGTCTGCAGTTGAAGCCAGGGCAGTTTCTTAAGCTTGCCACATTTGAAGCAAACTCCATATGGAGATTCTTCGACGCTCATCATCTTCTTTGAAGTAGTGTGGGGGTGCTGCCAGGAGCTGACATGTCTCATTGTCAAAAAAATTAATAAAACATCTTTAAATACCATATTCTATAGATCTCTAAGATTTTTGAACACCATCTATCATCTATTTGAATAATCAAGTGTTGCTCGTCTCTTTCTATTTACTATCTGATTAACTTAGAAAACATCTGTGATTGACTAAACTAGTACCTAACAAAACCACAACTTTGATTGACTATTAACTTTACATTTCTTAATTATCCTAAACAGTTTCTGATAGTAGCTTTCAAAATGATTAGAACTTTTCACTGCATTTTTAAGAATTACTTAGGTACAATACCCTAAAAAAATTTGATACATAGTATGTTGTAACTAAATATATAACCTTAATTTGTATCACATACAAAGATCTATACAAATGTAACCAAATATAACCTTAATTTTTGCATCAATATACAAAGATCTTTAAGAATAGATTCAAAATTCTGCCCTTTTTTCCTATTATTCCTATACCCTCCCTTTTTAAAAAAAAATTAAAAGGAGATATTTTAACTCTAACACAGTGAAACTATTTACAATATGTAGCTATTTCTGCCAAATTTTCCACAGTGTTCAGCTTGGATATATTTGGAAGTCTTAGGATTAAGTATTTTTAAGTTCAAAGTTCTATAAAATGTTCATGTCAGTCTCCTATGAACTCAGGAACTTGAATGTCCTGAGCAGTTTGTAGTCTGAAGCTGATTTTTTGGATTGTGTTTGTTAGTGTAGTGGCAACTCTGGATAGATAGAACACAGCAGTCAACCCAAAAATGTCCACTGTTTGGGTACTTAATAGAACCTCAATCTATTAGGTATGTCCGAGGGACACAAACTTATTTCCTAGCTACCTGCTCCAGACTCAAACCTGAAAACACGTACAGGAAGCTTGTTTCTAGAATTAGTACTTTGTATTATTACTACTGTCGTGACAGAAAGTCTGTATATACATAATAATCTTATAGATTGTGAGATAATATTTATAACTTAAAAAATTTAGAGAGTCAGATGAAAACCAAAAGATTATGTGATTAGTGGCAATAGGATAGTCCCTTATTTTTGTTTTCTTCTGTCCCAAACCAGGCGGCTCTTGTGATACGAGACAGAGATTTTTTATTTTCCTTTAACAGCCATGCATGGGTTTAGAGAAGGAGAGAGCCATGCTCCAACTCCAAAGCCAGCTTTAATTAAAAATTGAATTGGGCTGTCCAGGCAGCCACTGGTATGTCATTTTTTAGTTTTGGAAGCTGCAGGCCCTGCACTTCCTATATAATCAGATATATTTGTCCCTCTCAGGTCTCTGAGGTGGTTGAAGAATAGATAGCTAGAGTCTCATAGTTAAATTTTGAGTTGTTTGGGAATCAAGAGGGTGTTCTAAGAAGATGCTTTTTAAATTGTGATGAAAGTTGAGTTGGATATAGAACTTTAAACTCATGGAGATAGGTCGACAGTAGAATGTTGAAGTCAGGTGCCAAATACATATAGACTGGACATTGGGATTGTATGCCAAGCCATATAACTCTCATAATTTTGGCCTAATTACCTCTGTTGTTTTGTATTGTATTTATTATTATAAGAGCAAGAGCCATTTGTTGGACTGAAAGGGGGAGCTGTTGGGGGGAAAAGATAATATCTTAAACTTATAAAAAAGGAAGGGGATGGGTGGGTTGAGGCGGAAGAGGGTGGAAGGGTGGGACTGGAGGCGGGGTAGGGAGGGGATTTCAATTGAGATGTAACTTGAAGAAATAAAAAATAAAGTAAAAAAAAAAAAATTGAATTGGGATCACATAAAGGCCATTTGCCACTCATGTCTGTAGAGGACAGAAGAGACTAGATGGAGGTGGGTGGTACCACTTGGCCACTTTACTCCTTTTCTTGGGACATTTTCTCTTGATGCTCACTCTTTTTCTTTAGATGTTTCACTTGTCCAGTAGTCTTTGGATTCCTTAGTTGGATCCTTTTTGTTTTTTGTTTTGTTTTTTTTTTTTTTTTTTTTGGTTTTTCGAGACAGGGTTTCTCTGAATATCTCTGGCTGTCCTGGACTCGCTTTGTAGACCAGGCTGGCCTCGAACTCACAAAGATCCGCCTGCCTCTGCCTCCCAAGTGCTGGGATTAAAGGCGTGCGCCACCACCGCCCGGCAAGTTGGATCCTTTTATTCCCCTGGAAAGATAAAACCAAAACCCTGCCCCAACCCTAAATCCAGGGGTGGAGCTTTTTTTTGGGGGGGGGCAGATTATGTCTTTCCCAAAGCAAAATGATTTTTGGCAACAGAAAAAATATCTTTCTATTGAAATTTTTTTTAATTATTTGGAAAATTAGTATGTGTGGATAAATATACCCATTTCCCCCTTTCTTTTATATATATATATATAAATTCAATGTTTAAGTGTATTTACTTTTAGTCACAAAAGACATTCATTTTGAATTTCAGCCAGCCCTTTGTAATCGGCTTTTAAATTTAAATCACTGTAATTCCTATGTGCCTCTTCCTGCCTCCCAAGTGCTGGATTAAAGGTGTGAGCCACCAGCACCCTGTTCATTTTGATTCTGGAGTTTAGAAAACAAGTGACTTGAGAACTTCCTGTTTCTGCTGAGATTAAAGGCATGGGCTACCACTGCCCTGCTCAAATATTTTATCTTAGCCCCAAATCATTCTAACTCTTGGAGATTTAGGTAACAAGTTTGAACTGTAGTAACACTTTGAATTTACTTAAGACATTTTAAATCTCTTAACTGTGTTTTTAATACCAAATAACAAAAATGTCCTTTTTATTTGAGAAGAGAACTGAGAAGCTGATGTCCAAGATGGTGTGAGCCGCCTGGCAATCTACAGTCTAACATTCTAACATGGAATTAAGATCCATGGTTTAAGAAAACCCATTTTTCAGCCGGGCGGTGGTGGCGCACGCCTTTAATCCCAGCACTTGGGAGGCAGAGGCAGGCAGATCTTTGTGAGTTCAAGGCCAGCCTGGTCTACAAAGTGAGTCCAGGACAGCCAAGGATACACAGAGAAACCCTGTCTCGAAAAACCAAAAAAAAAAAAAAGAAAACCCATTTTTCATTTCATGCCAGTAAGGCAAGTGTGCCTTTGGTAAATTATCATTTGAAAAAAATTTTTTGTTGTTGTTTTATTTTTTTCATGCTCAATCAAATGAAAGACATTTGTTAGTCTTTATAAGTTAGTTTAGATTGAATGACCAAGCTGTCTGATGAAGTATTGCCTCTCCTTATTCAGGAGATCTCTCCTGTTCAAAACTAATCTTTATAAATGTTGTTGGTATCTACAACTTTCTTCTCTTGTGGAAACAAAGACAAAACTTCTTCACCAACTTAACACATATATCAGTTTCCATCCTGAGATCAACACATCTTTAAAATATACAGATTGATTTAATTCAGCCATTTTTTCTACTATCCAATGTCTCTCTGCAGCTCTTGTTTCTTTATCATTAGCATTTAAAAATTTTAATGTTAATAAAGCACTATGTAATCTATCTCTGAAGGTATTTATTACTTTCTGTTTATTAAGCGTATCTTTTAAACTATATCAGATCTTTCTATAACTACCTGTCCTGTAGGATTGTGTGGTATACCTATAATATTTTTTATGTTGTAATATGCAAAAAACTGTTTCATTTTACTAGAGATATATGCTAGAGTATTGTCAGTCTTAATTTGTACATGTATCTCCATAATTGCCATAACTTCTAATAAATGTGTAATTACAGAACCAGCCTTTTTGGAACTTAAAGCAGTTGCCCATTGAAACCCTGAATATATATCTGTGGTATGGTGCACATACTTTAATCTTCCAAACTCTGCAAAATGAAACAAATCCATTTGCCAAATTTCATTTCTTTGGGTACCTTTAGGGTTACTTCCTACAGGTAATGGAGTTTGGTTATACAAAGAACAAGTAGGACATTTCCTTATAATTTCCTTGGCTTATTGCCAAGTGATAGAAAAATCTTTCTTCAAACCTTTGCTGTTTACATGGTGTTTCTTATGAAATTCTGAAGCTTCCAGCATATTTCCTATTAGCTGATCAATTTCATCATTACTTTGTGCTACAGGGCCTGGTAGACCCGTATGGAATCTGATATGTGTTATATACAACGGGTGATTTCTATTTCTGATTACTTCTTATAGTTGAATAAATAGCGAAGTTAATTCTGAAACATCCAGAATAAGTTCAGTGGTTTCAATATGTAAAACAACTCTTTCTGTATATTGAGAGTCAGTAACTGTATTAAGAGACTCATGAAAATCACATAATACCATAAGAATGGCACACACACACAGCTCTGATTTCTGAACTGAATGATAAGGGCTCAGAGTTACTTTACTTATTTTTCCTGACTCATAACCTGCCTCTCCTGATTTGTTTGCATCAGTATAGAATGTTGGAGTTCCAGAAATTAGTGTCTCTTTTACTGTATGAGGGAGAATCTAATTAGTTCTTTTTGTAAACTGAAGTCTCTTGCTTTGGGGTTATTTATTGTTAATCTCTCAAAAAAATTACTTCAAGCTCTTTGTGAGTGTTGATTTTCTGCCCATAATGAGGCAGTTTCAGCATTAGTAAAGGATATCACAATTTCAGCTGCGTCTATTCCTGCTACATGACTTTTTTTCAGGAGCAATTTGTAATCCCCAACAAGGCAAAATTCTCTTTATTTCACCAAACAATTTTTTCTAAGGTATCTGCATCAGAATTACCCAATAAGATATCATCCATACAATTGTAAACTATAGATTGAGGAAACTGTTTATGAATTATTTCTAACAACTGTTGTACAAAACATTGAAACGAGGTAGGACATTCTTTCTGGTAAGACTTTACAATGATATCTCTTTATTGGACAACTATTATTATAAGTAGGTACTAAGAAAGCAAACCTTTTCCTATCATGCTCCTGCAAAAAGGTTGTGAAATGCAGTCTGTTAAATCAGTCACTATCAAAGATCAGGACTGATGTAATGAAGAAGGTGGTGAGACTCTAGGCTTTCAAGAGCCCATTGGCTGCATCATCATGTTTATGGCTCTTAAACCTGTTAACAGCCTCCATTTTCTTGGTTTCTTTTTTATAACAAATATGGGGGCATTCCATGGGCTGGTAGAGTCTTGATTGTAATGAGCATTCAGCTGCTCTTGTACCAGCTGTTTTGCTCCTGTGATTTTTCATTTGTAATAGGCCATTGTTCCATCCCTACAGGTTTGTTAGTTAGCCATTTTTTTTTTTTTTTTTTGGTTTTTTTTGAGACAGGGTTTCTCTGTATAACACCTCTGGCTGTCCTGGACTTGCTTTGTAGACCAGGCTGGCCTCGAACTCACAAAGATCCGCCTGCCTCTGCCTCCCAAGTGCTGGGATTAAAGGCGTGCGCCACCACCGCCCGGCTGTTAGTTAGCCATTTTAAAGGAAGGAAAGTTGGTACCTTTGAAAAACCAATACCTGTCATGTCCTGCTTATGGGCAACCAGGATGGTCTGTGACTGTTCTGGATAATATCTTTTAATATTTTTCTCAGAAGGATTTTTTATTCTATGATTTGTTTCTGAGATTTGAGGAATGTTGATCTGTGTTTTCCATTGCTGAAACAAATCACATCTCCATAAATTCATAGCTATATTAGCCACATATGGCTTTAATTTTCCTATTTGTGCTTCTGGCCCTATACACTCACCCATCTTGCACTTTATTTTACCTGAAATAAAGTTCCAATCCCTAGAAACTGAATATTTACCTCCAGAAGAGGCTAATCTGGAGGCCAAGATTTTAGTGAAATTATTGTTACATCTGTTCCTGTGTCTACTAACTCTTTTATTCCAATGCCATTTATTTGTATTTTCAGCTTCGGCCTCTGATCATTTGTAAACAGTTTGCTGAAATACTTGTTTTCTGGACTCTCCTGAATTGTGTGTTTTATCTGCTGAAGCTCTTCTGCCCTTGATGACATCCAGAGCAGTGTTGCCTTTAACAACAGGCATTAAGTCTTTTAGTTGCTCTGTGGATGAATTTCTCCGATGCTGACAGGAAACGATTTAATCAAATTTGATTTGGGGGCCTGTGGGAAGTGCTCTAGGGCTTTTCCAGTGGCAAAGGGTTACCTTCCCTATTTCTTGTTAATCTGCATTCACTAGTTCAATGCAGCCTTTTGCAACACTTTCTGCATACTCCAGAAGTCCAGGGTCTTTTTTTTTTTTTTTTTTTGTATCATCTCTTAAAAACAAAACAAAAATAAACAAAAAATACTGTTTCTAGGTGTGCTTTGCCTGCAATCCCTTTTCAAATGACTTTGCTTACCACAATTAAAACATCTACCACTTTGGTTTTTCTAAAGATTTTTAGAAATCATTTCTCTTATTAAATTTCTCCATCATAAATGTGAGATCCAATATCAGCTGTATCTCTAATCCATTCCTCTATTGGTGCTGACCTTGCCTTTAAAGGTCTAATCACCCTTTTGCATTCTGAATTAGCATTTTCAAAAGTCAAAGATTCAATTAGTATTTTTCTGACTTTTGAATCTGATAATGTGGAGCCTGACTGACTCCATCTTGAAAAAAGATTCCATTCTGTATTAGGTGTGACTCAGAGCTGACCTCCAGTTCTAGGAACAACAACAAAATGTACCCGACCTTGCATTCCAGGGGTGTTCCCTAGTCATAACCAGAAAGCTCACTCTGAGAAAACATGCAAAAAATTCTAAACAAACTTTCTGATAGTCAAGCTGACCAATAATGGTATGAAAACAACAACAAGCCAATTAGGGATAGACAGATTTGTCTGTCCAAATGTCATCCAATCCTGTGCTAGAAACCCTTTTCTTTGTTTGAGTCCCTATATAAACCCTGTATTTTTGGAGTTCAGGGCTCTCAACTCAAACTGCTGTGTCGGTGATCCTTGGGAGTCCAAGCTCTGAGCTTGAATAAACAACCCTCATGCATTTGTATCGGAGTTGGCTCATGGGTGGTCTTTGGGATCTCGAGAACCAAACAGAACAATAATATTCTATTTACAGCCTAGGTCAATCTTTGCTAAAAAGTCAGTGAAGGCCTCTTTTGGTCCTTGTATAATTTTAGTAAATGACTCAGACCTTTTCCTGATTCTTCACCCTTATCTCAAGCACTTAAAGCTGCTAAGTGACATAGTGCCAAGGTGTGATCATCAAATTCAAGCTGTTTTTTATATCAGCATATTGACCTTCACCTAGCAACTGATCTTGGGAAATGTTAATACCTCTAGCCTTATGTCATTGTTCTATGGCCCTATCGTCCTCTTTCCATCATATTCATCATTGTAATTGAGGACCAACTTCCAATATTGCTGTTGCCAAATCTTTCCAGTTTTGGAAGATAATTCTGTTCTGAGTTGCCCATGAATTTAATATCTGCTTAACATAGGGTGAATGCATACCATATGAGACAATTACTTCCTTAAATCTCCTCAAATCTAATATGTCCATAGGATTCCATTTAATTTCATCATAACCTTGGGGTTGTCTATCATCTCCTGCTAGGTCCCTTATAGTAACTGGATAAACTGTTTTCTAACAATCTTGGGCTGTCCGTCCCTCTTCAGTTTCATCATATGGTGACGTGGTAGGTCTTGTCTAAATTCCTCTGTCTGTGTCTGAGTATGTTCTTATTTGCATTTATAAGTCTTTCTAAGCTTTGTATCTTATCAATACCCTTTTTGTATTTATCTTTTCTGTTCTTATTTGCATTTATAAGTCTTTCTAAGCTTTGTATCTTATCAATACCCTTTTTGTATTTATCTTTTCTGTATCTGTAAAGATTTTTCTTTTCTTTTTTTTGAGACAGGGTTTCTCTGTGTATCTCTGGCTGTCCTATACTTACTTTGTATACCTGGGTAGCCTTGGACTCACAGATACTTGCCTGCCTCTGCCTCCTGAGTGCTGTGATTAAAGGCGTGCACTACCACACCCAGCTAAAGCTTTTTTCTTTGAGTGAGTACAGAAAGCTACTATGGCTATTAAGGATAAAGTATAAAATGCCAAAATGATGATAATCATAATCGGTAGTACGCCAATTTCAGTTACATTATTTAGGTTTTCATTTTCTGCTTCTATTTTCAAGGCATCTAAAGTACTATGGTATTTCCCATCCTTAATTCGCTCCTTGAGGTGGCCCAGGTGACTTACAAAATCTAATGGCTTCTTAGTTTGTCTGCAGATGGGGTGATTTCTCTGTCTGTGTAGTTGTGCATTGCAATGGAGCACCAAAATGTTGTTTTAAATCAAAATCCCAAATGTTCAATTTTACTAATAAAGACTCAGGAGACAGATGCTAGCTCAGAGAGGCAGAGAAAGCACCCAGCGGGCCTTCCTACTCAGCCCATGTCCCAGAAGGAAAAAAGCCTTTCTCATTCTCCACAGTCTTAAAAACCCTTTAAACTGAATGTCCCTTCTTTCTACTTTTTGCTGTCTATCTGTCCTCCAGACTTCCTCTCACTCTCTATGGTTTTTTTTCTTATATTCATGCCCTGTCAATTGGTTGCTTGCTCTGCCTCTTGATCTATGGTTAAATTTATTTAATCCTGTTTACAGAAAGCTCTTTTCATTAAAGGTGTGTGCTAGGGCTGAGCCACACTGCAACATCCTGTTTAAAATAAAAGAAAAGCTCTTGGGTTAAAAGCTGAGCCACGCCCCAATTAGAAACAGGTTTTTCCAGTACACAGTCTTGGTGTTCCCAGTGTGATTGAACACTCTGCAGGTAGTGCTCTTTAACTCATTCATGCTTTGAGCCATGCAACACCAGCTGGGTCAGTAGTTCTTTCATCCTGCTTTGTTTCCATCAGCAGCCCGGAATGAAGGTAATGTCCTTTCGGTTCAATGCCATCAAAACGATGATTCTGTCATATAGCTCTACTGTTCACTCTTCTGTTGCTGTAGCTTTATCAAATCGCAGCCAGGATTTTTCTTTTTCTTTTTTTTGAGACAGGGTTTCTCTCTGTAACCCTGAACATCCCAGAACTCTCTTTAGACCAGGCTGGCCTGGAACTCAGAAATCACCTGCCTCTGCATCCCAAGTGCTGGGATTAAAGGCATGTGTCACCACACCAGTTTAGACAGGATTTTTCTATAAAGACTTGTTAATGATGAGAATAGCTCATCTTGGCCCCACCCTTCACCGGCTGTGGCTCCTAGAAGGGCTCAGATCCAGGGTTTTGAGTTGGCCCACCCCAACATCTATACCATCTATGAACTGCTAGAGTCTGTGAAAGGGACAGTCTTGCAGATCCAAAGCTGCAGGATCTCCATGACACAGGGCAACAACAGGATATCTGAGAGGAGTCCCAAGGTTCCAGTACTAATGGTGTAACAGAAGCCAGGGGCCTAGAACCAGAACAGTGGCTCAGTGCAATGAACATTTTTATGTAAAGCTGTCTGGGCAAAAGGGTATACTGTGCGACACACCATGACACACTGCAGCTTCCACCATGAGATTTTTTTTTTAATTTTCTTTTTGGGGGAAGGTTACAAGGGTGGAGGGCAGATATGGAAGGACTGGGAAATGAGTGGGATTGGGATGACATTCACAAAGAACCAATAAAAATTATGGTAAAAAATAGAAATAAATTTTAAAAGAACAGCTCAGCTCTGCACTGTATGCACACCGTCCTGTGGAACCTGTCTCTGACCCATTTGCCCCAGGTGAACCCTTGGTTTCTGTTCAAATGCTGCCCACCTGACTTGCTCTCAGAATTTTGATTATTGAGACATTTTCATTGGTTCTTTGTTCCCAGCACCGCTCATGTTGTTCACCTTGTACATTGCAGCTTCAAGGCAACTGGCACCGTTGGAAAGAGAAATCTGAGTCCCGACCCAGTGGAAGCTGGGCTGGAGGACAAAGAATCGGGGGAGATATCTGACTCTGAGCTTGAACAGATAGATTCCTGTGCAGACCCCCTCCCAGAGGGAAAGAAGAAGACCAAGAAGGTAAAAAGAATGAAGAAAGAGCTTTCCTTGGCAGGTTAGTACTGGCTCTGACTAACTCTGATCATGGACTGTTTCAGGCCTCAGGAGGCTCATATTTTGGGAGCAAAATGATAACAGGGGTTCACTTAAGAACAGAGTCCATGTGGTGTCCACTGGACCTGATGTCTCTAAGCATAGTGGAAAATAGCTTTTTTATTGCTGAGATGGATTACTTGGCAAAACAGCTTAAGGAAAGAAGGGTTTGTTTTGGCTCTTGGTTTCCAGGGGATTTCAGTTCAGCACAATGGCAAAGATGCTTCTGTCTATGTGGCTAGAGCAGGAGGCAGCTGGTACAGCAGGCTGTTACTTGATCAGGTGGTGACAGATTGAAGTGGAGGAACTGAGCCAGATCAGAACCAGGGTGGGTTTAACCTTCAAACCACCAGCCAAACCCCACCTCCTAAAGAGCCCACAGCCTTCAAAGTAGCACCACAGCTGAGGGCTGAGTGTTCAAGCATGAGCCTCTAAGACACAAGCAGTTATATATTTTAATTTGAGAGGCTATAATAAGCCCTGGTTCTGGTCACAAAGCCTGGTGAGATTTTGTGAGAGATGGTCAGACCATTTTCATAATTTCCCTCTCCACCATGTTATCAAGATACTACATGTATATCTCAGTAGCTCCAGTGCTTAGGACACGCATTTAGATTTACACAGATGTAACTCCTTCTGTGAAACTTCAGTAACACTTTACACTGTTCCCAGCAACACTCTGGCATCCTGACTTTCTTCACAAACAGAATTACATTAAAAGCCAAGGAAATGGAAATTAGCAGGTGTTCAGAGCTTAGCTTGTGCCAGACTTTGTAGTCACAGCCTTATTTCACTTGATTTTTATGTTTTTACAAAAGCCTTGAATGCCAAGTCATCACCCTTGTAGTGATCCAAGCTCCAACAACTTGGGAAAGTGTGAGGTCTATGCACCAGTAAGAAGTAGAACCAGGGACCTAGGCCTGCCTGACCCAGCTATGTCTTCTCCACCCACACATGCCTCGAGTAGCCAGGGCACAGAGACCCTAGAACAAGGTCTGGTGCTCTTTGTCACTAATGTCTAAAAGAGCACTCCCTGCTGTGAGGGACCTCAGGAAGCAGGGTCAGTGACAGCATCTATAGTGCTGTTCTCCATGTGCTTGGTCCATGTGGGACAGGCCCAAATGTTTGGCAGTTCTGACCTTAAATCCATCTCTGTCTACTCTGTGACTAAGAACACAAAAGCTTCTAAGAGTTTGCCCAAGCCCCCAGACTTCTTAAATCTGCCCTGCAAGGAAGCCAACTGGTACTCTCACCCAGGTCCTGTTTGTGCACTCAGAATGAGAAGACACTGGCCTAGATGCAGTTCTTTTTCTTTGTGCCACTTGGGGACAGTGGCCTTGATTGACAATCAAGAGGCAGAGCAGAGCAGAGCTGAGCAGTGGTCTTGCCTGTTCTCCAGCCAGGATCCAGTTCTTCCCACTTCGTGTGTGATCTCCAGCGAGTTTACTGAATTTCACTGAAATTAACAAAAATCGCACAAGTAATCAAAAATATGCCTAGCCGCCGGGCGGTGGTGGCACACGCCTTTAATCCCAGCA
Organism: Lophiomys imhausi; assembly: GCA_907164525.1. NCBI lineage: Eukaryota > Metazoa > Chordata > Mammalia > Rodentia > Muridae > Lophiomys > Lophiomys imhausi. The sequence continues at coordinate 3,471,332 of CAJQZJ010033039.1, read as the reverse complement.
CTTGGGAGGCAGAGGCAGGCGGATCTTTGTGAGTTTGAGGCCAGCCTGGTCTACAAAGCGAGTCCAGGACAGCCAGAGATATTCAGAGAAACCCTGTCTCAAAAACCAAAAAAAAAATATGCCTAGCCATTGTCTGCCCATGCTGCAACTTCATGTTAGTACAGAGTGAACTCCTGCTTGCTTCTGTTCATACCATTTCTCCAGCCCTCATCATCACAATCTCTAAATATTAAAATTAAAAAGCCAGGCTCGTCAGTGTGTGCCTGGAATCACAGCATTTGAAAGCTAAGGCCGAAGGATCCCCATGACTTTAAGGCCAGTCTGTTCTATATAGGGAGTTTAAAGCCAGTCTGGCCTACAGAGTGAGGCCAGTCTCCAAAAAAATTAAAACACATAATTATAGAATACATTAATAGATTAACTTCTTTTGTAGTTTTTATCATTTTAAGTGAAAACTTTGTATTGGTTATTTGGGTTTTAAACTTGGGTTTTAAATTCTAATAAATAGGGTTTTCTTTCCTCCCATTGAAGCAGTGCTTTCAGTGCAGAAAGAAGTGAACTAAAATCAAAAGTAGATTTTGTACTTCTTTGTCGGTATTGCAAAAAGAGAATACACAGGAAAGACTCCTGACAACATTGGAGTGGTGGACATGGGAGAGTTAGGCTCTTTCTGACCGCAACGCTTTACTTTGAGCCTTACCGGACCCTCAGCTGCTTTTTTTTTTTAAGCACTCAGTCCTGCTTGTGTCTGCAAGCCAGGTCAGGAGAGTCCGAGGCTGAGTCTGTTCAGTCAGCCAGTCTTGAGTGAGTGCAGCCTTATTCACTGAGCCCTCAGAGCTTCTCAAAGTGCTAATGCTGGGATTTCATATTCTGGTGGTGCTAGGGGCTTTGTACAGCGTTAGGGACCATGTGGCCCAGTGTGTTTACCTGAGAGCTTTAGCCCTCAGCTTTGTGAGCCTCAAGTGTAACACCTAACAGGTAGGGCCCAGCCTCAGGGATTTGCTGTTTCCAAAGCAGAACCATTGGGCATGAGGCTCCACAGGGGCTGCATAGAATGCTGTCAGTTGCTTACCAAAGCCTTTGCCATCCTAGATACATTTGGAGTTAAATAAATACTAGGTGCCTCCACCTGGTATTTATTTAACAGTGACAGAAGTACCTACGTAGCAGGAGAAATGGCCACTTTTTGGTTTTCAGTTGTGCCCTGCTGTGTCAGGAGGCACCTGTCCCTTAGAACCTCCTGTGGATCTTGCCAAGGTTTATAAACACACAGCAAGGCTGCTGTTGCCCGGTGATAGAAGGGAAGCAGCTTTGTGAAGGGCTCATGTGCATGGAGCCGTCCAGCTGCAGTGGGAGGTTTGTCCAACTTCACAAGACTTGGAAGACTCTTTACAAAGGAAGATTCCTACAGCTGTTCTAGATCAGAGACAAGGCATGTGATGAAGCCACAAAGCAACACAAGTGATCACCTCCCGTGGGGCTTCTGTTTACCAGTATGCTGTGTGCTCCCCAGCTCAGCAAAAGTAGTTGTTTCTGTTTTGTTTTCAAGAAGCAAATGTAGCTGGACAAGAGTCCAGCCGGGCTACACTAAACCCTGTCCCACAGAAGGAAGGAGGGAGAAGCAGATGAATGAGTAAGTGTCCCTTTGTGTGTATAATGATCAAGGGCAGTCGATGGCTCTCCTTGCTTCTTTCTCTCTGGGTGATTTAAGGCATCTTCCCCTTGATGGTAAAGGAAGACTGGCATGCCACTAATACTGGGTTCAGTGGTCTTCAGGAAGTGTGAAGAGCTCCAAAGCTTTTTCCCAGGCCAAGATGAGTAAACTGGTGATCTCCCTAATGTACATGCTCTAGCTGAGTGTGCTGTTTTCGGGGCCCAGGGAGATCCCAGCTTTAGCTCCACTCCAGGAAATCTCAGGGCCACAGTGGGGGGCCTGACCACTCTGAAAATGTTGTTGAACCACCCACTCAAGAGTCTCCAGGGGGCGCCAAAGGAAGAGACAGGCTGCTTATAGTCACTTCTTGTCCTGCAGACAGACACAGCACATCTCCCCCGCCCTTTAGAACAGCACCTCAGAGCTTTACATGCTATCCATAAAGCCATGAGTTTTGCCAGAGTCTTAACTCTGCTGCAGTTTTTAAGCTTCAGCCCTTAGTGCAGTTTTATTGGATTTTGTTTCTTTCTGAGACAGGGTCTCACTATGTTGTTCAGACTGACCTCCAACTCATTGTCTCTGGTGATCCTCTTGCCTCAGCCCCCTGAGTAATTGAGACCATAGACCCACATGCACACGTACCAATGTCTGGATAGATTTTTGAAGCATTAGTCTTAATATCTTTTGCATGATCTTTATTTTTAAAGACTCATAAAAATCTGTTGTATGTGTCTGTGTGTGAGGGTGCCATAGGAGGTCATATGAGGGTGTCAGATTCCCTGGAACTGGACTGCAGGTTTTGTGTGCTGCCTAACATGGATGCTGGGATCTGATTTCAGGCCTTCTTCAAAAACAGCGAGCACTCTTAACCACTGAGCCATTTCTCCAGCCCATTTAAGTAAAACATTTTTGTGGTCAGTTTTGTCAAGATTATTTGTGCCCAATAAAAATCATCAATTTTAGATGTGAAGTTTGATGTGTTTACATATATGTGAAGTCATATAAGAACAAGACAGAGAAAAATTCTGTCATTCCAGAAAATTCCTTCATGCTACTTTTCAAACCCTCCAATCCTGGCAGCTGGTTTGCTGTCTGTTTCTGCAGTTTGCCTTTCCTAGATTGTCTTGTCCATGGACTCACACAACAGGAAGCCTGTGGCTTCCTCCCTTCAGCCTGATGAAGTAGAGGTCTATGCGATTTGCATTCAGCCCTTGTTTATTGCTGAGTAGTACTCCATTTTGAGGACATATTACTACTGACCCATTCCCCAGCTTAGGGACATTTAGGCTGTTGCTAGGGTTTTGAACCTGTTTCAGAGCCTTGGCTCTGTCCACCCCATTGACAGGCCTGGATGCTTTCCATTATGAACATGCTCTTCCTAGCTCAGTCCACATTCAGGCAAGTTCAGATACCAGTCCAAGGGCTGGGTGTGGTGGTGTACACCTTTAAACCCAGCGCTTGGGAGGCAGAGGCAGGCGGATCTCTGTGTGTTCAAGTTCAAAGCCAGCTTGGTCTACAAAGCCAGTCCAGGACAGCCAGGGCTATTACACAGAGAAACCCTGTCTCAAAAAACAACAAACAACAACAACAGGTACCAGTCCTCTACCTGTGTTGCCACTGTCACCCCCTCTGCTGTCATACAAATGGCAGAACTAGAAGAACTTCTGACTTACAGGGAGCCTTTTTGTAACTCACCCAAAGAGGAATCAGCCTGCATTGCTGCCTCTGGAAAACACCACAGATGCTCTTGCTGTTCTGGGCCCCGTAGTCCTCACTGGCCTGGTGCCCCCGATATTTCTGGGCCCTGTGGGTCCTCGTTGACCTGGTGCCCCCTATATTTCTGGGCCCTGTGGGTCCTCGTTGACCTGCTGCCCCCAGTATTTCTGGGCCCCGTGGTCCTTGCTGACCTGCTGCCCCCGGTATTTCTGGGCCCCGTGGCCCTCGCTGATCTGCTGCCCCCGGTATTTCTGGGCCCCATGGTCCTCGCTGACCTGCTGCCCCCGGTATTTCTCCTGCAGGCACCAGATGCTCCACCTCTCAAAGAAACTCAGGTTGCTGCTGCTCTGCCGTGGCACTTGGTGCTTGCTCTAAACTCTTCTCAGGCACTTGGTAACTTTTAAGTCCCTCGCCTTTCTATGCCTGTTCTTGCACCACTATCATAGGGACATCGGTGGCTGCCTGGTGAGCATTTATGATGTATGTGAATTAAATGCCCAACTCGGTTGCCAACAGAGAATGCAGCATACAAAGCAAGAGAGGTACATGTAGCACTTACACCAAGCTCCCATCTGAGAAAACTGAGGCAGCCAAAGCAGGTCAGGAGGTGTGCCACCTTCCCGAAGGTTCCTGTGCTTTCCCTGAGTCTGCTCCCAAGTCCAAAATCTCCCTGTGTACCAGTCCTTCCCGGCCGGTCTGCAGTTGTCCCAGGATGCTATTGGGGCTAGCCAGTAGTGTCCCTCTGGTGACTGTCCATGTCCTTAACCTGCTTCTCCTTTCTCCCCAGGAAGTATCGCACATAGCCCTGCTGTGCTCTTTGAAGTCCCTGATGCGTGGTGACAGACCAGAGTGGAGCACACTCAGGGTGCTGCTGCTGAGAGAGCCAGCCCAGCCTGCCTGTTTGGAAGCCATACTGTATTCACTTAATCAAATGTGGCATGGGAGGGTTTGGAACCAAGTTTATTTCCTGTGAAAGCTACTTTTTTTTTTTTTAACTTTTTGGCTATCTCTATCTTCCCTTTTAATCTAAACTGACCGTTGACACACATCATGGTTGAGGGCTGTTGCAGCAGGAGTGTGTGTTATTAACTAATTACTTCCTGCTCCTGGAAAACCTGCCCTCCCCTGATGAGTGTTGGCAAGTCCACCCAGAGATGAGGTCAGCTGTGAACCATGCCAGGATAGCCAACCTCCAGGATGTTCTGGTCAGATTTGTGCTGAGCTTGTCCTGCCTGGAGATGTGCCTGGCCATCCTACCACTGCTGCCTGGAAACAATGCACGGGCTTGTCTTTTCAATGGGAATCTTCCTGTGCTGACTTAGGGGCACCTAGCAGACGCCCAGGCTTTGAGAGCACGGTATTCCAAGTTACTTTCCCTCAGATATAAGTCTCTCCTGGTGATGTGTGAGTGAGCGTCATGGGGCAGTGGCTTCACCTGCTTGTTTTTACCATGTGTTTTTGTTTATTTGGGTATGTGATTGTGTGAGTGTGTGTGTGTGTGTGTGTGTGTGTGTGTGTGTGTGTGTGTGTGTGACAGTGGCAGGCCTGCAGCATGCATCAAGCCCTCATTCAGACATGTTCCACTGTGGCAGAGCAGCTCGTGATCCTTGAGGACCCTCCACAGCATACACTTCAGGATATGTAACACTTTTTTATCATGAAAATAAAGATGAAAACTTAATTTCAAAAGGATGGAATAAAAGAAAAATTCGTAGAACCCAGCCGTTAGCTTTTTATCTTTGGAGTGATGGCTGCATGTGCTCTCTAGCTATTCCTCGTCCCAAGCTCCCATCCTGGAGTTGCACGCCTCCATGTGCAGAACACTTTTCCCGACTCTCAAAGCCCCTAAGAGCTCCTTTCCCCTGGATCTTGTGGCACAGACCTGGTAGGAAGTGGTGCTAGCCTCTTAAAGGCTTCAGTTGCCCCAGCTCAGTTTGTAAGCTCAACAGAAGTGGAAAATGGATACAGGGAGGGAGCAAGTCAGGATCATTGGCTCCACCAAGTCTTCAGACTTAAAGGTTAGAAATTAGCCAGTGCTTGAGACACCTTGTGCTTTTGATTTAGTTTGGTTTGGTTCTAAGTGTAGGAAATGAGACCCAGGGCTTTGCTTGAACTAGTCCAGCACTGTAGCCCTGAGCTACATCCCAGTCTGACACTAATTCTTAAAAAGGAGAAAGGCTGGGCATGGTGGCACACGCTGTTAATCCCAGCATTGGGGGGAGGGGCAGAGGCATATGGCTCTCTGTGAGTTCAAGGCCAAACTGGTCTACAAAGTGAGTCCAGGGCAGCTAAGGATACACAGAGAAACTCTGTCTTGAAAAACCAAAAAAAATAAAAAGGAAAAAGGAGACTGGAGGTGTAGCTCAGTGGTAGAGTTTGCCTGGCATGCCTCAGGCCCTAGGTTTAATCCTCCATACTTGGGGGGGGGGATCCATTATTTATGGGGCTGAAGACACAGCTTGCTGGTTAACACTGCTGTTACTGCTCTATCAGAGGGTCAGAGTTCAGATCCCAGCACCCATAGCCGGACATCTCTCAGGCAACCCAACTCCTCCTTCTGGCCTTTATGGGTACCAAACAGATGTGCACATATATAGATTTATAAATAAATCTTTTTAAATTATAAAGAAGGAAAGGGGGAAACACAAACACTGTTAGCTATCACATCTGTGTACATGCTCATGGCCTAACGTGTCCTCATGTGGTTTTGACAGAACCCTGGTCCTGTAAATGTAGATGTCACATGAGAGAGGCAGCTTCTCTATCCAAAGTTGACCAATGTCTCCATCGTACCCCAAGACCCACTCAGGAATATATGCAGTTCTCATCTGGAAAAACTCTGCCCATACTCGCAGGGTCTGCCATTTTTCTAGAGAGTAGTTGGGTTGAGAGTGAAATGTGCTTTCTAGAAAGGACATGTGCTCCAGGGCTTCATGCATCAGTTCCAGCGTGTGTCCTGGGCACACTTCTTACACCCTCTGAGCCTCAACCTTCTCTTTAATAAAATCAGAATAATAAAACTACCCCACAGAGTAGTTGTGAGCATAAATGCAGCTAAAATACCAAACATCCACAGGTTCACAAAATACTGAAAGAGTTAGGAGGTCAAGCTGTTGATTTGAATCTTCCTCTGTCACTGGAGCTGACAAAGACACAATCACTGAGATTTTGGTTCAAAAATCACACTTTTCCTCACAGCTGCCTGAACTACTCACCAGGCCATGTTGACACCTGCAAAAAAAAAAAAAAAAAAAAAAACAGAGCCGGGCAGTGGTGGCGCACGCCTTTAATCCCAGCACTTGGGAGGCAGAGGCAGGCGGATCTTTGCAAGTTCGAGGCCAGCCTGGTCTACAAAGTGAGTCCAGGACAGCCAGGGCTACACAGAGAAACCCTGTCTCGAAAAAACCAAAACAAAAAACAAAAAAACAGAAAAACCAACCTCAGGAAAGGATTCTGGCTCTCTAATGTACCAAACCAGAGCATAGTGAATGTGAGCTGTGGTTTATGCGGTTCTTGAATGGTCTCACCAAGCCCTCAGACAGGTGTGGGAATGTGAACTTCTGTGGCTCTTGGCATGTTGTCTTTGAACTGGCAAGCTGTAGTGGGAATTAAACACCGTGGCTTTGTATTTGTTCTCCACCCTCTACTAACATTTTAGGAAAATTGACAATGTAGTATTCAGGGAGCTCCATTCATTCACCACCTGAAGTGTAGCAGGTTGCCATCTTTGTGTGTTTGTCTTATTTCCATATGTCCCTCCACTACCCATCCATCCATTCGCCCAACCACTCGTCTATCCAGTCATCTTAAGTTTTTGATGAATTTCTCAGTTGCAAACATTCATGTAACAGGAATTTGGGGTCACCAGATGATAAAGGTGAAGTTGGGGTCCCCCTTTGAAGTCCTTAGTCTCATAAAAGAATTTAAGAATGGACTCAAACAGAAATTCAAGGACATTTTTATTAGACTTAAAAAAAAAAAAAACCCAGGGCAGGCCAGCTGTTGCAGCAGGTGCCCAGGAGGAGAGAAGGAAAAGCTGCATGTCATTTAAGCCACATGGAGTTCCGACATGTAGCCATCAAGCAGACCCGTGGTGGGGAGGACAAGAGAGAATGAAGAAATCAAAAGAGTCAGAAAAGCATTACATTCTGGCCAGCTTCTGAGTCAGAAGAAGGGAAGGTTGGACCTTTTTGCCTCAAGCCTTAGAAAAGGCTGGCCACCACATACATACCAGACTGCATCTATATGGACGATAGAGATCTGAACTCTACCTTAGAAAGGTAGACAGACCCAACCAAACCCTACTGTGGGTGTGGGGATTCTGGAAAGGAAAAATACAATATCTCATTAAAAGATTGTATTGTAGCTGGGCGGTGGTGGCGCACGCCTTTAATCCCAGCACTTGGGAGGTAGAGGCAGGCGGATCTTTGTGAGTTCGAGGCCAGCCTGGTCTACAAAGCGAGTCCAGGACAGCCAGAGATATTCAGAGAAACCCTGTCTCTCGAAAAACCAAAAAAAAAAAAAAAAAAAGATTGTATTGTATTCTGCCTCATTAGCATGGCTTATGGTGAGCTCACCTAGGTGTTCCCTTGGTCAGGTGATTGACCTGGCCCAATGAGATTGTTAGGTATCACGAGGCCAGAGATGGTACTCTCTTGATCAGAATGGGTCGTATTGTCTCTCTGACAACACCACCCCACCTCACCTCTACATACTTCAGTTAGTAGCCGTTTATATCTGGGGGCTTTGGGGGAACCATACCTTGAGTAAAATACTCTTTAAGGTACCATTGAATCAATACTACTGCCCCAGAATTGTTCCTTCAGCCCCTTCTCAATCAACCCCTGCCCCTCTCACAGCTTCACAAATCAGGACTGATTTCTTTCACCATGGGTTAATTTCTTCTGAGATTTTATGAAAATTGAATAAGGAAGTCTATCCTCGAGATGGTATAAACTGGAGATGGAGTGTAGCTCCATGACCGAGTGCTTGATTAACGTGAGTTCAGAGTTCAATCCTCAGAGCTGAAAAAGCATAAAATACAAAGGGATAAATCTTTTAAAATCTTTTTCATTACTTCACTGTCATCTTTTCCCCCCAATGACTCACAGAGTGCGCTGGTGCTTCATGATTGTGTTGGGGATAGGGACTAGAAAACTGTTTCCTTTTCCAGTTGGGTGAGAGTCACTTTCCCTCCACGTTATTTGGTGTCTGCTAACAGGAGCTCGGCTTTTGAGTCAGCCACTTGTTTGTGTCCATCAAGCTGAAAACATGACCTTGAGAAGCACTTAATGCTGGCTAGGTCTGGTGAGCGAGTGCTGTGCGTGCAGCTAGCTGGGGCGGGGTCTTTTTAAGTGGACACAGTTGCCACATGTGGTGCTTAGTTAGCACTCGAGAGACTGGGGGCTGCACGGTGACACTCTTGTCTTGAGTGAATGAATGAGGGGCAATCCTGACCACCTGAGTTTGGTCCCTGAAACTCATTAAAAAAAAGTGGAAGAGAGACCCAGCTCCAAAAGTTATCCGTGACCTTTACTTGTGCACCTTGGCATGGGTCCATGTGCTCACACGCGCACAAACACACACACACACACACACACACACACACACACACACACATACACACTCAATGATAATAAATAATAATTTTTTTAAATATGGATATTTTTGTTGGGGTAATACTTGTCAAAATGAGGGGAGCAGCAAACAATAGCCCTTTGTTAATGATGGGAAGGACTTTTAAGCTGTTTTATAAGAACAAGATACTGAGCTCAGTGGGTAAAGCACTTTTTGTGCAAGCATGAGGACCTGAGTTCAATCCTCAGATCCCACATAAAGCTGGATATGGTATCCTGTGTAACCCAGCACTCAAACAGCAAGCTGAGACATGAAGGCAGGAGAATCCCAGCAAGGTCATGGCCATCCAGCCTGGCATACATGATAGTGAATACCTGAGACCATGAGACCATGTCATAAGCAAGGTGGAAGGCAAGGGTTCACACTTGACGTTGTCCTCTGACCTACACAGAGGGGACAAGGGGTCTTCGTGTTGATTTTTAAATGAGAACCATGGAAATCCTAGATCAAGCTCAGCCAAAGAAGTCAGCCTGCCTGTGTGAGTGTAGACTTGCCCAGTTCCCAAATGCGGAAGTCATGGATAGTGTCAGGACCAGGCCTGGGCAGCTTTGCCATGGCAACACTTTGGTTCCAATGGCAGCCAGAGAAACATTTCCTGGCTTTCTGGCACTCTCTTCTCAGAGGCAAAAAGGGAGCCCAGGCCCCATGCAGATAGATGTCCAGAGCTGCTTGGCCAGTGGCTCCTCGGTAACTGGCAGCCTTGAGGGCAGCCCACCACCTCTGCTTGATGTGCCCTGTGTCCACAGTGCTCCATGCAGCCTCTTATACCCGGTAACCTAGAGTCTGGGAATTTCAATTTAAGAGCTGGTTTTGTATGTGTGTAAGGACTTCCTACCTGAAAGTTTACCTCCATTTGTAGAATGTTAAAATTGTTCAGTACCTCTCAGTGCTACAGATTCTCTTCATCAGTGATGGCTACTTGGTGACACCTAGGGCGTCACTTGCTTTTGGGTGGGTCTAAACTGAGGGAATGGCGGGGCTCGCAGGTGTCACCTGTTCTCACAAGCCTCCTCTGTTCTCTGATTTTATCTTACCTGGCAAGCTCTCAAGTGGGAGTGCCCACCTCCTAGTCTCAGAGCCTTTGTTGTCTCCCTTTTCCATTTGCTCACTCTTTGGCCAGCTCTGAGCTCGGGGCCTGCTCAGCTGTGTAACCTGAGGTTGTCCTGTGGTAGAAGCACCATCATCCCTCACAGGAGGTGACAGGAAGCTTCCTGATGCCTTTGCTCATTTCTGCCTTGCTTTATTTCATGCAAAAACACATGACTCTGGCTTTCTAGAGCTTTCCATTTTGAAGCATTCTTACCTTTTGGGATGTAAATGTGCTTTTTTGAAAGTGGGTTATGAGTGAAAATGAGAATATGACCACTCCAAGATATGGTTATGGGGAAGGTTTTTGTTGTAGACATGAGGGAAAGAACAGCCAGAGGCATCTGGAAGGGTCCGGAACAGGAAAAGAAAGTAGTAGACTAGACATGACCAATACTGAACCAGGCCAGGAGAGGGGAGGGTGATGATGGAGGAGAAGAAGAGAGAGGGAGCAAAGAGAAGGGGCTAAGAAAGAACCAAGAGCACAAAAGAAACATGACATAGATGGCCGTGTTATAAAGGAAAGAGAAGTTGAGGGAAGGGAAGGAAAGGGAAGGGAAGGAAAGCCTCTGGGCTAGAGAGGTTTAGGGTAGGGGGCAGGGGTGAGAAGAAGGGCAGAGTGACCAGCGTTCCACTCTCTCTGGCTAACTGTGGTGCCGTAGTGTACATAGCATACATAGGTACCAGTCGGCCATTTGTCCTGAGTTTCTTTGGGAACCTGACTTTCCAGCCTTTTTGTTCATGATAACGAGGTGATGTAATTAATCTCTTCTGTAACTACTTCTAGCTGAAATTAGGGTATCTTGTCATTGATGGGGTGCAGGAAGGCTGGGAAGAGAGGAGTGCAGACTGGGGGCATCTGTTTCACTGGCTGCTGCGGGACCACCTGGGGACCACCTGGGGCTGGTGAGTTGCAGGCAGCCTTAGACTTTGCAATCTTTCACCGACTGTTGAGGCAGATACAGACTAGGGACAGAAGGTAAAGTTAAGGAGCCTAGGGGAATTTTTTTACCTTGGGTGTACGTTTGAAACTTCCAGGCCCATGGTCCTGGTAGTTGGGGGTGTGGAAGTAGTCCCAGACAAGTGCAGGGATGGGGGAAATCCCACCCTCAGGAATAGGGTGTGGATTGACAGGAGTGAGTCCATTTGGCCTGAGACAGGTGGATTCAAGTAGTGACTCCCTCAAGCTTTTTTTTTTTTTTAATGTTTATTTATTCAATTTACGTCTCCATCACAGTCCTCTCCCTCCACCCCTCCTGGGCCCACCCTCCCACCTTCTTCCTCTTCTCTCACCTATCCTGCTCCTTCAGTGTGAGATGCCCCTACATATCAGCCCTCTTCAGTTCAACAACCATATTAGGGCTAAGAATTTCCTCTTGCACTGGGGGCCTCCCACTAACAGGTAACAAAGTCTGTGTTCCTGTTCCTTTTGGTGTGTTGGTTGTGGGATATTTATCCTGTACTGTATGACTAAAATCCAGTTATATGTGAATAGTTGCCATGTGCATCCTTCTGGGTCTGGGTTAGCTCACTCAGGATGAGCTTTTCTAGTTCCATCCATTTGGCTGCAATTTGCATGATTTCCTTGTTTCTGATGGCTAAGTAGTATTCCATTGTGTAAATGTACCACAGCTTTTTTATCCATTTGTCGGTCCCTCAAACTTTTTTTTTAAGTTTACAAAAGAGATAAAAGCTTTAGATATATTAGCATTACCACTGTTTGTAATCTTTACTGAAATTCAGTTGTCAAAAAAGCAGCTAACAGGTATCTACAAACCACCTGGAGTAGACTTATACCTTCAAGTCATAGCAAAAGCCACGGCTTTGTGTAAAACCATGAATGCTTCCCTCTCTGCTGGAGACAGACAGACAGACAGACAGACAGACAGACTGTTAGATAGGACAGAGATGTATTCAGCACAACAGAAGCTCTTTTAAGTCTATGCTTAGAAGACAACCAAAGGAAATTTGAAATTGAGCTCATGACTATGATGAAAGTAGTCAGTTCTTTACCAGAGCTAGATTAATGCTTATCCAACCTCTATTGATTAGTGTTGGAACTCTGAACTTTTGAAGTCTTAATATAACAATAGCATAGAAAGGGAAAGAAATGTATATTGTTCATTTTTCATATGCCATGATCACTTCCATAGACCTTTACAACTTGCACTTAGAAGCCTGTATTATTACAACTTGCATTTACACACCTTAAATCACTTTCTTAGACTCTCACAACTTACGCTTCACATCCTCAGACCTTCACAACTTGTATTTACATACCTTAAATTACTTTCTTAGGCCCTCATACTTACATAAGCTTTAAATCCTTTCTTTTTCCATTTAATCATTTACCGTGAGACACAAATGGTTGATTACTGAGAGTAGTCATTGCAAAGCAAGTTCCTTTAAGTAAAGGAATAGTAAAAAGTTACATTGAAACCTGTTTTGTGAGTTTTATCTCTCAGTGTGAAGCTTGTCAGCAAGGTAAACTGTGTCTGCCTTTCCCAGCAGGAGATCCAGTGGCCCTAGAAAGTGAGGCACCAGTGTGGTTTTGTAGTAGTCAAAGCAGGCAGCCCCAGGGTGACACATGGTAAAGGAGGAGAGACTAGTGGTTAGAGTAGGTGGAGGATGAAGCTGAAGAGGTGGGCTGGGAGAGGCTTTTGGGAAAAGGGTGTGTGCCAATAGAGGGAGAGGAGTAAATGTCTTCATAGAGAGGTGCCTAGGTGACTAGCACCCCGGGAGGCAGAGAGACGAATGTTTAGAGCAGAGGGAGGGGAGAAGCATCTGAAGAGGCAGAATTCCGAGTCAGTGTTGCTGAAGCGACAGGAACAAATGATCTGCCCACACTTCAGGAGCGTCAGATTCGCAGCCTGGTTCGAGGGGAGGTCATACATACCTCTCCTGGGTTCCAAGCACCAGATGAATGACGAGGACATGAGCACTCATAGATATGGTTGAGAAGAAGATTGTATTGTAGATAAGGAGGGAGAACAGCCAGAGTCATCTTAAAGAGCCCAGAGCAGGGAGAGAAAACAGTAGACTAGAGAGACCAGTAGACTGAACTGGCCCATGAGAAGGGAGAGGTAGAGAGAGAGAAGAGAAAAGGAACAAAGGGGGCCAAGAGAATGCAAGGCCGAAATGGCAGTTATCTAAGAAAGAGAAGCTGGGGGAAGGGAAGCCCCTGTGCTGGAGAGGTTTAGGGTAGGGGAAAGGGGAGAGAAGAGCAGAGAGAGCCCACAGGTACTGAGTGAGCCTGTGTCCGGTGTGTGCTTTGGCGCGTTAAACAGGCACCACAGTGGGCCATTTGTCCTGAGTTTCTTTGGGATCTGGCAGGTTATATATGTATTGAGACAGGGTCTCACTATGTATGTATCCTGGGCTAGCAGTGAGTTCAAAGGCTCCCAGCACAAAGAAATGATAAACACTTATGCTCCTTACCATCTTGGTTTGGCACTGTGTGCATGCATTGAAAAATCACACTGTTTCTGACAAGCATATATAAATGTGTCAGCACACACTTGTTATCTCAGCGTTGGAGGGGTGGAGGCAGGAGCATCAACAATACCCTGGTCTATATGGTGAGACTGTCAAAAAAACAAGCAAGGGGCTAGGGAGATGGCTCAGTAGTAAATACTTGCCACACAAGCAAAAGGACCTGAGTTCAGTCCCAGCATTCACAAGAAGCTGATAATCCCGGTGCTGGGAGAAGTGGATCCAGGGGCATCCTAGAGCTAACTGGCTAGAGGGTGAAGGCAATCATCGAACTCTAGCGGCAAGAGGCTCTGTCTCAAAAAGACAATGTAGAAAGCAATCGAGAGCCGGGCGGTGGTGGCGAACGCCTTTAATCCCAGCACTTGGGAGGCAGAGGCAGGCGGATCTCTGTGAGTTCAAGGCCAGCCTGGTCTACAAAGCGAGTCCAGGACAGCCAAGAAAAAACAAAAAAACCCTGACCCAAAAAAAAAAAAAAAAAAAAAAAAAAGAAAGCAATCGAGGAAGACACATGACAGCAACCTCTGGCCTCCACAGGCACACGTCCACACAAGTGAACACACACTTCATGCTTCCTACACCCACCCCTTCTTGCCCCCAAACAGTTGAAGATGTTAAGGACAGCTGTGGAGAAGGCAGGACAGAGCAGAGTGATAACAATTCACCGAGCCCTCTGCTACTGAGGCAGGGTCAGGGCCAACGTGCTGTCTCTCTTAGGGTGTGGCCCAGAGATAACTACACATCAGTGTCACCTGGTCAGAAGGGCACATTCCTGGGCTCCACTCCAGGGTGACTGAGTCAGAGCTCCAGTGCCTGCCATTCAGCAGACACAGCCTCCAAGGGATTCTGGCGCCCACAGAAGTTTGGGAGCTACTGGAAGTCCCAAAGTTGGTCATGCCCAAAGCTGCACCCACGCCTCATTGATATTAGGAGTCAGCATTCTGAAACGGTCAGTGCGTTTGGTTTGAACAAATTGGGCCACATGGAAAATGCATCCTTCATGTAGAGGAAGGAGTCCAACTCTTAGAAGCTCTTGCTCTTCACACTGAGAGGCTTATAGCTGTGCCGGACGCATTATTATCATCATAACTGTTGCTCTCCAGGACAAGAAGTAAAAGCTGAGAGCCGTTTACAGCATCATGGGGCCTCCGTCTTACAAGTAGCCCGAGAGAAGACAATAGGAGAGTTTTGCAGATTGTTGTATCTGTTGTTGTTCTGGAACCTTCCCAAGCTCGTTCACTGGGTGTCACCCAAACTGGCTTTCTCCCTGGCTCTCCTGACCTTGGATCCTGACAAACTAAAGGCAGTCTTGGCCCCATGATGTCCTTAGGAGGCTGACGGTTCCTCATCAACCAAGGAAGCAACCAGTCTTTATTTTTTTTTCTCCACCTGTTTTAATTCAACTCTGAGGAACAGTTTCTAGAACATTCGGATTCCAGGCTTCTCCTTGTAAAGTGTCTCAGATGAATGTCATCTTACCTGTCACAGTTGTGTGGAGAACTCCCAACTCCTAGTTTGATTGATAGGTGGACATCAGGCATTTGGAAGGGTCAGGGAGTGGGAGGAAACAGGGGCACAGGAGGCGACTTCTGGGACTCTGTTTTACCCATGGCTGGGCCTGCGGTTTAGGATCAAAACTGGCACAGAGGGGCTGAGGTAGTGGAAGCTGTACTAGACGCCGGGGTGAAGGATGAAGTGAGGCTGCTGCCCAGAAGGGAGGGGGTGCAAGGGCTCTGGGGAGAGCCTCCTGGCCAAAACAGAAAATACTCCAAATGTTTTGGGAATGGGGAGGGTAAGCCAGATGAAATGTGAAGAGGTGTCTGAAGGCTGGAGGAAAGCAGCCGGCCCCCTAGGACTTCTATTTGCAGTAAGAAACCTTGGCATGGGGCAGCCAGCTCTGCTGCAAAAATAGACCAGTGTGCAGAGAAACAGCTCAATTCTGGAAGCAAATGTCCCTGTACAGGGAAGAGCTTCTTCTGAGACTCTTCCCCTCCCCTCTGCTTCCTCTGGTTTGTAGCACCAAGAAGGAGAAAGATGGATAAGCATGTGCATCATGCGATGTATGTGAGCACAAGCGTGCACGCACATGGGACCAACCTTGGCTGTGAAGTTCCTCAGG
>CAJQZJ010033039.1:3433935-3455621 GCA_907164525.1 Lophiomys imhausi | reverse complement strand
CGTGCACGCACATGGGACCAACCTTGGCTGTGAAGTTCCTCAGGCGCGATCTATGGGTGTTGTCTGTCTGTCTGTCTGTCTGTTTGCTGAGACAGTGTCTCCTGCTGAGACCTGGAGCTCACCAGGATGGGTAGGCTGGCTGGCCAGTGAGCCTCTAGGGTCCTTCTGCCTGTGCCAGTGTTGGGATCACACCTAACTTTTTATGTAGGCTTTGGGGACCAAGCATAGGTCCTCATACTTGCATGACAAATGTTGTACCTACTGGGGCATCTCCTAAGCCCCAGATAGACATCTTAAGGGAGCTTGTGCAGAGCCATGACTTCACTCTCAAAACCAGAGCCAGTACATACGGGGCAAAAGGAAGGTTTCAGGTCTCTTCCTGGACACGCCGGGGCCCTCAGTCCACCCCTGCACCTGCTAGGAGGTGACACAGCAGAGGTCAGCTCTGCTTTCTGACAGTCGAGATGGCAACAGAGCCCAGTGTGCAGCAGAAGGGATGTGTCAGCGTAGAAAGCAATGGCCTTGATGCAGATGTTATCAAGGGCACGATGAGCCAGGAAGCCATCTGGGGACCCTCCTCTAAAGCAGCAGGCTAGTGAGATGTGACACTACTGTAGAGGAAAGATGTAACCCAGAGGCTTTCCTGACTCTGGACTATGATGTAATGGTGTCTGGATGCTGAGGGGGCGTGAAGAGCTCTCCTCTATGTCATTCTCTCAGGAGCCCAGGCCCTGAGCAAGGAGAGAGTGTCAGGTCCTAACTAGAGATGCTGATCAACTTCAAAGCATCACCCTGGAGGTAGGCCTGGGAATTCTCTAGGTGGTTGTTGAATAACTGTCACGCCTTCCTGACACCAACTGCCAGCCATCTGAGGGTTGCCATGAACACTGTCTGAAGGCTCACCATCCCTGTGATGAGCGCTTTACTTCATAGCTAGATAGGCTGGAGAGGAAATCGTCAGGAGGAAGTATGGAGAAAAGATGCCTCAGACATAGGAGAGCAGCGGAGGAGGCCCAGTCAGTCCCAGTATTCACACAAGGGGCAAACTACGGTAGACAACAGGTGACTAGTAAGGGTTTCCGAGGGCTCCTAACACAGGGGTGGCTACTGTTGGGGTGACAGACTTGTCAATTACCTGATCTGTTTATTACCCACTCTCTACATGTATTAAAATGTCACCCTGGGAGGCTAGGAAAGTACACCTCACAAGCACCAAGACCTACATCCCATTCCAGCACCCTTGTGAAAATGCCAGGCTGCATCTGTACCTAGAAACCTTGCACAGGAGAGAGAGTGACAGCAGCATCCTCAGGGCTCTCTGGCCAGCTAGCCTAACCAAATGGGTGAGCTCCAGACTAATGAGAGACCCTTTAAGGACGGTCTTTTAAAAAACTGGAAAAGTTTTCTAAGGATGACGCACAAGGTTATCCTCTGACCACACTCATATGCGCACGCACACTCATACATCCACAAACACACAGAAGAGTCACCACTGTGGGCCCCACCAATGCGTGCGAGAGGGCTGGGGAGGCGGCTCAGTGGGTGAAGCTCCTGCTGCACAGCATGAGGAGCTTGTTGGGATCCTCAGAACCCACATAAAGCCAGGCACACGGCATGTATCTGCAGTGCAAGTGCTTCTCCAGCAAGACGGGGTGGGGGGGGCTCTTCTCCAGAAGACTCCTCAGAAGCCTCTGCGGCCAGCTAGCCTGGTGTGCAGGATGAACGAGACCCTGTATCAAACACGGTGGAAGACGAGGACTGACACCCAAGGCTGCTCTCTGCCATTCACACATGGACTGTGAACGTGACCTGCACTCACACAAACATACACATATACATACATCATATATATGCACCCACACACATGTACACATCATGTGCACACACCCACATATCATACCTATATGAAGTTTTTTTAAAAATAAGAAACATTGCCGGGCGTGGTGGCACACGCCTTTAATCCCAGCACTCGGGAGGCAGAGGCAGGTGGATCTCTATGAGTTCAAGGCCAACCTGGTCTACAAAGTGAGTCCAGGACAGCCAAGAATAAACAGAGAAACCCTGTCTTGAAAATCTAAAAAAAAAAAAAGAAACGTGTTTTAAAATCACACCATCAGCAAGATGGTGCAGTGGATTGTGTATGTACTTGCTGCAGAGGCCTACACGCCTGACTTTAATCCTTGGGATCCTTGTGGAGGTGAAAGGAGTGAGCCAATGCCTCAGAGTTCTCTGCACTCACACACACATCCATACCAAATACATCACACACATACACATCACACACATGTCACATATACACATCACACTTCATACACACATCTGTCACACACTTATCACACCCATAAATATACACATATTATACACATACTATACACACCACACAAATATCATACATAACACACACACACACACACTCAAATAAATAATAACAAAGAAACAACCTAAAGGGAAAAACATTTGTTTAAACAAACCATAAGGACACTGTAAGCCAGTGTGTCACAACCGGAACTGGGCAAAGACAGCAGGTCAGATCTGCTAGCCCTTTCTGCCCATTCAAGTTGATGAAGTCTGAACTTCTTCATTTCTTTTCCTCTTGGTATCCAAAAACTGTTCACACCCAGCTGCAACTTTACAGTAAGCTCCATTCAGCCTGCAGGGTGGAAAGAACTAACTGGATCTGGAATGAGAAGTGTGGCCTACCAGCAGCTATTCTGTCTTCAAAGGGTGCCACACAGGACAGCTGTCAGGCTTATGCAAGGACCAGAGAGGAACTCTCTCTCCCACATGGCTTTTCTGGTTAGATTCCTTCCAGAGCGAGTGGAAGGGCCTGCCCCAAAGTCCTTATCTGCTGCTGGCTCAGGTCCTCTGGACACTCTAGTACATGCTGGTCTTACCAGCACTTGGAGGCTGAGGGGAAATATTATCAGTTTGAAGTAGCCTTAGCTACATAGTAAGGTCTTGTCTCAAAACCATCCATCCAACCAAACAAACAAAAAACAAAATACCTCACAAAAACAAAACAGCAAACAAACAAACAGAAACATTGTCCAAGGCAAAGTAGTTGGGAAAGTGACAGAAGGCAGGGGGATCACGAGGAGGTAAGGAGTCTCCATCATGGTTCAGGATGGCCAGGATTTGGTGGAAGACTTTTTGCAAACATGCATAGAAAATCCGCCAACCACACTGTGTCCCATGGTACTGGAAGGAGCGAAAACTCCATTTCTCTGAGCTGAAGTTCTTTAGTAAAGGTATTCTGCTAGAGTCAGCGCCAGCTGGGGGCCATCGCAAGCCAAACAGGCACTGGGCGGCTGTGTGCCTTGCAGACGAGAACCAACTAACCATGGACAAAGGAGATTGATCCTAAGAAGCCGAGAGGCAAAATGTCTTCATATGCATTCTTTGTGCAGACCTGCCAGGAGGAGCACAAGAAGCACCCGAATGCCTCTGTCAACTTCTCAGAGTTCTCCTAGAAGTGCTCAGAGAGGTGGAAGACCTAGTCTGCTAAAGAAAAGGGGAAATTTGAAGACATGGCAAAGGCTGATAAGGCTTGCCATGAAAGAGTAATGAAAACCTACATCCCCCCCCCAACGGGGAGACCAAGAAGTTCAAGGACGCCAATGCTCCCGAGAGGCCTCCTTCAGCCTTCTTCTTGTTTTTTTCTGAGTACCACCCAAAAATCAAAAGAGAACATCCTGCCTTATCCATTGTGATGTTGCAAAGAAACCAGGAGAGATGTGGAACAACACAGCCACAGATGACAAGCAGCCCTATGAGAGGATGGCTGCCGAGCTGAAGGAGAAATACGAAAGGGATATTGCTGTCTGTGAGCTAAAGGAAAACCCGATGCAGCATATAAGGGGGTGGTCAAAGCTGAAAAGAGCAAGGAAGAGAAGGAAGATGAGGAGGAGGATGAAGGGGACAAGGAAGAAGAGGAAGATGAGGATGAAGATGATGAATAAGTTGGTTCTAGCACAGTTTTTTTCTCGTCTATAAAGCATTTAACTCCCCCTGTACACAACTCACTCCTTTTTAAAAATTTTTATTAATTTATTTTTTCAAGTTACATCTCGATCAAAGTCCACTCCCACCTTCCCTTCAGATCCCACCCCCCTCCCTCCCTCTTCCCCATCTCTGTCCTCTCCTTCTCCTCAAAGGGAGCTCTCAAATATCAAACCCCCTCAGTTCATCAGTCACATGAGGGCTAAGAGCTTCCCCTTGTACTGGGGCTTGATATGGCAGCCCAGCTAGAGTAAGGTACAACTCACTCCTTTAAAAAAAAATTGAAATGTAATTAAATCTGTGTAAAATTTACTTTTAAACTGTACAATATATTTTTTTTGTATAGTTAACACACTACCGAATGTGTCTTTAGATAGCCCTGTCCTGGTGGTATTTTCAATAGCCACTGACTTTGCCTGGTACAGTCTGGGGGTTGTAAATTGGCATGCAAATTTAAAGCAGGTTCTCATTGCCCAGCACAAATTAGTTACATATGGGGACAGTAGATTTTTGGGTTTTTTTTTTTTTTTTTTTTGGTTTTTCGAGACAGGGTTTCTCTGTTTAACAGCTCTGGCTGTCCTGGACTCACTTTGTAGACCAGGCTGGCCTCGAACTCACAAAGATCCGCCTGCCTCTGCCTCCCAAGTACTGGGATTAAAGGCGTGCGCCACCACCGCCCGGCTGATTTTTGGGTTTTTTATTTTGTTTTTGTTTTTTTATTTTTTGGTTTTGGGGAGAGTTGTTTTTTTTTTTTTTCTTTTTTTTTTTTCCTTCTGTTGTCTCTGCAGCTTATATGAAGATAATTGTTCTGCTAACTGAATACCATTCTGTAATTCAAAAAAAAAAAGCTGCTGTTTTGTTGATATTTTGATTGCTTCTAAGTAAATACAATTTTTTTATAAAAAAGAAGAAGGAAAAAAAAGGAATGTACTGGAAATGCTGAAAGTTGGGGCAGGATGGTGTCTTTCGAGTCCACACCAGAGGTTCCTTTGCAGCAGATGAGGAGGGTGCCCCCATATGAAAGAATGTAAGAATGGCAGCCATAGTTGTGTTCACACGTGCTGGAAGCTGGATCCATCTTCGCCTTTTCAGTTACATAAACCAGCACAGCACCCCCACTTTGCTTTTCCTTCTTCGACTCTGATACCTGCATGATACATCCCCGTGCAGGAAGCCCTGTGCCTGTGAGCAGCCCGCTAGCGCAAGTACCAGGTGTGCGGTGTTCAAGCCTGCCGTCTGGAGGCTGTGTAAAGAGGCTAAGGAGCTGAGCAGACTCCTCATTTACCACTGATGGGACCCTGATTACCTGATAACCCCTGGAGTCTGAACTAGAAATCCCTGAGGAGTGTTTGCCCCTTATGACAGAGCATTCTGTTCCTCACAAGGACCTGGTTAGGATCCTCTCCAGGAGGTTTCCCCATGCCTTGGAGCTTTCTAGAGGCTGTCCCGCCTTTGGGAAATTCTCAGTGGTGGCTTGGCCTGAGCCAGCTGTCTTCAGCCATGAGTGCCCTGACTGCCTTTGACATAGCCAAGCTCCTGGGCCATCTGCTAGGCAGGCTTTTTTTCCCCCCTGTCTCATGCCAGCCTTCCTAATGACTTATTTTGAAACTGAGAATGTTTCCCAAGTCACCAGTTTCCAGGTCCACAGTGTTCCTCGGTGAGTGTCCCCACAGGACAGACAGGGAGCATGGTGAACAAGGCAGCCATGTCTGCTGTTGCCACACAGCACTTGGGTCTCTCGTTTGACTTTATCTGGAAGAAAGGGAAAGGTGGGACAGAAGTTCCAGATGACTCCCATTAGAGCTCTCTGAAGAATGGGGAGATAAGTCTGTAACAGTGAATTAGGAGTCAGGGCAGCTTCAAGCTTGCTCTTGACTTCAAATAACTTCTGTAAGCCTATGAGCCCTGGTTTTCTTCCCTATGGCACTACCATGCATGCAACTGGGGTTAGTCAGTAACAGAGCGCTGAATGCATCAGCTTACCACATTCATGTGGAGCTAGGGAGACAACATAATAAAGAGATCCCTCTGCAATCACGAGGACCCAAGCCACAAAAGCTGGACTTGTCCCACAGCCTTATAATCCCTGCCTTGGGAAGGCAGAGACAGGCAGATTCCTGGGGCTCACTAACCAGCCAGTCTCCTTTGTGAGCCCCACATTAGCAAGATACCTTGTCTCAAAGGAAAAAAAATCCAGAAGTGGGACTGTGTATTGTCTTCCTAGTCCACATCAGGGGTTCCTTTGTAGTAGATGAGGAGGGTGTCCCATTTTGAAAGAATGGAATGACCACCATATTTATTTATTTATTTTTTAAAAGATTTATTCTATTTTATTTTTTATATGTATACAGTGTTCTGCCTGCATGTATGCCTGCAGGCCAGAAGAGGGCATCAAATTTCATTATAGATGGTTGTGAGCCACCATGTGGTTGCTGGGAATTGAACTCAGGACCTCTGGAAGAGCAGTCAGTGCTCTTAACCTCTGAGCCATCTCTCCAACCCCGCCATATTTATTTTTATACGTGCTGGAAGCTGAAGTCATCGTTGCCTTTTCAAAAAGGCAGAGATACACCATCCCACCCCACTTTCTCTTGCTCTGAAGAAAGCCAGCTGCTAAATTTCAAGCTGCTCTCCAGAGAGACTCACACAGGAACCAAAGCCTGAATGGCTATCCATAGCCAGAGGCTTCAGGCCAAGAGTATCATGAATGAGCTTGGAAGAAGTTTCTCCCCTCGGTGAGCCTTCTAATGACTGTGTCCTGGTAGACCCCTTGGCTGCAGCCTCTGGAGACCCCTGAGCTGGGGGACCCACACAACCAGCCTGCAACACTCAAGTCTCTGATACAATTGAAGACTAGAGCCGGGCGGTGGTGGCGCACGCCTTTAATCCCAGCACTTGGGAGGCAGAGGCAGGTGGATCTTTGTGAGTTCGAGGCCAGCCTGGTCTACAAAGCGAGTCCAGGACAGCCAGAGATATTCAGAGAAACCCTGTCTCGAAAAACCAAAAAAAAAAAAAAAAACAATTGAAGACTAGATAATTATAGTTTCACAGTTACATTTTATGTTGTTTAGGAATGAAAAGGATATTGGTCTAGGTCTAAGAAGATGTTTTTATTTATTTATTTATTTATTTACTTTTTTTTTTTTTTTTTTTTTTTGGTTTTTTTAGACAGGGTTTTTCTTTGTAGCCCTGGCTGTCCTGGACTCAATTTGTAGACCAGGCTGGCCTCGAACTCGCAAAGATCCGCCTGCCTCTGCCTCCCAAGTGCTGGGATTAAAGGTGTGCGCCACCACTGCCCGGCAGAAGATGTTTTTAAATTAGTAATGCAAGTTAGGATGGAAAATGAGTTAGGTATAGAACTTTAAACTCATGGAGATAGATAGATCGTTAATAGAATATTAGTTTCAATTGCCAAATATGTATGGACTGGACAATGGGAAAGTAATTTGTACCTTATAATTTTCATAATTGTGGCCTAATTACAACAAAAAGAATTATGAGGTCTGGGAGAAGGGGGAGAAGGAGAGAGGGTGGGGCCAGGAGGGGTGGAGGGAGGGGACTGTGTTGGAGATATAACTTGAAGCAATAAATAAACATTAAAAACAAAACTTGGAGAAAGATTAACATTTTTGTTTGTCTATTTCAACTGCTAAATTTGGAGCTTAGTTGTTACATGGTATTAGTTGACTAGTACAATCATTTTCTAGCTAGGCCTAATCCACATTTCTGTTACTAAGAGGGGAGGGAGGATAGGGATTGAGGAGAGACCTACAACTGCCTTCACATGTACCTACTAATAGGAATATGATGAAAATAAAATGAGTTATTGCTGAAATGGATCTGGTACCAGGAAGTGCCTGGGGAGAAATGGTCATTAATGAAGGGCTGTGCCCCATCCTGCCATGCTCTGCCAGGAGACACAATGGGGTTGTGTCACCTGTGTGATTCTCCCTGGTTTCCTTTTCCCCTTTATGGTTCAGACCCCCTGTCCCCTATGCAAGCAGAAAAACAATTCACCAAGTCTATCTGGTAGGTTCACAGAATGTAAACTCTCAGAGAGACATGCTGAGAGCCCCCTGGATTCATTGGTCCACGCAGCCTCAATTGTTTGCCTTGTAGATCATGTGGCTTTCTGGCTGCCTTCTTCAAAGCCACCGTGCTATTGCTGAATGTATTCAGCTATTGCTGACTGTATTCCCAGGTTTTTAGGAGGCTGAGACAGGAGGATCACTTAAGCCCAGAAGTTTGAGACTAGGTTCGGTCTTAGTGAGAGCCTGTCTATGAATGAATGAGTAAATGAATGAATGAATGAACAAACGAACAAACGAACGAATGAATATCATGCCAGTTCAATCTAAGGTTTTCGCCTCAGAGGATTCCAGGTCAAGTTTATGGTATGTAGGGCACTTCTGCATGAATAAGTTCCTCTGTCTTCCCCTGTAGCTTTTGACAACCCCAGCTCTGCCTCTCTGGCTTGGCCCTGGGCAAAGCTCCTGCAGCCACTCCCAGAGCCCTGTCCCTGGTAGAGTCACCAGGAGGAAAGTCCAGAGTTTGCGTCCATGGCCCCAAGGCAGCAGGTCCACTTCAGGCCAGGATTGAGTCCAGGTTCTCTCCTTCTGCCAGGTCATAGTAACTGTGGGAGAATTGTGGGCTCTGCAGTCACCTCACACACAGTGAAGTACCAGGTTTTCAAAACAGCTGGAAACCAAAACCTTTTAGAAGAAACAAATGCTCCAGGGAGAAAAGTCTAAGTTCTGAGACTGTTCTCTCCCTCTAATGCTTTCAAAAATAGGAGAATGGGCTGGGGTGTAAGTTGGAGGCACGCTAAGCAGGCAAAGTGCTTAGCACACTTGAGACCTAGGGCTCAATCTCAGGCACACACAATACAGAGAGCTTGTTTGGAGGGTCTAGCAGGGGAGCGCAGCTACTCATATACCCTTGACTGAGGACCGGTCCTCCTCTATTTGGGGAAGGTTGTCCTCTTCGACTGAGCACACAGCTTCGGGAGGGACGCACATGGAGCGGTGAGGGAGGAAGGGGACACCTGCCTAGCCAGCCAGATCAGCCGAATCAACCCTGGTGATTAATGGGGTGACAGATGTCGCAGCCAGATCGCATCCATCCACAAAATACAGAAGCTAAGGGCAAGTGAGACAGTTCACTGGTCAAGAACACTTTCTGCTCTTTTGACCTGGTTGAGTTTTCATCACCCATGTGGTGGTCCACTACTGTCTGAACTCCAGATTCAAGGGATCTGATGTGGTCTTCTGATCTCCAAGGGTGCCAGGCATGTATGTGGTATACACACATACCACATACCACATGTATGTGTGTATACCACATACATGCCGACAAAACACTCATGTACATAACAGTTTTTATGAAAGATAACATGTTCCACATTCTATGTTAATGAACTAGGCAGTGTGGGAGCCTCATTCACAGAGATCTCAGCTGTGTCATTAAATTGTCAGCAGTTATTTCAACTTTTCAATTCAGCAGGAATTTCACTAAAATCAGCAAATATTGGGAGAAATGGGCCTAATATACCAGATATTTTTTATTACTCATTTAATGCTGTTAATGTCTTTTATTATACTTTAAAAACTGCCATTCAGGGGTTCGTACAGTGCTTGTCTGGTGTGCATGGAGCTCTGGGTTTGATCTCAACTCACATAAACACAGAATGCTGGCATATGCCTGTGGTCCCAGCCCTCATGAGGCAGGAGCAGGAGGACCAGAGGCTCAATGTCATCTTCAGCTACATAGTTGGAGGCCAGCCTGGGGTTCATGAGACCCTGCCTATGAATGAAAGAATGAATGAATGAATTTCAAATATATGGGAAGTTTTTAGCATAAAGTTGAAAGGGTTTATTAGGCTTCTGATTTTAAAATGCAGGGCAGCCTGGCCTTGGGGAAGCCACACAAAATGCTCATGGCTAACCCCCTAGGAACACTGAGTTTACAAAGTCCAACATGAAACTAATAAGGCCTGTAATCCCAGTACTCAAGTGGCTGGAACAGGGGGATCACTAATTTGAGAGACAACCCTACCCTTAGCATGGGCTAAGGTCCTGGGGGGGCCTCACTACATGGGTGTCTCTGATGAGTCTTGGCCACTGAAGCCATTTAGAGGCCATGAAACTGGACAGGTGTCCCTGCTGGTGGCAGGAACAGGCAATTTGGTGCCTGTGGGTTCAGCTTCACCAACTTCACGTGGGTTCACATGTTTCTGTTATGAGACACAAACACATGATTACACATACATGCACACTTACACATGCACACAGGCACACATTTGCATACTTCACACACACACACACACACACACACACACCACACCAAGGAATTCTGCTTGCCAGGCTCTTGCAGCCTTACCTGTGACCTCCGCCCACTTGCTCCGCCCATGCTCAGGCTGGCTGGGGTGTCTGCAGTAGGCAAATAGAACCTGGAACTTATTTTCATTGCTTTGTGAGTGCCCGGTCTGGAGCCTGGACCCAAGAGCCCTGCTGGAGCTGGGGAAGCCATGGTCCTCAGGCTGCTTGGGGCAGGGCTTCCAGTTGCATAGGGGACTTCTTGAAAGCTGAACCTCCTTACTTAGGGACAGGGCCTTGAGCTGCTTGGGAAGGAGAATCCAGATGGTTAGCAGGATACCACTGGTTGTGCGTAAGAGTGGGGTGGGGCTCCGTGCTCCTTGTAACCTGTTGAGGCAACGCCTGAGGCTGCTCAGGAAGGCCAGCATATGTCTGCTTTCCCTGGAAGTCCACCACCATCTGTTCCAAAGGTTTTCGCCACTGGGCCTTGGCTCTGCCATCTTGAAGTTGTGTCAGGCAGGTTACTGATTGTCTCTGAACCCCATTTCTCTGCTCAGTGACACAAAACAGTGACTCCTTCCTGTGTGAGGCTCCTGTGTGACATGCAGGAAGTGGCTACACAAAATGTCAGCTCCCCGAGAGTTGCACACAGTGACACACCTGCAGTATTAGTGCTGGAAGGCTCAGGCAGGAGGACTGTAGTCCCTGCTAGCCTGGACTACAAAGGGATGCCCTATCTCAAAACAAAGCCAATCTTTTTATCTATTTATTTATTTATTTATCTATCTATCTATCTATCTATCTATCTGTCTGTCTGTCTGTCTGTCTGTCTGTTTGTTTGTTTGTTTATTTATTTATTTATTTATTTATTTATTTATTTTGGTTTTTCGAGACAGGGTTTCTCTGTATAACAGCTCTGGCTGTCCTAGACTCACTTTGTAGACCAGGCTGGCCTCGAACTCACAGAGATCCACCTACCTCTGCCTCCCAAGTGCTGGGATTAAAGGCGTGCGCCACCAACGCCCGGCTAATAATTTATTTTTTATTTCTTCAGTTACATCTCAATCACAATCCCCTCCCTACTCCCCCATCCAGTCCTACCCTTCCACCCTCCTCCCCCTCAACCCCCCATCCTCTATCCTTTTTTTTTTTTTTTTTAGTTTAAGGTATTTATTTTTCCCCCCAACAGCTCTCCCTTTCAGTCCAACAAATGGTTCTTTCTCTTATAACAATAAAGACAATACAAAACAACAGAAATAATTAGGCCAAAATTATGAGAGTTATAGGGCTTAGCATACATTCCCAATGTCCAGTCCGTATGTATTTGGCACCTGACTTTAACATTCTACTATCTAACCATCTCCATGAGTTTAAAGTTCTATATCTAACTCAGCTTTCATACTAACTTGCATCACGATTTTAAAAACATCTTCTTAAACAACTCAAAATTTAACTATGAGACTCTAGCTAACTATTCTTCAACCACCTCAGAGACCTGAGAGGGATAAATATATATGATTATATAGGAAGTCCAGGGCCCACAGCTTCCAAAACTAAGAAATGACATACCAGTGGCTGCCTGGACAGTTGCCAATTTCTCTCCATACATTACAGAATCAATCTTCAGCTGTTTGGCCCCGTTTCTCTGACAGACATTGATTGTAGAGCAGGAATTATGAAGGACTTACCTACCCTGTCTTGGCAGAGCTAGGCTGTCGACTTATCTGCTTCCAAGTTTTGTCCTTTTTGGACAGAAGTCTGTCTACAGTTGAAGCAAGGGGTTTTTCTTGCCAAGAGAACGGCTTACCACCAATTCAATCATCTCCCACTGGAGATTCTTCGATGCTCATCTTCTACTTGGAGTAGAATATGGGGTGCTGTCAGGAGCTGACATGTCTCGATATCAACAAATCTTAAGTTAAGAAAACATCTTTGAATGCCATAATTGCTGCCCGTGTTGAAGCAGAAGTGACTGGATCCTGACCTTGGATGAGTTGCAGACCTTTTGAACTTGAGTTTTACTACTTATAAAGCAGGGATCATACAAGGGTTGCCTCCCAAGACCGCCCTAAAGCTGAAGTGAGGCCTTGAGCTTAACTCTAGGCCTGGCCTGTTAGTAAACTCGGGTGTGCTTATGGCCACGTGGAAACCCCAGTGAGATCTCCCAGATGTTCTGAGGTGTCTATTTCAGACCCCAGGCCTTGGCAGCCTTGCAAGGCCACATGTCATCCCTAACTCTTGCAATACTGTTCATCCCAGACGTGCACATTCGAACCCCTCTTTGTCTCTGGTTGTCGGTGCTTATGGGACCTAGTGGTTTCTGCACTCAGAGGGCCAGGAACTCATGCTGCCTCGGGAGGGGAGAGGGGTTCTAAGCTTAGCCAGGCCTCAGAACTCTAGGTCCTAACTATGCTAAGGGGTTGCCTCCTGTGGTCTGTGAGGGTGTCCGCTTTCCGAGCCTGACTACTGACACTGCCTCCCATACAGGTTCAGATCTTCAGGCCTAGATACTCTGGGTCCTGGCTGGGGTCCCTGGCTCCAAGGAGAGCCTCTGAAAGGCGGATTAGCACCTCAGCTCCTCTAATGCACAGCACAGGGCTTGGACCCCAGGATACACATGCTGGACCACATGAATGATGATGACCAAGGGCACTAAAAGTCCCTAGTGTTGTCACCCAGGGGATGCAAGTTAGAGGCACCTCTCCCAGTTCCCAGGAAGTACTGGTGCCCAGGAACTGGGTGTCATGTACATGGAATTAGAGTCCTGGAGACAGGTAGCAGCATTTCCTCAACACCTACTTTGTGAAAAATATGATGGTACCCAGGACCATGCTAGAAGACATTAAACAGATGCCTCAGGCTGGAATGTAGCTCAGCCATCGCACACTGCGCTGTCGTGCCTGAAGGTTCCACTGCCTCAGCACCATGAGGGAAAGAATTGCTAACATAGCCAGAGCTGCATGTCAGGGCATGAGGTTGAGATTGGTGGAGGTGGAGAACCCATCCTACAGAGGAGTGGCTCAGGAGACCCTTGGCTCTTTCTTCATCTTCTTGTGGTTGCTGCATTTCCATCAGCACCTCAAGATTTCTGCTCTAGGAAACGAGGATGTGGAGAAACCCTGTGGCCGACAGTAAGGGATGGCTGGAAGTAAGTAAACTGGAAACCTAGAGCCTTCCAACACCCTCCTATCTCACTGGGTTCAGCTCCTTCATATTGACCAAAAGACTCAGGGTTTTTTGTTTGTTTGTTTGTTTGTTTTCAGCATTTTCTTGTTCTGGCACAAACATTCTCACACCAGAAAAATCCCCCAGTCCCAACTAAATGGGGACAGTTGGCCCACTCCTGGGACCTCCTGCCATTCCTGAACTTAGACCATAGGGTGGAGAGGCAATAGGAAAAAGGGATCCCCTCTCTGCTAATGGAAGAGGAAGTGGACCCAGATGTGTCTGAACATGCTGACATCATTGAGGGGAACTGTTTCTGCCCAGGGCTTCCATTATTACCCCCAGGGTCTTGCAGGACCAGCCACTGAAAGTTCAGGGACTCCCACCAATACCCCACTTATGGAAGTGCAGGAGTACTGGACCACCTACCCCTGACTACTCTTCTGCCTTCCCATCCTCCCCCCCACCTTAGATTTAACCGCATCCCCTTCTGAGAACTCTTCCATGTGCAAGATGGTGTTGCCTAGGGACAGCGGTGTGTGAATTGAGACCAGACTGTCTAGAGAGCTGGGGGTGGCCAGGACTTCTCATTGACTGAATGCCATGCCTGGCAGAGAAAGCAGAATTGGGTCGGGTGTATCCTGTAAGCTCCCAGCCTGACTCCATCCTTCCTTTGTTCCTTTGTCCAAGGGTCATAATTTTTCCCCGTAATCTATCCCTCCATCTGACCTTCTCCTGAGCCCTCATTCCCAAAGTTAAGGCAGGAGGGCTGTGGAAAGCCTGTATATTTGGGTGCAGTTTGTCCCAGCACCGAACACCTGGCAGACCTGGGGGTGGGCCAGTGCGTGGGGGAAGTAGTGATTGGAAATAGCTGGAAGGTGGAGACCCGGAGGAGCATGCAGCTCTGGGCGTGGTGCAGGTGCTTGTGTGTGTCGGTGGCTCTGGAATGGGCCAGGTCTTACCCCTCACCTGCCTTGTGCCCTCTGCTTATTATGATAAGCAGGGTACATTGTGGGCTCAGCAAATCTGGATGAGCTTAAGGGTGGGGTTAGCTCCTCAGCTGTCAATCACCTTAAACAACTTCCCTCCCCTCCTTAACTGTAAGATGGACTTGTTTCTTTGGGAAATCCCAAAGATTGCCCAAGTCTCCCATCACAAGCTGAGCACACTGGCCCCAGCCCGTCTTGCTTGTAGGCCCCTGGACATCCTGAGTGGCTCATGGCCGCATTTTGCCCTCATTCTCATATCTGGTACTTAACAACTCCCTCCCGCCTCAGTGTCTAGGCTCCTTGCTTCCCTCTCCCTGGAGTGCCCATCTCTGTCCTGGGACTGTTTGACAGTTAGCTGTTTGCTATTTATTCCTTTCTTGGTGGTCCAGGGACAGGTGTGGTTCCTCCCCACTCTTCCATATCTCACACTCCTGCTCTATAAATATGTGACTAAGGGTGCGGGTTGGTGTTTGTCAGCTTGACACAAGCTAGAGTCTTCTAGGAAGAGGGAACCTCACTTAAGAAAATGCCTCCATTGCCGGGCGGTGGTGGCGCACGCCTTTAATCCCAGCACTTGGGAGGCAGAGGCAGGCTGATCTTTGCGAGTTCGAGGCCAGCCTGGTCTACAAAGTGAGTCCAGGACAGCCAGGGCTACACAAAGAAACCCTGTTTCGAAAAACCAAAAAAAAAAAAAAGAAAATGCCTCCATCATTGGCCCTGTTGGCATGCCTATCAGGATATTTCTAGGTTAACGGTTGATGTGGAGGGCCCAGCCCACTGTGGGCGGTGTCTCCCCTGGATAAACAGTCCTGGGCTGCCTAAGAGAGCCAGCCAGTAAGCAGTGTTCTCCACCGCCTCTGCTTCAATTCCCATCTCTAGTTTCCTGCCTTCAGCTCCTAACCTGACTTCCTTTTATGATGGATTGTGAGCTGAAATAAACTCTTTCCAAGTGGGTTTTGGGCAGAGTTTTATCACAGCCATAGAAATGAAAGTAGGACAGAGGGCAGCATTACTGACTTCTCCTCAACCTCTAATTCCCATCCATGCATTGTGTTTTAACGTTCCTGAGATGTGCTGGCTTCTTGGAGGCCAAGCATTGTCAGAAGTCCTCTGTGAGGGTTCCCATGTTATCAATCCCTAGGCTGTACAGTGTCTCAGTGAAGTGGCTCCAAAGTGAAGCTCACTCACAAGCCTCTGTACAGCTCCCCTGAAGACCTGGAGGTGGGACCCCTTCCCAACCCTTGCCCTGTCCGTCCAGAAGTAGGACATAGATGATTACAAGGGTGGCTCCTGAATCCAGCCTCTCCAGAGCCCTGCTGTGTGTCTCGTTGCTGTTCCCAATTTAGTGCCAAGTTCAGCCTGGGCCTGCAGTTTCCATTCGTTTTCTGTAATTTGAGCTCCCCTAACTCCTGGCACCAGGATCCTGCTGGGTAAGGTTCCTGGTTTCCTTGGATGGTTTTGGATGATTTCATTGGCAGAGCCCAGTCACAGTAGGCACGTTATTCCCCTTCCCCATAACCTGGCATGAAAGAGACACTTGTGACCAGCAGAGCCTCTGGGACCTTAAACACTGGGAACCAGCCTGCTGGGCATAAGCAACTCCAGCCTCCTGCTTTGATTTCATTGCGGTGTCTACCTTGTACTGTCATGCTTGTATAATCCCTACCATACAGATGAGGAGCCCAATGCTCAGAGTCACACAGCAAATGAGCTTACAGATCCAACTCTGCTCCCAAGCCTGCCAGCCCCAACTTCCAGCCTCTTCCTCCAAGATTTCTTTCCTGCTCAAAACTGTAGGTGGGACATGGTCCTATGGACCCCTAATGCAAAAGCCAGGCCCTTGTCCATAAAGAGTCCTGCAGAAGGAGACCAAGCTAAACGCCAACAGCAGTGAGAGCTGCACTGCCCATATGAGACAATCGATATTTTTAGACAGGGAGTGAGTCAGGCCTGATGATTCACAGGCCTGGCAAGGCTCATCGGGCAGCCCCAGGCTACAAAGGACAGGGCAAAAGATCAATTACACAGGGGACAAGACCCTAATGGACAGAGAGCTCTGTCCAGGGGCCACCACCTTCTTCTCTGTTCTGTGAGGGGTGGGAACAGGGGACTCACACTTTCTCATGTGGGCATACAGCTCCTGTTAACAGGGTTAGAAAGTGGCACACCTACTCTGGGGTGTGTTAGGTGCTGGAGAGGACACTGTTGAAGCCCAGGCTGCGCAATGCACCTTCACAGCAGGTGACTGCATGCCTTCTCCATGAAGGGTCAGGGGGCAAATGCTTCAAGTTTGGTGGTCCATACAGTCTCCATGGCAACCACTCCACAGGAAAGCAGACACAGACAACTTGCAAGTGAGTAGAAATGGCTGCATTCTAATAAAACTTTATTTATAACAAGAGCCCGGCTATATTTTACCCATGAATTGCAACTTCTTGGCCCCAGTTCTAGAAGATATTTTTCCTACATCCTGTGGGGTGTCAGAAACCTGTGATAACAGGCACCGAAGTGGTGCCTGAGGGAGACAACTTGATGTTCTTCTACCTTCGCTGATCTAAGTTTTGAGGGTGGCTCACAACCCCCTCCCCACTCCACACACAGACACACACACACACACACACACACACACACACACACACACACACACAGAGTGTGTGAGCTAGTTCTTCCTAGCTGTGTTGGTGGGTCAACTCCTGAGACAACATGATCCATTCATTGTAGAAAAAAAAAAGGCTAATTAAATTATTTAACCAGTATTTATATTATCATTAATTGGTCCGTGGTGCTGATCCTTAACCCGCCATTATAAATGAATACACACAGACACAGGATGGATTCCAACAAGCCTTGGCCTGAATTGAGCAATCCTAGCCCATCTAAGATAGCTCATAATTCTGTTACCCAAATATGACCCCATATATATGTACGTCCCTTTGGACTGCTATTCTCCACGCTATGCCGATGTTCCAGGCCACATGGAATGATCTTCTTTAATCTACCCCATGGCATGTAATCCTCCTTCCTGCTCCTGGCTTCTCTTCCAAGATGCTCTGTCTCTGAAGCCTGCACACCTTAGTCCTGCCTACCTTCATCTCTGCCCAATCTCCAGGCCTCAACATTTATTTAACCAATCAGAGACAATGTAAGTAACAGACAGCAAGCAGGACCAATTAACATTTAGAATGCTTAACACCACCCCCATCAATCCATTGCTTTAGTATCTAGTCCAGGACTTATGATAGATGGGATGTGTTTGCAGAGTGAACAGCCCAGACTATGCTATCTTCCATTTTGTTTGAAACTGGCAACAACAAAAGT
The DNA here is from genome assembly GCA_907164525.1 of Lophiomys imhausi. Lineage (NCBI taxonomy): Eukaryota > Metazoa > Chordata > Mammalia > Rodentia > Muridae > Lophiomys > Lophiomys imhausi. The sequence goes on along the minus strand of CAJQZJ010033039.1, from coordinate 3,437,836 downwards.
GTTAACAAACTAGACTCCTTTCCCTGTGATCTTGTCCACCCTCATGTTTCTGTGAAAGTCCAAGAGGGAAGTGGAGGGGCTACAAGAATGACGGGTAGGAGCCCTAGCCTGGCACCCGGCACCGGCCTCCACCCCCTAGTCGGTGAAACAGGTAGGGGAAAGGATCTGTATCTCTATCCCAAGTTTTAAAAATTCTTGTGTGAATTAAAAACCCAGCCGAGCCTCTGAAACTCAAGAACCATACACAGTGTCTCTTGGCCCTGCAGAGGGCTAGAATTAGTTAACAGCCTGGAGCCTTGAGTGACATGCTTGAGGTCAGAGCCAGGAACAGCAGGGATGTGGGGCTTTGAGACCTGGTCTCTCTGTACTTCCTTTGACCCCTGACCACCTTCTGTGAACAGGGCACAGTGACCAGCCCCAGTTTCTCCACTACACGCGTACCTGTCACATCTTTCTACTCAGTTCTACCCAGAATTTGTTCTTGTGCCCTGGGCCTGACATGGCTGGGACCTGCTTCTGTACCAGTGCATGTATCATGAGACCATTGCTACCACGAGTAAATACCCTGACTGGGGCGCAAGTTTTCTCATGTGTAGCGAGGCCACCTTGAGCACCCCGTCAGTTACATTGACAGTGAAGTCCTTTACAAGAGACTTACATCCCCACGCTCCATGAGAGACCGGTGTCACTGGTAAAACCAGTTCAGTGTCCTATTTTCTTTTTCTGGAACAGAGACTTTAATGTCAATTCACTGTGATGGTCTTCAAGGACTAAAGCAATGTTCAGGTTGTAGTAAGTGCTTAGCAGGAACCTGCTGCCTGGAACAGAAGCCACACACACACACACACACACACACACGCACACGCACACACACACGCACGCACACACACACACACACGAACGCACGCGCACAAACACGCACGCACGCGCACACACACACACGAGCACACACACACATGCGAGCACACACGTGTGCAAGCACACACACACACACACACACACACACACACACACACACGGCTTGTCATCATTGTGACTCCTGGATAAAAAAAGCATCAAAACCAAAAACACATTGTTGGGTGTGCTGGGGTGTGCTTGCAGTCCGAGCATTTGAGAGACTGAGACAGGAGGGCTGTGAGTTTGAGGCCAACTAGGCTGTATTTCAAATTTAGCTTTTTTTTTTTTTTTTTAGTTCCTCTAGTAATGGGGTTAGAAACTACTGCATTTAGTTGGTGTGTGTGTGTGTTTTGTTTTGCTTGGCTGAGACAGGGTCTTACAGTGTCCTGGCTGGCCTGGAACTCACAAAAATGTACTTGGCTCTGCCTCCTGAATTCTGGGATTAAAGATGTGCACCACCATGCCAGGCAGCATTTAGTTGCCAATATTAATACTGGTTCGTGGAAGGTGTCTACCAAGGAGTCTAGAGGGGGTGTTCCTGCTTTGCATAGGCAAGGGCAGGGACATTGGTCATGGCTCCCAATACCACCTCTTCTGTCTTCTATTGTAATGTCCTATTAAGCTGACCTTCCAGACCTGCCCTGAATTAAAGCCCATTGATGAGTACTGTTGTCCCCATTCTCTTCCAGGCCCCTCTTCTCCATGTATGTATATACGTACATACACACACACACACACACACACACTTTTCTTCTTGAGATCAGGTCTCAGGTAGCCCAGGTTTCCTTTGAACATGAGATCCTTCGTCTTCAACCTTCCAAATGCTGGGAACACATGCACCACTACATCAACCTATCCAATGAACCATTCATTCATCTGCTCAAGAACTCTTCATTGATCATGTGGAACACTAGGCTCTGGGGAGACAAAATGAGTTAAGAGGGAGATAGATGCAGGGATTAGAAACCAGAGAAGCCCAAGTTTGAGGTACCAGCTTATGAGAAGCAAGTTGTCTCCTACTTTATAGAAAGTCTCACATCTTGTAGACTTTGATACCTTCTTCTGGGGACCCCTTGATCCAGTCAGAAGAAGCCACTTGCAATCACGTAAAGCCAGAAACCAGAAGCTAAGAGTCTCAGCTCCACGCAGATCTCTCCATCCCAGGCACAGCCAAGCAGTCAATGCTTCAGCTAGGCAAGGGACTACATGCTTGTTCCAGGCTCTGAGTGCATCAGAGCTTAAAAACAGGAGCCTTGCTGAGCCTGGCTAGCCCGATTAAACCAGAGCCTTGGGCGAACAGCACAAAGTGTGGCATTAATGCTTTAAAAGATGTTCATTATTATTTTTGGGTGAGGAAGCATGCATGTCACAGACGTGTGGCAAACTGTGTGGAGCTGTGTGGTTCTCTCCGTCCTTTCACAAGGGTTCTGGAGATCAAACCCAGCTCCCTCTGCTTATGAGGCACCTTTACCCACACAGCTGTCTGGCCAGCCTTAAATTTCCAAAGTTGGCATACATGGTAAGGGTTTCATTATGGCAGTTTCATGTGTATATGTCACTATATTTTGTTTTAATTTGTTCTCGCCCAGTGCCTTGTCCCATGCCCCTTCCCTCCCACTCTGGCTAGTTCCCTTCCTCTCCACAAATATTTTCCCTTATGCTTTTATGTGTTCCATTCCCCTCTTTTCTCCATTAAGATCTGTTCCTTCCTCTTATGACCTACTTTCTAGGTTTACAACCTATACACACACACACACACACACACACACACACACACATGCGCGCACGCACGCACGCACACATGCGCACGCGCACACACGCACGCACGCGCGCGCGCACACACACACACGCACACACACACGCACACACACACACGCACACACATGCACACACACACACGCACGCACACACACACACACGCACACACGCACGCACACACACAGTTTTAAATCTCCACGTGAGAGAAAGCACGTGGTGTTTGTCATTCTGAGTCTGGCTTATTTTGCTTAACATAATGATTTCCAGTTACATCCATTTCTCTACAAATGTCAGGTCTAAAAACCTCTATATTAAATCAAATTAAAGAAAATAAAGATGAATTTAAAATGTTCAAAAGAGGTCATGCTCTGATTTTTATGAACAGTTTCATACATGCAAAACATTGAACAGTCACATCAGGAGCACTTACCATCTGCCCAGAGCAGCAACCACAGTGTTTCTCTTTCTGGTTCTTCTTGCTCTGGCTGAGTTATAAGGGACCAGGATGCAATTCAGTTGTAGGACATGCTTGGTACATGTGAAGCCCTGGGAGGAAGAAGCAGAGATAATTTTCAGACTTTAGGGCATGTCCTCCCTAAACAGAGTTAGGAGAGTTAATTTCAGTACCCTTGGATGCCTGGTATCAATTCCCATCAAATGTTCTGCTTTTCTGGTGCATTGAAACAGATTTCATAGCTGCCTCTTCAACCAGGCTGTGCCAGGCATGGTGTACGCATTGCATTTGGTCTCTTTTTGTAAGAGAAGGGACTTTTTTTTCAGTACATGCTTAAGTTAAGTCATAGGTGAGTAGAGTGCAGAAAGGATTAAGAAAAGGACAGTGTTCTGTAAGACACACCCAAGGCAAGGTGTCGTTGTGAGTTTTTCAACCAGGAAAGTTACAAGAGACTGGGGAGTGTCTTGGTTAGTAATGTGCTTGCTCTGCCCTCACAAGGACCTGCCTTCCATCCCAGTACCCACTTACAGACCAGGCATCGTGGTGTACACCTGAAACATTGCAGGCACTGAGACAGGAGGGTTCTGGGGATTTGCTGGTAGCCTAGTTGAACCAATGAAAGATTCTGTCTCAGCCAATATGGTGGGTATATAATTGAGGGACATAGGTACCCAATGTCAACCTCTGGCCCCCATATGCATGTGTACATACATGAGCACATGCATACATGAACAGATGCATATACACACACACACACACACACACACACACACACACACACACACACACACA
>CAJQZJ010033039.1:3413986-3433925 GCA_907164525.1 Lophiomys imhausi | reverse complement strand
ACACACACACACACACACACACACACACACACACACACACACACACAAAACAAAGTAACCAAATACATGCCTTCTTTTGTTTTTGAAATAGGATCGCTCTGTGTAGCCTCTGCTGACCTCAAAGTCCTGATGGTGGCATGTCAGGCTACTACCAGATGGTGGCATGTCAGGCTACTACCAAGCCTGACTTGGTTGCAGCAGTTCAACCGTTTGGTTTCTTTATTTGCTCTGCCATCTTTTTTGCACCCCCACCTGCCCATACTGTCTTTAGAAGAACCTAGATTTTTTTTTAATCTCATAAATAATATCAAATTCTGTGATTGCCTAATTGCTTGTTTATGGGGCTATTGAATTTGCTCTTCTCCTCTTTGTGTTTGCTGTGACCTTGATGAGGCTTAGATCAGACACTAAAGGATGTGACGTGGGTGGGGACTCATCTTAGTGGCCCCTATCATTCAGTGGTACCTCTTTGTAGTAGCTGTGGGCGAGTAGCTCCTCATGACCTTTAACCCAATGCTTGGCCCCGGTCATGACCCCTCACTGTGCTCCAGTTTAGGATATGCCAACTGTTCCTTTATAGCTCCACCCTCCCTACCTTTTTTTCTTTACTGGTATTCTTACATAGAAAAGAACTTCTGTTCCACTCTGTATTTAATTATTGCCAGTTTTCCTTCTTACCACAAATGCATCATGAGTGTGTCCATTGATTAGGTCTGAGCTCCCATCTATTACTGATACTAACTAGCTGAGGACCTTCAACACTTGAGTCTTTTGGGGGCACAGCACACAGCTAAACTCAAACATCCCACCAAAAGGCACTCACTTCATTTTCCAGAGTCTCCAGCATCTTAGTAGAAACTCCATCACTGTTTACAAACCAAAGTTCACAGTCTCTGAGTTTTATACAAACTCCCCGCTGGGAAGCCCTGTAAAATTCAGAAAGCATGTTATGTATTTCCAACAGCAAATGTTCCTGGTGGTGGTGGGCTATGGGAGCCCAGAAAGGGAGAAAGAGACAACAGCAAGTCTGAAAGCCAGCTGGGAAATGTGACTGCAGAGTGTGCATTCCAGAGGGCTTATGCTGTCCTATCCCCGTGGCCTTGCTGTTTGAAGCCCACATGGTCCCTTTCTCTCTGTGGCTCTACTCATTGCCTGTAGATTTTCTGGACAGATACTCCATGTTTCCTGACAGCTCTGACTTCCTGTAGTCTCCATCTTGTCTTCAGGGCCATGCTTACAGCTTCATGTATCGTCCTTTCCAGTGGCATTATTATTATGGTGGACATTTTTTAAAATATGAAAGTTGACCCAAATAAGATTTGAATCCAAACATCCCGACTGCAGTCTCATGTCCCATAAACACCACTCAATACTACCAATGCCTCTTGTCTCTGAGAAAGTGGGAGAGTGGCCCAGAATGCCTATTGGTGCTTCGAGGGTAGAGGAATCTTGTTCTGCTAGCACACATCAGGTCAAGGGTAAGCAGCAATAACAAGAGGCTTCCTTCTCCAGACCCTAGAGGAGGGGAAAGGAGGGAAGGGCATGCCTCAGGAGCCTAGCTCTCTTCCCTTGTCCCTCACCTCACTGGCACTAATCACTGTTCATCCTGCCCAAGTCATCTGGCTGATTAACTGCTGTCCCAAGAGGCTGTCACAGCATCAAAATGAGCTGATTACCCAAACAAGACTCCCCTTCCCTCCTTGGCACCTCCGCTCATCTTCCCCTAGAATGTGTCCTCGGGCTAGAGGGCCTCTACAGAAGCAAGGACAGTTGGGGCTGCCCAACTCCTGACTTCCCCCAAGAGGGAGCCATTTCTGAGTTGCCTTATAGACTAGAAAGCTCAGGAGATCTCACGGCTAGATGACATTTCAGGGTACCCAGGCAGGGTTAGCTGTCACCAAAAGGGGCTGCCTTTCTTTCTTTTTTTTTTTTCAACATTTATTTCTTCAAGTTACACCTCAATCATAGTCCCTGCCCTCCTCCTCCTGGTTCCACCCTCCTACCTACTTTCCCCTCACCCTCCTATCTGAATTTTTAATGTAAGGTGTATCCCCCCCCCAACAGCTCCCCCTTTTAGTCCAACAAAAGGGTCTTTTTCTTATAACAATAAATACAATACAAAACAATAAGAACAATCAGGCCACAATTATGAAAATCATAAGGTATAATATACATTCCCAATGTCCAGTCTATACATATTTGGGAACTGATATTAATATTCTATTATCTATCTATCTCAATGAGTTTAAAGTTCTATACCTAACTCAGTTTCCATCCTAACTTGCATTACCAACTTCAAAACATCTTCCTAGACCTAGAGCATCCTTGTAATTCCTAAACAACTTAAAACTTAACTGTGAGACTATAACTATCTAGACTTTAACCACATTAGAGACCTGAGAAGGATAAATATATCTGAATAAACAGGAAATGCAGAGCAAGCAGCTTCCAAAACTAAGAAATGTCAACAACTGACTGCCTGGACAGTCCCCAACTTTTCGCAATACATTGGATGGAGCATTACACCTATCTTCAGTCTTTTGGCCCAGTATCTCTGACAGACATTAATTGTGAAGCAGGAATTATGAAGGACTTGTCTCCCCTGTTTGGCAGAGCTAGGCTGTTGACTTACCTGCTTCCAAGTTTTGTCCCTTTCGGACAGCATTCTGTCTACAGTTGAAGCAAGGGCTTTCTTTTGCCAGTGACAAGCTTGCCACTAATGCAGCCATCCCCAAATGGAGATTCTTCGATGCTCATCATCTACTTGTAGTAGAATGGGATGTGCTGTCAGGAGCTGGCATGTCTCAACATCAAAAAATCTTAAGTTAAGAAAACATCTTTGAGACCTCTTGAGGTTTTTTTTTTTTTTTTGGTTTTTTCAAGACAGGGTTTCTCTGAATATCTCTGGCTGTCCTGGACTCGCTTTGTAGACCAGGCGGGCCTCGAACTCACAAAGATCCGCCTGCCTCTGCCTCCCAAGTGCTGGGATTAAAGGCGTGCGCCACCACCGCCCGGCCCTCTTGAGGTTTTTGAAGATCACCTATCTCTGTATATTTGGATAAGCAAATGTTGCTTGTCTCTTAGCAACTTGATTTCCGATTAACATAAAAAACATTTGTGATACACTACGCTAGTACCTAACCAAATGACATGCTTGAATGACTATTAGTTTACATTTCTTAATTATCCTAAACAGTTTGTGACAGTTGCTATCAAAAGGCCAAATCTTCACATTGCATTTTTAAGCAATACATAGGTACAATACCTTATAAAGAGTTAACCTTGATTTTGTATCAATATACAAAGATCTATACCAATGTAGCCAAATATAATCTTAATTTTGTATCAATATACAAAGATATAAGAGCATATTCAGTAATCTATCCCTTTTTCTTTATCATTCTTATATCACATCTATATGAGGGGCTGCTTTTTAAAAAGCTTTAATGAGATACACTGTGTGTACCCTGGAAGTCACTAAACAGCTATATGAATCTTAGTAAATGTACAAAGCAGTATGACTTTCACCATACTCATAGTTTACAAGTGTGCCATCTGGTCCATGGGCATGTGTCCCAAGACCCATTGGAAGCCTTAGACCTTGGGTAGTAAGTACTAAGCCCTGTGAATGCCATATTTCCTGTAAGTTTGCACCTGTAAGTTTGCAAACTTTCATTCACAAGTTAGGTAGAATAAGAGACACAGCAGGAACTAATGGTAAAGCAGTGGCACTATAGTGATACATTTGATAGAGACAATACAGTGGCTCACTCCTGCAATCTCTGAACTTGGGAAGCTAAGGCAGGAGGATTGCTATTAGTTTGGGAACAGCCTGAACTACACAGTGAGCTCCAGGCCAACCTGGGGTATGGTGTGAGACCTTGTCTCAAAAATATTATAGAGGACTATGGAAATATCTCAGTTAGTAAAGTGCTTGCTGTACACACATGAGGACTGGAATCTGACTCTCAGTATTGTATCCAAAGCCAGGTGTGATGGTGCTCCCTCATAATCCCAGCACTGCATGAGGAGACAAATGGATCCCCAAGGCTTGCTGGCTAGCCAGTCTATTACACTCGGCAAGCTCCAGGCCAGTGAGAGACACTGCCTCAAAAGTCAAGCTGAATGACACTTGAGGAATGACCCTCCTGTCTTCACACACATGCATGTGCACCCTGACTCTCACACATGAACCTTCAAACATACATGTGTAATATAATGCACTGCACACCCACAAAGGTGATAATTATGTAAGTGTGGTCCCTCTCTGTTTTTCACAATACCTTACCATACTTTTGCCTCTTCACTCAATGAGAACACTTCATAGTTTATGGCTTGTCATTGTCATTTCTGAATTGCCAACATCATGACACTGGAATGCTGGGACCATTATTGGCTTAAACATTTGGGTTACCTGACCACAACTTGAGACCATTTTGGCTAAAATGGTGTTACCTGACTATAGTAGCACTTGCTGTTCATGACAGGCCCTATCTACGTGAGCAATGAAAGAACAGCATATATAGTGTGGATACCCTGCACCAAGGGAAGGTTTGTGTCTCAGGCGTGAGGCACAAGATCTCACAGAGCACAGAATAGTGTAAAACTGAAAACATATATGCTGTTTCTAGAATTTTCCATTTTGTAATTTTGGATGCATGGTTTAAGCACAGGTTAATTTTGGGGCCACAAGGTGTCATATGAAACTTTGAAACAAAACTGGGAGAAGCAGAGGACATCTGTGCAACACTTGCATTGTTCTAGATGGAGTGACCCTGGGTGCAGTCAATCCCATTCCTCGCTCCACTCCCCTGGTCACCACTAGTCTCTGTAGGACCCCCTTATCTATGTGTTTCATATAAATGGGGCCCTGATCTGGGACACTCACCTCCTCCAGATGGGGTGAAGACATATGATTTTGGATTCTCTCAGTCCTGTACCTGGCCAGGTCCCAGCATCTGTGACACATTTTGTAATGACACTGGGCACGGATTGAGTGACTAGGTCAGTCTGTCTTCCCATAGCATGTCTGCATTGGGAGATTCAGAGGCTGGCCTCTTACATAGACTTCATTTTGTTTTAGATGGATGGACACAGCACCAAGGCTGGGACAGCAAGGAGCCACTAAGCTTGAGGAGGCAGGAAAGGTCTCATGCCTGCTTCCTGCTCTACTGGCCCTCATGGCTGTAAGCTTTGAACATGGGTTTGTTAGATTTTCTCATAATGAAGTTGATCAATGCCCTTTATATATTCTGTCTTGCCATCCTGCCTTGTCACCAGCAACCCCAGGCAAAGATTTCTCACCCACCTCAGCCCTACTGGCCCTTACTCCCTCCCTGCCAGTGGGGTTGTATCACTAAGTGAAGTTTGATGTCACAACTGTTCTGTCCTTGAAAAGGGGCAATGTGGATAACAAACTTTGAGTGAAAGTATCTAGGGGAGTCAAGGCGACTGATGAAATCCAAAGTGGGGGGGTGGACACAGAGAGGAGTACAAAGGGGCCACGTAGGACACTCTCAAAAAGTATACTGTATACTCCCATGGAATGCTTCATGAGACCCTGTATAATTCAGAAAGAAAACAGTTGTGTGCGTCCTAACTCTGGTTGTGCCTCTCTGAGCCACAGGTAACTCAGATGGGTGGCTTAACCTCTACATACCCATCCTAACAAACTCAGTAAAGTGTCATCATGTCATGGGTATTAGGAGTCTCACCTAGATAGTAACTGCCCCTCCATACTCACCCAGAGCAAGATAAACATGGAATAGAGCTGGCGCATGCCTTTAATCCCATCACTGGGGAGGCAGAGGCAGGCAGATCTCTGTGAATTCAAGGCCAACCTGATCTACAAATCAAGTCCAGGATGTTCCACAGAGAAACCCTGTCTCAAAAAATTAAAAAAAAGAAAAAAGAAAAACAAACAAACAAACAAACAAACAAACACAGAACAGGGCCAGAGAGATGGCTCAGTGGGCGGCACTTGCTATGCAAGCCAGACAAACCTGAGTTAAGATCCCCAGAATTCACGTGAAAGTCAGACACTGTGGCATGTGTTTGCCTCTAGGAAGTGGATGCCGAAGACAGAAGCAGCTCCCGTAGTTAGTGGGTCAGACAGCCTGGCTAACAAAGTAGCGAACAGATAGTCTCAGACAAGATGGAAGGTAAAGACCTGAATGTTGTCCTCTGACCCTCACATGTCGCACATGTGTGCCCACACCTCACTCACACACATACAAAGGTAGATTTGTTTTTTCGAGATAGGGTTTCTCTGTGTAGCCCTGGCTGTTCTGGAACTCACTCTGTAGACCAGGCTGGCCTCAAGCTCAAAGAGATCCACCTGCCTCTGCCTCTTGAGTGCTGGAATTAAAGGTGTGTACCACCACTCCCAGCTTAGAATATTTCAAAGAAAAACTTAAAAAGCATATTTCTTGGTGCTGGAGAGATGGCTCAGGGGTTAGGAGCATTTGCTCTTCCAGAGGACTCAGTCATGATTACAATACCTACAAAGGGTAGCTTATAACTACATGTTCCTTCCACTCCAAGGAAAACCTAATGTTCTTCTCTAGCCTCAGCAGGCACCAGAATACGTATGTGGAAGGCACACACACACATACACAGAGAGAGAACAAATCTTTAAATATATACATATATATACATACATACATACATACATACACACACACACACATATATATATGCTTGATCTGAAATTCAAAATTGAACTGGGGTAGAGCTCTTGTTCAGCATTGGCGAGGCCCTGTGTTCAATTCACACCACCACAGGGGTTGAGGGTAGGGAGGAGGTGTAAATTTTAATGTTAACTGGGTATAGGTGTACTATAAGTCTGTGGAGTCTGACAGTCCTTGCTGTCACCCTGCTCCCCCCCCCCCCACCAACACTGATCTATAATCCAGTCTCTAAATTGTCTCCCTGTCTCCTATTTGGACAGGAGTCTCACTCACCTCTTAGGTGGGAGACTGTGGCAGGAAAGTATCCTTTCCTCCTGGGACAGCCCAAGGAACACTTCTTTATGGAGTTGTGCCTGTTCACTGTGTTAGTAACCGGGATGTTTCTCAAGACTGCAATGCCACTAGCTGTGAGAGAAGGGACCCCTGTCACTTTCATTAGGAATGTGGAGGCCTTAGCTGGAAGGATGAGTTACATTTCTTATTGCTGCAGCAAAATTCCTGATAAAAGCAACGTGGAGAGGAAAAGTTTGTCTTGGCTCAGTTTGCAGGCACAGCCTACCCTGGTGCCAGGAGCATGAGGTGCCTGGTCACTGTGTGTCCACAGTCAGGAGGTAGACATGTGTGCTGGTGCTCAGGGCCCTTTCCTTCTCTATTCAGTCTGCCACCCCAGCCTATGGGAGGGTGCTGCCCAAATTCCTCCCAGCCCAGTTAGCCCAGTCCTCAGAGGTTTCTCTGCCAGGTGATAGGAGAGCCTGTCAAGTTGACACTACCATCCATCCTACATAGATGTTGTTTTTTATTGTCCCAGTGAGTGCTCACACTGGGTCACACTGGGAAAATGACCAGCTCAGGGCCACTGGGTGACTTAGAACAAGGCTCTCTTTCCAGTCCAGCTGATGCTTGTGGTCCAGCCTAGGACTTCTGGCTTCTTTCTCATCCAAGCAAGTTGTATGTTTTTTGTTTTTGTTTCCCCCATTCTTTACGGCCAGCTGATCTTAGATTTCCAGGTCTCTGTGCAGGGCTTTTGGGACTCACTCAGAGTCAGAGTAAAAAGAATGGACAGTGACCCTCTCTTTTAAATTTTTTTTTCTTTTGGGGCAGTGGTGGTGCATGCCTTTAATCCCAGCACTCAGGAGGCAGAGATAGATGGATCTCTGTGAGTTCGAGGCCAGCTTGGTCTACAAAGAGACTTTTAGGACAGCCAGGCTTACAAGTGAAACCCTGTCTAAAAAACAAAACCAAAAAAACAAAAAAGTTTCCCTTATATTTACTCATATGTATACATATGCACACACTTAAGTGGGGGGGGTCAGAGGACAACTTGTGGGAGTCAGTCCTCTTCTTCCACCATGTAGGATTTGGAGAGTGAACTCGGGTCATCAAGCTCATTTACCGCTGAGCCATCTTGCTACCTGCCCATACCACCTTTTTTTTTTTTTTTTTTTTTTTTTTAAAGACAGGACCTCATAGAGCACAGACTGGTCTCCTCCTTGCTATGTGGCTGAGAATGACCTTGAACTTCTGATCCTCCTGGGGTTACAGGTATGTACTACTTTGTGGAACTGCAGGTGAAACCCAGGGCTTTGTGCATGCCAGGAAAGCACTCTACCCATTGAGCTGCAGCCTCAGTCTCCCTTTTGAAGCTTGCATAGAGAGTCTTCTGGATCTTGGGGTTCAGAAAGAAGAAACTAGAATAGAATGGGGCACTTTGCTCCTTGTGAAGTCCACAGTAGTTTAAATGAGCCATTCTTTTCTTAGGTAATTACCCACCATAAAGCCACGAGGGAAGGAATATGAGAAGTCCCCAAATGATGATATCATTGGACATGGTAGTACTGGCCTGTATCCTAGCTACTCAGAAGGCTGAGGCAGAAGGGTTGCAAGTTCAAGGTTTGACTGGGCTACCGATGAAGTTCAAAACGAGCTTGGTAATTGAGACTCTGCTTCCAAATGGAAAACGGGCTAGAGATATAGCTCAGAGGTAGAGCACTTGCCTAACATATGTAAGATGCTAGAAACGATCTTCATTAACACATGTGCGTGCACATGCGCACGCACACACACAATCTTTCAAGAAAATGATAAGTGTTTTCATTTGTAGTAAATGCTGACTGTTTTGTTGATGTAGACCTGGTATAAACCCTGATGGAGACCAGGGGAACATACGAAACTGGACCTAAAAGCCAATGATGAAGCCTGGCAAATATGGCTTCCATGGAAGCCAATGGAAGCAGCAGCACAGTCTCTTCCACCATGAATCTCTTGGCAGAGATGTCGGCCAAGTCCTGCTGTGAGGGCTGGAAATGATGACTCCTGCCAGCCAGAGATCAGGGTGACCTCCAGCTGGTTGGGCCCAATGTCTACCCTCTCTGCTCCTTCCTCATTCTGTTGTGCCAAGCCAGGGCCATAGAGTGAGGTTTCTAAGGTCTAAGACACAGGGACATGGCTCTTTGGGTCAAGTGTCTTACCAGATACTTGGCTATAGCATGGGATCAGGAAGGGACTGTCCTCAGTGCTTCCCTCTGGAGAGGCAAAGGTGCCCCTTGTAGGGGACATGTATAACCAGGAAAGGATAGGGCACAAGGGAAAGCCTTCCTGTGATCTGTCTAATGAGGTTGGTGTGCATGAGAGGTGGCTTGCTGGCAGATCACATGTTACAATTGTCACCCTTTCATCATCTCTTGGTAACAGACACCCTTGAAACCTTTTATGTGGTGGAAACACGGCCAAAGGGTGCAGAGACATGCAATGCTAAACAGTATCTGGCACTGACAAAGTTACCTCCGAGTGCATATGGGCTCATTTGGCCAGGGAGAAGGGAGAGGGGTGCTATAGAGTGTTATGCAATCAGAAAGTCTGGGGAAAGAAACACCTACAGAGAATTGATTCAGCAACAAAGCAGGGAATGTATTGTAGGAAGAGGGAGCAACTGTGTAAGGGTCCCGGAGTGGGACTGAGTCTGGGTGCACCCACTTTGGGTGGCTGGATGCCATTAGCAGTTGTTGCTTCAGTCTGGGGTCTGCTAGTGCCTACGATGCTGCCCCTTCTGTGTCACTGTGGGCCTCCCCAGAAGTCTCAGCATCCTTAAGTAGTCTTGTTCCTTCCCTTTTATTTTTTTTTTCTAGTGTGTGTGTGTGTGTGTGTGTGTGTGTGTGCAAGCATGTGTGTGAGTGCCCTCGGGCAGCCAGAGGACAATGTCAAATGCCTTGTTTTATCACTCTTATTTCCTTGAGACAGGATTTCCTAGGCTGGCACAAGCCCCGTTGATCTTCCTGTCTCTGTTCTCCACAGCACTTGCATTTATAGGTAAGCTTGCCTACATCAGAGGCCGGAAGAGGGTGTAGGATCCTCTGGAGGTGGATTTATAAGCAGTTGTGAGCCACCTGATATCAGTCCTCTGCAAGATCAGAAACACCTTTTTTATTTAAACAGCTGAGCCCTCCTATGCTTTTCTTTATCTCCAAGGAATGTCACCATCTGGGGTCTAAAGAGGACAGGACCAAGTTTCTCTGTGCTTTCATGATTAGAGCCCAACAGAATGGTAGCTCCTTCCCTAGGTCTAGGAAAGAAGGTCTCATTCCCTGGATGTTGGCTCTAGGTATAGCTATGCAGATGCTAGACCAAGGGTCTATCAAGACCCTATCTATGTGCCTTCATTACCAGAACTTTCCACGGGTTGCCTAGCGTGTTCCAACCTGTGTCTGGCTCTTTCCTTCCCTCTACCTCCCTGACCCAGGTGCCAGGGGGCTTTCTCTCTGGCCAGTGCCCTGGAATACCTGAAGAGGGAAACTTTGGAATCAAAACCAAGGGATGACTGCATGAGCCTACCCACCTCTTCCTCTGGAAAGAAGGGACAGTGCTGCAAACTGTCTTCCAAAGTAATGTGTGCAGGGGCCTGCTGAGCTGCTGCTACTGGGCTCTGAATCTAAGCCTCTGCACAGAGACCTGGCCCAGCGGTGGTGGCACGTGACACAGGAGGCTCTCCCCAGTCACTGTGAACTGGCTGCAGGGACGCCTGGCAGCAGACGCAAGACACTCAAAGTTAGCCTGGCCTGCCATTGAGGGTACCCAGGCAGCAATGGAGGCAGGCTTTAGACAGGACTTTACCTAGAAAATGTTTTCTTCTTGTGTGCATTTCCAAAAAAACTTAAGATCTTCTAAAAAACACATCCTTCTAACAGTGGTGACATAGGGCAAGGAAGGAAGTGACAAAGGCCTGCCTCTGTGAGCTCGTAGAGTGTGGATGAAGGTAGACAGTTAGGAACAGATAAGATGAATTCAAGTCATGAGGATGGTGCTGCATCCCTGTAATCCTAGCACCGAGGAGCTGAAAGCAACCTGGGCTATCTAACAAAATCCTATGTCTGTCTGTCTGTCTGTCTGTCTGTCTGTCTGTGCGTGTGCTGATGAAATGGCTCATAGTGCTTGCTGCTAAACCTAATAATCTGAGTTCAGTCCCGAGAACCCATGCCGTGGAAGGAGTGAACAGATTCCTGCAACTTGTTCTGTGACATCTATATATGCATCATGGTATTCACATCCTAACCCACCCTCCTCATCATACCTAAACAAAAGAAATATAATTCTTTGTTTGTTTATTGCTTCAAGTTACATCTCCATCACAATGCCCTCATTCCACCCCTCCCGGTTCCACCCTCCCACCCTCTCCCCCTTCTCCTACCCTTTCTACCCCTCCGATGTGGAGTGTCCCTACAGATCAGCCCCTCTCAGCTCAACAGACATATGCGGGCTAAGAGCTTCGTCTTGTACCGGGGGCCAACATGGTAGCACCCCTAGGGCAAATTGTCCCCTTAATAGGTAACAAAGTCTATGTTCCTGATCCTTTTGGTGTATTGGTTGTAGAATAGTTATCCTGTACTATATGGCTAAAATCCAATTATAAGTGAGTAGGTGACATGTGCCTCTTTCTGAATTTGAGTTAGCTCACTCAGGATGAGCTTTTCTAGTTCCATCCATTTGGCTGAGAATTGCATGATGGTGCTGGTCTAACTGGATGTCAACATGTAAAAGAATGAAATTAGACCCATACTTATCGCCTTGCACAAAACTTAAGTCCAAGTGGATCAAAGACCTTAACATAAGGCCCGATACACTATATCTAATAGAAAAGAAAGTGGGGAAAAGCTTCGAACTCATTGGCACAGGAGACAACTTCCTGAATAGAACACCAAAAGCTCAGGACCTAAGACCAACAATCAATAAATGGGACCTCATGAAACTGACAAGCTTCTGTAAGGCAAAGGACACCGTCATTCAAACAAAACAGTACCTACAGATTGGGAAAAGATCTTTACCAACCCCACTTCTGACAGATGGCTATATCCATAATTTATAAAGAACTAAAGAAATTAAACACCAAGAAAACAAATACTCCAATGAGAAAAAAAAAAGGGAAACAGAGCTAAATTGAAAATTCACAAAGGAGGAATCTCTAATGGCAGTGAGACATTTGAAGAAATGCTCAACATCCTTAATCATCAGAGAAATGCAACTCAAGACGACTCTGAGATTCCATCTCACACCTGTCAGAATGGCTAAGATCAAAAACTCAAATGACAGCACATGCTGGTGAGGCTGTGGAGAAAGGAGAACACTCCTCCATTGCTGGTGTGAGTGCAAACTTGTACAAACACTGTGGAAATCAGTCTGGTGATATCTTAGAAAACTTGGAATAGCTCTCCCTCAAGACCCAGCCTTACCACTTCTGGGTATACATCCAAATGATTCCTCACCAAACCACAAGGAAGTTTCCTCATCTATGTTAATAGGAGCTTTATTTGTAATAGCTAGAAACTGGAAACAACCCAGATGTCCCTCAACTGAGGAATGGATAAAAAAAAATTGTGGTACATCTACACAAAGGAAATATAATTTTTTTAAAAAAGATAACTTTGGGGGGATCCATGAGTTCTAGAAGGAAATAAAATAGGCACAAATGGCAGGAGAAAGTCCTGGGAATTTTTGTGGGGAGCCCTCACTGTGCATGTGACTCCTGAGGGGAGACCCTTAAGGAAGACATTTCTTCAGGGTCCACAGAAACAAACCCTGTTTCTTGGGTTCCTGCAATGGAGAGAGAGGACATGCCACAGAGGGTGATCTTGACCCAGAGAAGAAGCCATCATTTTTCACCTGACGGAAGGAGCAGGCAATCCAGCCTGGAAGGGTTCAAGGTCTGGCAACAAATGAACAGGGTGCTCTTGGCTCAGAGCCTGTCCTACTACTTGATCAGGGTAGCCTTTTCTAGAAGCATCCATGCATTGTGGCTTCGGGAGTTGCTTGCTACCTTCTCACGAGGGGGGGGGAGTGGGGGGGAGTAACCCTGCTGCCTCCTCTTCCTGTGGACAAGATGCAGCTCGCAGTCACTGTGAACAGAGCTGGGACTTGTGGTCCCAGTTGTGTGTCTGCTTCTGCCTCGGGTGCTGTGGTGAGCGTGCTTTTATAGTAAGCTCATGACTAGTAGAAGGGAATGCAACCCCAGGTGCAGTTGTGTAGAAACTCCAGTGCTGACACTGGTCCTCCTGTCCTCAGCCAGTCAGGTGTGTGCCATGTCAAGGACCTGATGCCATGGAGGTTTGGTCAGCACAGGACAGGATCCTACAGACAGGATCATCCCTGGGCCCTGCAGAGGTCCTCTTAATACTTGGACAATGTATCTCCCTCTCTTTCTCTCCCTCTTCTTCCTCCTCTTCTACCTACTGTAATTTTATCTCTTTTTGTGGTACTTGGGGCCTCACATGTTTGGGGCGTGCTCTACCAGTGAGCTATACCCCAGCTCATGGTGTGTCACTCCATAGCCCAGGCTGGCCTGAAATTCCTGATCTTGAAACTCCTGTGTATCAGGATCCTACATGTATACCAACCACTACACCTTTATCCTGATGCTTCTGCTACCAACTGTGTCACCTGACCTCATTTCCCTGCTGCCCCTGAGGGTGATGGCAAGCGCTGGCAAGCTTTCTATGTAGCACAGGGATGGACTGTGTGTGTTATATCTGTGCTAGTAAAGTAGCTGATGAAGGTCAGAAGCAACCTTGAACATGCAGAGGTAAACAGGTGTGTCCCAATAAAACTTTATTCACAAAGGCAGCACAACAAAGGAAATGATGAACATTAAAAAATATAACCTCCAGCCGGGCGGTGGTGGCGCACGCCTTTAATCCCAGCACTTGGGAGGCAGAGGTAGGAGGATCTTTGTGAGTTCGAGGCCAGCCTGGTCTACAAAACGAGTCCAGGACAGCCAGAGCTGTTAAACAGAGAAACCCTGTCTCGAAAAACCAAAAAAAAAAAAAAATATAACCTCCAGAGTGGGAGAAAATGATCATGAATCACATGTCCAGTAAGAGGCTGTTTCTGTTTCCTTTCTGTTGCTGTGATAAAGCACCCGGAATCAAAAGCAACTCGGGGAGGAAAGGGTTTACTTGTCTTATACTTCAGGTCACAGTCCATCATTAAGGGCAGTCAGAGCAGTAACTTGAGGCAGAAACTATGGAAGAACACTGCTTGCTGACTTGCTTGATGGATCATGGTCAGCAAGCTTTCTTATACAGCCAGGACCACCTGCCTCAGGAATGAATGTTGCTGGCCATAGTGGGATGATGGACTCTCCTGTAGCAATTGACAATGATGACAAGAAGCCCCCACAGGCATGCAAATCACTCCATTGAGCCTCCCTCATCAGATGACTCGAGGCTGTCATCAAGGTGGTTAAAGGTAACTACCCCAAAGTGCCATATTAAAAACATGAGGAACTTCTACAACACAACAGCTAACAACAACAACAAAGGTAGCAAAGCATCTAGGCAGATATTTCTCCAAAAAGACACAGGTGACCAAAAGCTGCCCCATGATGTCATTACCAGGGAAATGAAAATCAAACCATAGTGGGCTTTCTCCAATGCTTGTCAGAAGGGCAGTCATACAAAACAAATCCGGGACTGGAGAGAACAAATATAAATATTTATAATAGAAAGATAGTTGTCACAGCAGCCCTAATAGAAGCAACACAGATAGTTCATCCAAATCAGAATCATCTATGGCCCAGCAGACCCTCCTTTTTTTGTTTTATTTTTATTTTTTGAGACTAGGTTTCATGTCTCTCAGTCTGGCCACCTAACTCACTGAGCTATGCGCAGAGGATGACCTTGCATTCCTGATCCTCCTGACTCCACCTCCCCAGTTCAGGGATTACAAGCATGGACCGCGCGGGCGGCATGCCTGGCTTTATGCTTTTGACACACTCAGGGTCTCACCATGTAGCCCAGGCTGGCCTGGAGCTCGTGATCGCCCTCAGTGCCTCAAGCGCTGGGAGCATGGCGCTGCAGACTGCATGCTTTGCTGCATAATCTTTGCTTAAGAAGAGGAGGGAGGAGCCAGAGCATCCAAGAGAAAGTCAGGCAGCCACCCTTCATCCAGCCTGGCTGTGACTTTTGAAAATCAATGTCACTCCTAATTTTCCTCTGGAGGGAAGATACATTTTCCTATGCTGATTTGCCTACAGCGACTTACTCAGGGTGTCTGGGGTCACAGACCCAACCAAGCCTCTTGTCGGGAATTCGACTATGGTGGTGACGTCACGCAGCCTCTGTAACCTTGGACAAGACTCCTCACCCTCTGCTGCTTGTGAGCAGGCAGGCTCAAAGAGGTTGATGTTTGTTAGGGTGATCCATCTGGCTGGGTCCAGTGAGCTCAGCAAGCGCAAACCCATCAGTTGGCCTCCTCCTTTCTTTCTTTCTTTGTTGTGTTCTGTTCCACTCTGTTCCATTTTTGTTTTGTTTTTGTTTGTTTGTTTTGAGACAGAGTCCAATACAGCCTAGGCTGGCCTCAAACTCATTACATAGTAAATGCTGACCCTGAACTTCTCATGCCCTTGTCCCCATCTCTCAGATGCTGGGATTATGTGTGTATACTACTGCATCCAGCTTTGGGGGAGTCATTTTTGAAACAAGGTTTCACTATGTAACACAGGCTGGCCCTGAATTTGTAATCCTCGTGCATCAGTCTCTTAAGTGCTGGACTGACAGCAGGCACCGTGTGAGAATCTGCCACACCATTTTATCTTCCTGGTCCCTGCAATTACTTTCTGCTGTGGCTACAGAGCAGGCGTTCATAAGAAGTCTGTTCAGAAGGTTTTGTTGGTCTGGACATAGAGTGTCATGTGCTTGTCATGCCAGCACTGAGAAGGCCAAGACAGGAGGGCTGAGAGTTCAAGACCATCCTGTACACAGGAAGACTCTGTGCAAAGCAGGATTGGCAACAATAATACTTATTATTACTATGGGTTTTGTTTAAGTCAGTTTTCTTAGGGAAAACCCAAAGCAGAGAAAGCATGCAGGAGGAAAATCACACTGGGTCCAGTTGGGAGACTCCAGGACGTGGTGAGGATTGGAGCTGTGGAGAGACAGTGGGTACAGTGGAGCTTTGGGGTCAGCAACATAGGAAGCCAACATTTGTGGAGCAGTGCTTCATATCACAGTTACTTAATATCTCTGAGCCTCAATCTCCAAACCTGGAAGATGTGGCACGAGCTGACAGGGAGGGTCAAGGGGTTAAGAGGCAAGTTTGGGGCCAGGGCTCAGTGCACTGCAGAACCTGGGTGTTCAGAAAGGGGTGGAGTGATGGCTTGAGTCTTGGAGCAGAACAAGGGCATTGACTGGAAAATGGAGAAGGCTGAGAAACATCCAGAAGGTGGGGTTCACCCATCAGAGCAGGAAGGTGGAAAGCCAGATTAGGACATTTAAAAAAGTCTTCCTAGAGAGAACGGAGGAAGATGCTTACAGGAGAAAATGATGCTCCCTCCACAAGTGTCTTCCCCTCTCTCCTGGGCCTATTTACCTGATTGACCCCAAGGCAGTCACAAGCACACCCTCACCTAGAGTTTTAGATTTGCTCGTTTTATACATATGGGCATCTTGCCTGCATGTATATATGTGTACCACATGCGGGCCTAGCGCCTGAGGAGGTCAGAAGGTTAGATCTCCTGAAACTGGAGTCCATCCCGGTATCCTTGTAAGACTACTTATAGTTACATCGGTCCACTTAGATGCTGAGGCACAGTCTCAGAATTCTTAACCACCATGTAGCTGACATACAGGTTCCTAGAATATAATGTGGACACCTTTGGGGTACCATTAAAACTAGGAGTCGGGGACTTCTCTGATAATCATTGCATCCTCCTGACCCCCATCTTGCCTGGAATATACTCAATGAGCAATTGCTGACTGGATGGATGGATAGATAGCATGGGGAAATGCAGTTGGATTACCCAATGTGGAGACAGGAAGATCAAGAACTGACTCAGGCAGGATCAGGGGGTTCACTTTGGGGTCTGGCGCTATGCTTATGGGGTGGGTGGGGGGAGGTAATGATCACCAAGAAGCCGATCTGACTTGACATGGCTCAAGGGAGGTGGCCAGGTCCCTTGTGGGCTCAGCCTGTCCAGGACCACCCAATTAGTTGGGTGTGCTGCCCCTGGTTGCCTGGTGGAAGGGCACGCGTACTTTCCTCTCCTAAAGCCTTGTCACTTTCTCTTCTCCAGGGTCATTTGCTTTGAAGTGACAGGCTGGCTTAGTGAAGCAACCCAGATGTCGCAAGGGGAATTGTGACAATGTTGTGGAGACACAGCAACCTGGAGGTCACATCCTCAACCCTGGCCTAGTCTCAAGGCAGCATGGGATGTTTTCCCCTTTGCTTATGGTAAATGCTGAGCGCCAACTGTATTCCAGGTACCTGCCAAGTGTAGGAATAGAGCAGAGGTTGGGGATAAGACTCAATGTGTGTTTGGCCAGCATGGAAGCCCTGGCTCAGTCTCCCAGCTCCGATGGCCCAGGTGGAGATGCACACCTGTCACCGCAGCACTCAGATCATCTTGGCTTCAGAGCAAGTGTGAGACGAGCCTAGTCTACATGAGATCCTGGAATTGGTGGGAGGGTTGGCAAGGAGTTGGGAAGGATCTGGGAGAAGTAGAAGGAAAGGATATGATTTTGTAAATATCTTTTTTTTTAATGAGAAGAGACAAGACCTCCTAAAGTCTGCATCATGTTACCTGAGGGACCCTCAGAGCCTAGGAATTAGAGGAGTCAGAAGTTCAAGGTCACTTCAGAGATAGTAAAATGCTGCCAGGAAAACCTGGATTGTTTTTGTTTTATTTTGAGACAGCATCTCCCATTCAGGCTGACTTCTGAGTCTAGATCCCCCTGCCTCCACCTCCTGATTGCGGAGATTCCAGTTGTGCACCACCACACATAACTTCAGATACTTCATGGTGAAGGGATCTCCAAGGGACAGGCCCAGCCAGGCCTCTCTGCACCCTGTGAGCTGAACCTAAATGACCAGAATCAAAGTTCATAGTCTGGGAGACAGAGCTGGGGGAGGAGTGAGCAAGCCACAGCAGCCAGGTGTCAAGTGGGAGCAGAAGTTAAGGTTATATTCTGGAAGGGCCAGGTTCCAAGAGAGTGCCAGGACAAGCCATCCTGTCTGTCTGTTGTCTGTCTATCTATCTGTCTGTCTGTCTGTCTGTCTGTCCGTCCGTCTGTCCATCTATCTATCTGCCTGACAATTCATTTATAACTTGTGTTTGTTCATTGTGTGTGTGAGAGAGTATGGGCACATAAGCCCATTCACAATCTGTGGGTGCAGGTCAGAGGTCAACTTACAGGAGTTAGTTCTTTCCTTCCATCATGTGGAACCCAGGACCTGAACTCTGGTCATCAGGCTTGATGACAGTGCCTTTACCTGCAAAGTCTTCTCACTGGCCCAGGCTTTAAGTGGCCAGATTGGGGTGGGAAAGGATGCTAGGAGGCTGTGAGGATGAGGATGTGGGGTGAAGAAGCCTGCTGGAGGTGTAACAGAGCTGCTGAAATGACAGCCCTTGCCCCACTAACTCAACAGCAAGCTCCCCTCCTCCAGGGCTATGAAATTCGACAAGCCAGCAACCCTTCCTCTCCATCCTAAGGGAAAGTTGGCACTAAGGACTGTTACTGTCCCTTAGCAAGGGCACTGCCCCAGCCAGGAGTGGGCCTCCCCATTCCTTTCCTACCTCTTATTAACACTATCTGTCCTTTTGGTTTTTTTGATGGGTACTCATGTGACTCAGCCTGGCCTTGAACTCTCTATGTAGCCAAGAATGATCTTGAACTTCTGAACCTCCAGCCTTCACCCTAGAAGTTCTGGCTAGGACAAGAGGCAAAGATGAACCACCTTCTTACTGTTACCAGGAATGAGGCTGATGGTGCTTGTCATTCATCAATTCAGGAAGCTGAACCAGGAAGATCATGAGTTCAAGGCCTGCCTGGGCTTGCATAGTGAGTTGAAGGCTAGTCTGGGAAAATTAGTAGACCCCCTACCTCAAAATTAAAATAAGAAGACAGCAGAGAATGTAGCTCGGGGCCAGAGCACTTACTAGCCCTGGGTTTAATTGCCACTATGGTAAAGAAAAAAAAAAAAGATAAGCTGGGCTTTAATCTCAGCACATGGGAAGCAAAGGCAGGCAGATCTATGAGTTCAAGACCAGCCTGGTTTACATAATGAGTTCCAGGCCAGCCAAGGCTGCATAGTGAGAACTCTGTTTCAAACAGAAAAAAATAAAGAAGAAAAGAAAAGAAGGAAGACAGAAAAAGAAAAATACCAACAATAAACAGGACTGGGTGTCATTTTCTGCTGTCAAGGTTATGTGCACCCTCCTGGAGGGAGCTGAATAAACTCAGAGCTATTCAGAATCAGTCAGTTATTCAACACACACCTACCTAGCCACCCACTTTTATTAAAAACCCAAACAGTGAGTATACTCTAGGGATTCTGTCATAGATAAAGGAGATGGGTCAAGGCTGCTTTTCTGGGGAGGAAGGGACTGGAAACAACCCATGTGTAGTCTGTGTTGCACTAACCCAGGAAAATCCATGTGTATGTGAAACAAAGTGCACACTTGAGAGAGACAGGTTTGGGGCGACATTTGGATGGAAGGAAAAGAGCCTGGTTGTTTCCTCCTGGGGATATCATGCCAGAGGGGATCTGGGAAGCTTCGAGGGTAGAAGACAGCACATTTCTTTTGTTCTCTCTCTGCTGATTGGCTTGTTTCAAGGGGCATGTATTGCTTCTGAAGCTTTAAAGAAAATGCAATAAAAATATTTTTAGACATTTACTGAGTTAGGCTCTGAGCACACTGCTGAGGCAGCTGTGTCTGTCCAGGGTGCACTTTCTTTTTTTCTTTTTCTCTCTTCTTTGTTTCTCTCTCT
>CAJQZJ010033039.1:3375671-3394808 GCA_907164525.1 Lophiomys imhausi | reverse complement strand
AAAAAAACCCTCTCAAAAAAAAACAAAAAAAAAAAAAAAAAAAAAAACACTAGCCAAAAGGTAACATAGAGGAAGAAAATGGGAAGTTAGGGAGGACAGAAGAAACACCTGGAAAATGGGTACCTGCTGCTCAAAACAGCATTTCCTCTAGTAGAATACAGAGTCAGAAAAGACAATATAGGACCTGCCCCTGGAAGTTCCTCAAAATGTAAAATGTCCTAGCAGCATATTCAAGAGAAATAAAGATGTCCATCTACACAAAAGCATACACGAACATTTACAGCTATATCCCTCATGACAGCCACAAATGGAAATGACTCACACGTCTATCATTCAGTAAGTGGACCGGCAGCACACAGCCATCCCTGTGGTGCTCATCCCTCAGAAGGGAATGAAGTCTTACGCTGGGTGTGGTGGCACACGCTGATGACACTGTTGACTCAGGAGGCAGGAGTATCAGGCTTTCAAAGCTAGTCTTGGCTACATGAGACCCTTATCTTGAAACACCAACAAAGAGAGAGAGAGAGAGAGAGAGAGAGAGAGAGAGAGAGAGAGAGAAGGAAGAAAGGGAGGAAGTCCATCCTGATACTTCAACATGGGTGTCCTTTGAGACCATTGTGCCACATAACAGGATCACAGACTAAATGATCCTATGTATGTGACATTCCCAGAAAGTAAATCAGTGCTGGATAAGGATTAGGGGGCAGAATAACAGGTGCTGGGAAGGCTCTGAAGTACATATTTATGATGGCTGCATGACATGACACTGAGCATACTCAAGACCGACTCACATTTTCAATGTGACTGTTTTCATGTTAAGTAGATCACTCAGTAAAACTATTAAGATCTCACTCTGTCCTTCTGGGTGCTGGAGTTACAGGCAGACACCACCAATTGTATGGTGTCTTTCTGTAGCCCCAAGCTAGCCTGGATCTCATGATCGTCCTGTCTTGGCCTCTGGAGAGCCATATACTACTGACTTATTCCCTACACTGTTATATTTAACAGCCCTGGAACCCAGATCCATTCAGAATGGACATCTGAGTGTCTTTAAGGCATACTTAGGTTCTCCTGGAACAGGCTTTCCAGCCCCAGCCCTATACACCTTTAAATCTGTGTGCCTTTGAACCCCGCAGAGACACTACTTCACTGAACAGTGCTCGTGTTGGGGCAGGTTTGGGGTGTAAGGTGGGGAGGGATCTACGGAAACCTCAGTCTCTACTCCCACAGAGCTTTCCAGGAGCCAAGCAGGGCAGCAGGAACTGACATTACATCTAAGGCCAATTCGCTTGAAGGGGTCAGTTGCTTGGGTAGGTCCAGATCAGGAGAAACAATTGCCTGTGCTCCACTGAGCTCCTAATCCGTGAGAGAGTCTGAAGCTTGGGTGGAGAAGGGGACTGTCCTGTCCTCAGCAGCCACCTTGCCTGTGATAGAGAGGTAGGCAGGCATGTGTGTGAGCAATCAATCCTAAAGTGAATACAGTTCTCTCCTGGAGGTTTCAACCCCATCAGAAAATACCATATATAAAAACACTGGGGAAGCCGGACATGGTGGCACATGCCTTTAATTCCAGCACTCAGGAGGCAGAGGCAGGGGGATCTCTGTGAGTTCAAGGCCAGCCTGGTCTACAAAGTGAGTCCAGGCCAGCTAGGGCTCTGTTACACAGAGAAACCCTGTCTTGAAAAACAAAAACAAAACGAAACAAACAAAACAAAACAAAACAAAACCCAAAAACCCACTGGGGATATAGCTTAGTTGGTAGAATGCTTGCCTAGCATGTATGGAGATGCCCTGGTTCAGTACCCAGCATGGCATAAAAGTGACTGTGGCCTATAATCCCAGTACCCAGAAGGGGGATCCAGCCAGCAGGAGCAGAAGATCAAGATCAGCTATTGGCTGGACTTGATATATATTGGCTATATAATGAGTTCTAGGCCAGCCTGGACTAAAGACACTGTCTCAAAAAGTAAACCAATAAAATCCACCAAATGCTGGATTGATGAACTGAAAAATTACCCTGGGCCCAGATGTACAAACTTCCAATAGCAGATGCGTGACAATTTTGAAGTCTGTCAGAGCAAGGCAGGACAAACTTGGAAAATGAAAGTGTGGGCCCCTGGATCAGAATCCTTAAGTTCCAGACAGCAACACTGCAGGACCAACCCAAGTGTGGATCTCAGGCCTTTGGGAAGCTGCCCACACGGCTTGCCTGCTAGGCAAGTAGCTACCAGCACATCCCCGCAGAGGCGCGAGGCCTATCTTATCTTCCAATTGATGAGGCCCACCTGAGGGGTAGCAAGGCTCTTGTGTGAGACTCAGTAATAAATGTCCCAGATGTCACCAGCTGACGGGTAGCTAGATCTTGACTTCCATTGCCAATCTGTGCATGTTACTGTGATGCAACAACCAAGGCTTCCATGGCACAGAACACCTCACGGCTCCATGCTGTTCTCAGGCTTGTATTCACATCTGCTGGCCTCATTCCCACTGCTGCCCCGTGTTTGTCTTCTAGTACTTACAGATGGGGAAACCGAGGAACAAAGAGTGCTATCACATGCTAGAGATTGTAAGATCTGTCCCTGGAAGAGTCCAGATTCAAATATAGAACAGTCAGATGTTCCTCTGTTTCCTTTTTTTTGTTGTTGTTACTGGGTTTGTTTCATTTGAGCCAGGATCTCACCATGTTCCAGCTGACCTGGAACTTGCCACCTAGACAAGGCTGGTCTTGAACTCAAAGACAATTCTTCTGGTTCTGCCTTGTAAGTGCTGGGGTTACGGGAGTACCAATCACACCTAATGCTCCCTGTGTTTCCACATTACTGACACAGGCGCACCCACAGCCCATTCTGCGGCACTGGAACACTGAGAATCCAGCACAGTGTGTTTACCTTCACAGGGGTTATCTATTCCTTTGCTTTTTCTTTCATCTTGTCCCTTTCAAATGAGAAACCTGTCAATGTAGGGTCTATGTCTCATACAGCATTGGACCTCCAGCATTTGGCACTGTGCTTGGCATACTGGGCCCGCCCTCAGCAGAGATCTGTCCTAGGAAAGAGAGAGGAAGGGAGGCAAGAAGGGAGGGAGGAAGGGAGGGAGGAAGGAGAGTATTGATCCAGAGCCAATAGTCACAACCTCTGAAGTTCAAATCAATGTGGCTTAAAGTTGTGTCATAGGGCTGGGGAGAGGGCTCAGTTGCTAAAGTGCCTGACTTGCTGATCTCCAGAACCTGTGAGCAGCAGCCTGGTGTGGGGCACATTTTGTAACCCCTGAACTGCGGAGGTGAAGACAGGAGAATACCTGTAGTTTGCCATCCAGCCAGCCTTGTTTGATCAGTGAACTCCAGGTTCAGTGAAAGATCCTGCCTTAAAAGAAGAAGAAGAAGAAGAAGAAGAAGAAGAGGAGGAGGAGGAGGAGGAGGAGGAGGAGGAGGAGGAGGAGGAGGAGGAGGAGGAGAAGAAGAATAGAGGGTGTCCAAGGAAAGGGGGTGGGGCACAGAGAGACAGGGATATTCACATGGATAAGACAGACACACACACAAACTAGTTTTAGTAGTAAGTAAGGTATGGTGTTATAGGCCACTAACCCAGAGTCCAAAATAGGAAGATTTCTGCAAGTTCAAGGTCAATCTAGGCTACAGTGTAAAGCTTGTCTCAAAGGAAGAAAAAAGAAAGAAAGAAAAAGAAAAAAGAAAAGTCCTAAAAGTTCTTCCCAATGCGTGGGTGTACTGGGTACCCCTAGGGCCCAGCCTATCCTGGCAGGCTTATACAGTGGGGGCAGGGAATGCTCTGGCAGTTGAGCTGGCAGCTATCTGCTGGCCTATGTACCTGTCCCGGCTGGCCAACCAGCTCCCTTGGGCACCCCCACCCCATGACACAGCATAAAGTGTAACCAGAGCTGGGCCCTTACTAGGGCCTGCTGTTTCCCTCCCCACCACTATGGGGGGACTGGCTGGGAGCTGGCACTCGAGCCCAGGCCAGCATACTGTGGGCCCTTTGAACGAGTACCCGTCAAGGCCAAGAGCAGTATGGTGCCCCTGCCTATCCAGGTGACCTGTCCATGAAACCTTTGTCCTTAACCAGCTGTTCCTCATGGTGGCCTGTCCCAAAGGTTTGAATCTCCCAATTTCCCAGAGAAAACTAAGGTTGGGAGAGGAGCCCAACCAGGAAGGAAGCACCTGGTTATGTCACCCAAGAGTGAGACAAACCAGAACCACAGATGGGGACAGGGAGAAGTGGCCTTGGAATGGTGAGTCTGGAAAAGAGCTCTACCCCACTGTGTTGGGTCACAGTTAGAGTTTTGGTAAGTTTGAAAGTTAGCTGATCTCTGTGCCTCCCGCTTGCTTCCCCACACCAACCTTCCCGAGTGGGAAATGCCTAAGAAACAGGAATTTTAAAAACTGGCCTAGGACACTTTACAAACTATCCTGTTGGTTTCTGCCTCTCTGCCTCAGCATGGTGCCTCATAGTTTTCTTTCAAGAAACTCACTCATCGGCCTCGTGTGGTAGTGTATGCCTTTAATGGCAGCACTCCAGAAGCAGAGGTAGGCATGAGCTCTGTGAGTTCAGGCAAGGCTGGTCTATATAGCAAGCTCCAGGCCAGCCAAAGCTACAGAGTGAGACCCTGTCTCAAAAAAAAAAAAAAAAAAAAAAAGAAAGAAAAAGAAAAAGAAAGAAAGAAGTGGAGGTGAGAGAAAGAGAAATCCTCTCAATTTTTAAACATTTAAATTCATGTGAAATATCCTCATCTTAAATGGAAACCAACCTGCTGCCATAACTACAAATTTACTGTGCAAAGAAATGCCTATTAGCATAATTAATAACTTCAGTCACAATTCACTTAAAGTCACATGGTGGGTGTGTATAAGAGACTTGCAGAACCCTCTACGCTAAGCCATGAATTCCAGTGTGAGGTTCTGAGGTCAACTCCCTGTAGTAACACAGAGAATCCCAGTGTTTAGGCAGGATATGGCTTAAGTATACGTTGCTGCTTCTAGAAACCCATGCTGGCAGCTGAGCTATGGCTTCTAAACTCTCTTGCCTGAGTCACTTGCCCTTATTAGTAAACATTAGTGTCAATACTAATTAATATTGTAGGCACTGGCCTCCCCGTTTCTTCAAGTGCCTTCAGAGTTTGTAACCTTGATCTAATTACACCCTTGGCTATGTCCAAGAAATACTGAAGCTAGTTCAGGGAGTACAGGCAAGATGAGAAACTGAGGCAGGGAGTGGGGAAAGTGTCCTGTTTCTGTGAGTTGGCAGGCAAGGACTGCCCAGGGCCCCCTGCCAAAGTGATGATCCAGAGGCCCTGGAGGGACCAGGCCTGTCAAACTGGTAACTCTTGTTTCTACCCCCACCCCCCATTCCCTGACTCTGCACCCCAAGGAGCAAAGGTGGATGACAGCCATAGCCAGCCTTGTTCCCAGGCCTGAGAACCATCATTTTACCCCTGGAGGGCAAAAAGCACGTTTTGTAAGAGACCTCACATGGCATCTTTTTATTTTCCACCGGTTTTGAGCATGGCGAGGGAGATCTACCCCAGACCCTGAGCAACTGGGGACAGAGGACTCAGGGAACACACACACACAGTCTTGTGAGTTGCTGGCAGCTCCTGGCCAGGGACCCCCGAGGAATACTGCAAGAGCAATAAGGATTTTTAGGGGCATTATGATAGCGGAATGGAAACACATCTGCCCCCAAAAGCCCCTCATTTTCCCTGCGGTAACCAACCAGCTGTCAGGAAGTGGAGGCTCTCAGAGGCATCAAAGAGCCAAAACTAAAAAGGAAAAAAAAAATGCAGAGGGTTAAGGCAAATATCAGACACGTGAACCTTTGCAGGGTGTGGCACTAGGTGAAGTCTCCCAGAAACCTCAGCATCTTTGCAGCAACTGGCTACACATGTCTCTCTCTAGGCAGACACTTCCATCCAGACATCCAAGTGTAGGGAACCTAGCATCTGAGACCCCAGGGCAGGCTCCAGAAATGAGCACACACAGATGATGCCCTGAAGCCAGGCATTCACAGGGGTCTTCCACAAACACCAGACACTCATTCCTGGCCCTTACTGCTGAGCAAGAGAACAAGTGATCTGTCAGGGCCTCCCTTCCTGCGTTATGGCTAGTTTGGAAATGCCTAGGTGACTGGCTGGTTCCATGGCCAACGGATGGAAGGGTGAGAGCTTGGGGAAGGATGGGGGGGTTAACTGATGGTCAAAGTCACTGTGAGGGTTACATACCCACTTGGGGTCTGGCCGCTAAGGTCTGGACGAAAGAAGGAATCCAAGGCAACATCATCCCCAAGACATATGACCTTGGAAGTTTCCACATGGGGGTGGGGTGCCCATCAGACCAGCTACCACCCCAGGGCTTTATAGGGTGAAGCTATCCACAAAGGTTAGTTAGCACTGAGATCCCTCAGCAATCTGACACATCACACTGGGCCATCTCAGAGAACAGACAGCTGAAAGCAGCGTCTGGGTTGGATGGAAGTACCCTAATCACCACAGAGTGTGGCAGAAGCCTTCCCAACATACTCCTCCTGGTACTGACTTGGTGGCCCCAAAGTTCTGGCGCAGCCTCCAGGCATCTGGGTCAGGCCTGTGAGGGTTCCATTCCACCTCTACCATGTGACAGCCAGCAACTCACCCCACAGCTCTCCTTGCGAGCAGCACCTAAAATATTCTCCAGGTGAATCTGAGGCTAAATATAGTCTGGCCCATGAACCCCTGGTTGGATCTTTTGATGCCATGCTGAGATACAATGAAGAATGAGGCTTGGAGTTCAATTACTACGGCCAATGAGAGTCCCAGGGGTTTGGCTGACTCAGGGCTGGGCCCAGATTCTCAGAGCAGGTGTGTCTGCGAAGGCTCAGCAGGCCACAAATGCTGCTTCCCCAGGCCTCACACTCAGCCTATATCCATGTGTCTCAGATGTTCCCCCTTTTCTCTGCCCACCTGGTCCTCCCTCCAGGTCCTTAAAAAACCCACAGCCTTCTCCCTACTTCTAAGGCCCACAGCTCTGCCCCTTCAGGCCTAGGCAGAGGAGGCTCAGCTCCCTAGAGTACCTTGGGTTGCCTGGCTTGGGGAGAGATTGGCAAAGAATTCCACAGTAGCTGAGATGGGTCATAGGGCACCCCAACCCCCCTCAGCCACCCCAAAATGAAGGATTACCTGGACATCAGAGAAGCCTTTAATTGGCTGCAAAAGCACACTCTAAACTGGAATTTTCTAGAACCCTGTGTGTGTTCATACAGGGACTTGGTCTAAGCTCAGTGCAACTGCTTTACGTGATTCCTTTAGAGGATCTGATCTCCAGAGCCCACAGGGTCACCAAGTTAAGGAGCCTAGTGGGATCTCTGTGAAGGCCACCCTAGAGAGTCAAACATCCACTTTCTCACTAAACAGCTTCTACTCAGACCCCAGGGGAAAAGACCTCCAGGCTGCTATCTGGAGCTTGTCTGGGCTCTAGTCAGACCAATAAGTCCAGTTGGGGGCCCCACTTGGCAGTGGTCCAGGCTGTCTTGGACACCGATGCCAAAAGGCCCCGGGCACAGCTCTCATGGATGATTCTAGCAAAAGAGCCCATTTGCTGATGTCTCAAAACTCTTGACATCACATTGAAACTCAGCAGCTCAGCTCAGCCCTGCACCAGCATGGCTTTTCCTCCCTCCCTGGGCTAATTCCTCAGACTTAGCTTGCATGTGCCTGCACCCTCCAAACCACCGTACAGTGACTCTCCCTGGACACCAATACATTTGTGTTCCCCAGGGTGTCCCTTTCCTACCTACCACAGGGCATGAAACACTGGGGGAATGCCCTTTGGGGGTCTGTACAATTCGAATATCCTTCATGAGGAAAATGATGAAAGACCAGAAACTTTGTCAATATCTGCCCATGTCCCCACAACTACAGGTTCTGTGAAGGCCACAGCAGAACACTGGCAGCTTTGGAAAGAGATCACCAGGTCCTTGGGGTTTTGCCTGGTATAGAGTGAACAGGGGGACCCCAGAGTCCGTAGCTCCTGTCTCTCCCCACCCCTTACTCTTCAACATCTACCTCTTTCCCTGAAAAATCTACAGTTGTTTATAACATGCTTATGTAGGATGGGGTTGATTGCGGTTTATTTTCAACTTGTTCCAAATCTAAGAAGCAAGAAGGACTTTAGGTTAGAATGGTGGGTGAGGAAGAACATTCCAACAGCAGTTAGTCTGATGAACAGTTTCTCTCTGTGTTTCCTGACAAGTAGCTCGGAAGTAGGGACTTCTGTACCTAATTTCCTTTTTCATGGCTAAAATAGCCATTTACTACCTCAGGAGCTCTAAGTTTACCAAGCCTGAATCTTCCTGTTGTTTTTTTATTGATTTACAGAGCTAAGGTTGAACCCAGAGGTAAGACCAGGTGGTGGGGAAGTAGGGGCTTTTCCAGCCTCCATGGGCTTGAGTCAGACATGCACACTTTCTCTGAAGAGCGCATCCCTAGTCATATGACATATTTTCTATTGAATTTTCCCTGTACCACATGTATATTGCAAAGGACCAAAGTCAAAGTTGTTTCCCCTACCTCTCTCTAAACCCACACGGCTTGCATGAGCCAGATGATGGAGTGGTGGGGAGTAGCAACTGTTTAATGAAATTTCACACAGACAGGCCAAGAGAGAAAAGCTTAAATGCATTCAGAGTATCAACAGTTCCTTGTCGGATTTTTTTTTTTTTTCTCATTGGAGGGGAGGGAAGTAGGGTGGTGGCTGAGAATGTGAAAAGAATCTGTGTTGCTCTGCTGACTTTATGATGTGATCTCTCACTGCAGAGTCCCCTGATTTATAATCTCCTTGCCTACTACTTTACCTGTTTGCAAACTCTGGCTGGGGGGTGCTGTGGGAGTGGGGTGGGAAAATTTTGCTAAAAATATTCATAATTACATGTGTGGACCCAGAGAGCTGAATGTAAACACTGCCCTGTGCTGTGAGTATGCTCACTTTAAAAGCAGGGATTGGCTCACACTTAACACTAAATTCTGTTTGACTTTCTGCACCTTTAACAATTCCACAATGTTCACCTTCAGCTTCCTCACTACATGGCAGTTTATGACCTAAGCAACATCAACTGGCTCTCCAGGCTCACGAATTCACAGAAAGCACTCTTATCTATACAGGTATCACTAAAGGCTAATTTGGCGAGAGATTATTTAGTAGAGCAGAAGGATCTGGCAGTCAGTTCAAGGTGGGGGAGTCA
This sequence comes from Lophiomys imhausi, assembly GCA_907164525.1. Taxonomy (NCBI): domain Eukaryota; kingdom Metazoa; phylum Chordata; class Mammalia; order Rodentia; family Muridae; genus Lophiomys; species Lophiomys imhausi. The sequence continues at coordinate 3,385,584 of CAJQZJ010033039.1, read as the reverse complement.
GCAAAGCATGAACACAGCCCACCGTGTGACCATCATCTATAGGTGAGCCACAGAGCCACTGTGGAAACAATGTGGGCTCAGTTGTACCTTGTAAGAAAAACCAGAGAGAATTGTGAAGTAAAGAACTCTTCTTGTCTGCCAAAGCAGGACAAATGTCATCTGTATGTCCATATGCCACACTGAGCAAATCACTCAATCTGGTATCAAGGATTCAGTTCAAAAGCTATCGAGGCATTGTATTCCCTGCTGTGAAAACTTAATTTAAATTCAGGTTTGCAAATAGCTTAGGGTGTGTGGATGCACTATAGTGGGCTGTGCTTACCTAACAGAGGGCAGATGACTGTGTGTGTGTGTGTGTGTGTGTGTGTGTGTGTGTGTGTGTGTACTAAAGTGAATGTCCCGAGAGGGGCATTTGCTCTGGTTTATAGACGCCTCTTGAATTCAATGTCCAGGTTTTCTTACAGAATGCTTTGTTCAACATGGAGGGAGCAAAGAATTACAAATTCTTGAGTCCAGGTGGAAGCAAACAACGGCTGCTTGCTCGTTTGACAGAGGTAAACCGAAGTCCCATAGCATTATAGTTTATAATCACAGTGATGTTTAAGGGTTTGAAGCTGGGAAACACAGCCTACTGAGTCGACGACCATTTCCTACTGGTCTTGTCCACTAAAAGGCCTCGTAGAGCCTCTTGTGTGTGTGTGTGTGTGTGTGTGTGTGTGTGTGTGTGTGTGTAGAGCCTGTACTCCCCGCTTTCTGCTATCTTTTTGCCTCTCAAGGAGAGGGGCCATGGCAGGTTTGTGCTGAGAATTCGGCACCGAGCTAGATAAGAATACCCTCCCACTCCAAAACAGCCTTTCCCTTTAACTAAAGAAGCCAGTTTTCCTTCTCCTCTCCGGGTTTAGTTTCAGATCGGTAGCCTGGGGGTGCTGGGTCACTGGTCTCATCCTCCTGCGGCTGCCAAGGCCTGAAACCTTTGCAGTTAGGATGACCCCAAAAGCGGGACTTTGTGGGCCAGTTGGATAAAACACAAACTCATCTCGCCCTCAAAACCCCGATTCTGGGCCCACAGCCTCCAGAGCCTCTTCTTTGAGGTGAACCCCTTGGCGGCTCACGATTTCCAGCTCCGGGCAGCCTTGTCTTAGAGACAGAGTTCGGAAGAAGGCAGAGTAACTAGAACTGCCAGCCTCTTCCTGCTGCGACGAAGTTCTTCTCCCCCGAAGCCAGGGGTTCGCTGTGGAGGGTGGTACTGTGTCTACCTCCGCCATCCGTCCCACACAATCAAGCTTGAGAACATTCCAGCAAATACCAGGGCTCCGGCAAAGTCCTTTTACCAAGTACACATCTCGAACACCTCACCCCATCCCACCTCCAGCATAATAAAGTTCCATTTATGCCCTTACTTGTCGCTCATTAAAGACAAATTTGCTGTTCAGTCAAGATTGGGAGAAATTATTTCCATATTTAATAGCTCAATTAGCCTTCGGGTTCCCGAGAGGACACCATTCCAAACACACCTTTTCTCATTTTAACCCCCTCCTTTTTTTTTCCCCACAACTTCTCCTAAAAATAAATTATAAATATGGATGTGTCCTCAGAAGGCGTGAGCGGCACATTCCTCTGTTCCCTTTGGTGGGATTGGAAGCAAGAGAATCCAGAACCACTACTCCCCTCAACCCGAATCAAATGTCTTTTTTTCCTAACCACTCTCCAACTTGGTGTCGTCTGGTCCCAGACATCCAGATCCTCACCCCAAACCTAGTTTTAATCTATTTTACTTCAGTTCGGCTAGGCTACACCCAAAGCGCCAAGGCCAACTGATCATAGAGGGATGGACCCCCCCCACCACCAACAACTTTAACTAGGAGAAAATGGTAAGCTGCTTCAGAGTCTCGGGGACTCGGTCCCCAGCGCGCCCTGCCAGCCGGGCCCCGGGACGCACGTGGAGTGTCGGGCGCGGCAGCTAGCCAGCAGCTTTGCTCTGCGCGGTATTGATATCGGGGTCACGCAGCGAGTCAGTTTCTCGAATGGATTTTTCCGGGGTGGGGGCGGGGTAGCTGATTTTTTTTCCCCACCTCCCGGTTCATCCCCCAAGCCCCAGCCTTAGGGAAGTAGGAGCAGCCTCGCCGCAGTCCCACCTCCTGGCCTCGTACACGCCCCTTTGGGGAAGGGGTTCGGGTGGGGGTCGCGCTTCCAGCCGCCAGGGTACTAGCAGCCCAGACAAACATCTAGAGCTGGGTCCCGGGAAGAGTCGAGCGCGGGTCCCCGCCGCCATCTCTCCGCTCGGGCCCCCACCCACCCAGCCCGGCAGACAGCAGCCCCGCACCCCACGCCCCAGGGCCTGGGCACCCACCTGCCGCCCTCCCCGCCCCAGCCCGAGGCGAGGAGCTGTGCAGGAAGAGCTGGGACACTCACCGCGCCTCCTCCTGGGTGCAGGGAGCCCCCCGGGGCTGCGCCTTCTGGCGCCCCAGCCGGCGTGCTCGGGGTGGGGTGCGCCCTGGGGCCCTGCAGCCTTTCCACGCGATCCTCTAGGCGGTAAGAGGGGGCTACCGAGGGTGAAGGGGGACCTCCAGAAACAAAAAGCAAACCCAGCCCCCTCCCCAGCCACGCTCCGAGAGACAGGCACTCCCGCGAGCGAGGGCAGCGCGCCGTGCCCACGGGGCTGCACCCGGCCTCCGCGCCCGCCACAAAGCCGCGCCCCCGCCCGGGCGGTCCCCGCCCCCCGCGGCCTGGCCCCTGCCCCCCCAACCCCGTGGCCAGCCCCGGGCGGGGGCAGGGCCGGCCGGGGGTTGGTCGCGCTGGGGAGGCGGCTTCTGCTCAGCCCGGCCCGGGAGAGGGCTCGAGCTTTCCTGCGGAGCACGCCCGCCCCAGTGGCTGGGTGGATGGGGGGTACCTTCCTAGAAACCCTGTACAGAAACAGTCCACGACACTCGCATTCCTAAAAATGCGGCCCGGGCCGTGTCAGTGTGACCCTTTTGGGGGATGCGGAAAGGAACACAACAGATCCTAGGGCTATCCATACGAAGGGAGGGAGAAGACTCCCGACTTCTAATGTGCCAAGAAAGGGAGTTGCCGCTGTGCCTCCCTCTGGGAGAGTGGGGGTGGTGAGGTGGGGAGCAGGCAGGATTCCAGGGATCCCTGAACTGGAGGTGGGAGCAGCCGGGGTGCCCGAAATGGGGAAGCTTCCACTTAAGATTCAGACCCGCCCTCGGGTCTGCCCTCTTCTTTTGCGAACTCCCGATGCCTGCGGCAGGGAGTGCCTTCGGCCCCTCCCCCAACTTTCTGCACCCCCCAACAGACAGACAGACAGACAGACAGACAGACAGACAGACAGACAGACACACACACACACACACACACACACACACACACACACACACACACGCAGGCGGGCGAGGCAGCAAGCCGCGCCCCCAGCTCTTCTGCCCACTTCTTGTCTGTCTCAAATCTCTTTATGGGGTGATTGCAGTCCCGTGGAAGACCCCCAGTCTAAATTTCAGGGATACGCTCCGCTCCACTCAGTTCCCAAGAGTTATTCCCAAACCAACCCACCTTCGGACCCAAACATAAAGTTGAGCTTTCTCCTTCTGAATCCTCCGCGGCACTCTTACAGCCCCAGGCCTTGGAAATGGGAGTAGGGCACGTAGGACACACTTTCTGCCTAGCAAAGTACTGACCTCTGGTGCTGTCACCCTGACACAAAAGATACTTTTGGTTTCGACATTAGAGAGTTAGCCTAGGTCAGTCGGCTTCTGAAATCGCCCTCCCACACCTCTATCCAAGGATCCCCAGAACCATTGCAGAAGGCCACACCGGTCTTGGTCAAAGAGGATCCGAATAACTGAGACACACCTCATCCCTCTCCAGAGCCCAGCCTCTCTGCACGAAAACGTGACTGGACTGAGCTTTCCCCGGGATCATAAAAAATGTATCTGCTGTCCTCTGTTGGCCAACTGTTGTCATACTCAGAAGAAAAGCACATCAACCAACCCACGTCTTGATTCTATGGGAAGGTGTGTGTGTGTGTGGCATTCCGGAGACCCCAAGAAGAGTGAGACAGGCAGTGGGCTGTTCCTTGCTTTAGTGGTATCACTCTGGCATCCAGACTGTGAGAAAAGCCAGGCTTTCCCAGCCTGTGGTGAATCAGCCTGGTTGGCCCACAAGAGTCTGTTTTGCCCCACTGCATCTAGCCAGCTAAGTCTTTGGGTGCAGGCAGGACCTCCTGAACTGGAGCGTTCAGCTCCATACAGACAGGGAGCATGGCCATCCCTGCAGGACCCTGGGCTGCTGCTGCTGTCGCAGGAGAAGTCATCTCAGAGGCAGAGCGGGGCTGGGGCCTCCCGATGCCTCACTCGTTGCCCCATTTCTCTTTCCTGCTGGCCTGGTATCTTCCCTTTTCCTGATTTCAGCTCAGTCCTCTCCATGTAATGCAAGCAAGTACAAGTAATGAGTAATGGTTTTGCTAAGTACTAAGTAAGAAACGGATTTGCGCCTCTTAAATCTCGCCCTCCCCCAAAGGGCTACAAAGCCGATGGATCTGTATTTGCATCACCACCACTGACTGGCTTGTGGCTTCTTAACTCCCACTCTACAGATGAGGAAACTGAGGTCCACAGAGACTCTGGGGTGTCTAATCTGCCGCCCACACACCCATAGCCAAGGATACGTATGAGTGCAAGCAAAAGATCCCTGTGTGTGATTTGGGGGTGGGGCACAGGCTTGAGCATGAACTTTGCTCAGAACCTCCAGGCTGTGATGTTTGGTCCACTGGTCCACCTTCCCTGGCTTCTGATCAGCTACCTATTCTTTGCTTCAGCCTTGAGCTCCTGTTCCTCTCTCACTTCATTGTATCCCTGTATCAGCACCTCCCCCTATTCATCTGTGAGCCTCTGGGGCAGCCATCCATTCTCCCCAGCTCTGGAGCCTGGCACCACTCCCTACCTGGCACACAGAGGAGCTCCAGCAATATTTCTTTAGGAAAATGAACACAGAGGAGGAAGGCACTGGAAAGGAGGGACTGACGGGGTGAGGTCAAGGTGACTTCTCACTTGTGGCAGTGTCAAAGTTTCCAGGACGTGAGAACCCCAAGCCCAATGCACACAGACAAGCTGCCACTTGATGAGACTCTGGTTTGTGGCTTCTGGTGGCTGAGGCAAAAACTGTCACCTGTTAAGGGGTGATGCTACAAGTTGGGAGGCTGGCAGAGAGCATGGCTTCACAACAGATCCAGCCATAACTAAGTACAGAGCTCTCGCCAACTTGAGTTTCAGTCCCCATGGTGGCAATGTTGGGGATGTGAAAGGATCAAATTGCATGATCCCCCCCACGGAGACTTGCAGAGATCAAGCACAAAGTAAATGCTCAATAAATAATACCAATTATCACGAACAACCTCATGTGACATGGAGCCGGTGCCTGTACGGTGTTAAGGGTTACAAGCGTGAAGGTGTCTCCCTCCGGGAAGGCATGGTTAGCCGTCCCCCCTGGCATCGGCATCATTCCACTTCTAAATCCACTGGAGCCAAAGCAGAGGAGGCATTTGTACCTGGGTGGGTGAACAAGCATGACCACACGGGTCTGTCACTGGACACCTGGAGAAAGAGTGTTGAATACTTAGAGTTTCATACATGTAGTCAAAGCATAGCAACAGAGGAAGCCAGGCTTGTTGGTGTGTGTCTGTAATCTCAACCCTAGGGAAGCCTACATACACACACATGTGCACCCAACACACATGAACACATACATGTATGACCACCATACACCCACAAAGGACACAGCATATACAACAACAACAAACAAACAAGAAAGGAGCAAATGAACTAAAAATACAAGACAGGAAGAAAGAAGAGAGAATGATCTGGGTGTGAAGGCGGCAGCTCCAGCCTTTTATCCCAGCATGGTGGACCTCTGTGAGTTTGTGGCAAGCCTGTTTCACATGGCCAGCTCCAGGCTAGCCAGGGTATATAGCAAGACCCTGTCTGAAAAGAAGGGAGAGAAGGAGGAAGAGGAGGAGAAGCAATGAAGCAATGAAAGAAAGATACAAGAAATTTTGGCCTAAGTGGAAATGAAAGGTTGTTCTACTTCCCAAGGGAACAGAACCGTTCTTTGAAGTCTATCGCCACAGCAACTTCAAAATAAGTGCCTGCTGGGTTTGGAAACCTGTTTTTGTTGTTTTTTGCCTAGAGGTTGTCCCCAGGCCCATCTGACCCTGATGTGTTTCATTTGCCCCACATTTTCAAATCTGGACATTTCATATTTTATTTTTATTTTTCGAGAGAGTTTCTCTGTGTAGCCCTGGCTATCCTGTAACTCACTGTGTAGATTAGGCTGGCTTTGCACTCACAGAAATCTGACTCTCAGGTGCTGGAATTAAAGGTGTGGGCCACCACTTCTGGCCTTTACAGACAGTCATGTGGATGCTGGGATTTGAACCCCAGTCCCTTGGAAGAGCAGATAGTGCTCTTAATCTCGGAGCCATGTCTCCAGCCCCGAGATTTCATATTATATATATATATTATAATATATATATTATATACATATATATAAAATCCAGATTTTAAAATATAGCTGGCTAAAGGGCCAGAGCCCTATTGGGCAGCAGCCATTTGGAGCAGAATAGTGACATCCCCTGAGGTCATTGGTGCAGCGCTTGCCTGGCATGCATGGAGCACCGGGATCTGTCCCAGAGCCACGTGAAGTGAGCATGGTGAAGCACGGTTAGAAACGCGGTGGCAGAAGAGACGGAGGACCTTAAGTTCTCTCTTCTTTTACTCAAGAGCATTCTAGGCCAGCCTAGACTACATGAGACTGTCTTGAACCAAAAGAAAGAGGAGAATGAGGAGGAGGGAAAACAGAAATGGAGGAGGGAAAGAAGGGGGCAGATCTTGCATGTAGGGAGGCTTCCTGATTTGTTGGTTCAATTTTGCCCACTGTAAGGCCACTGTCTACACGCACCTGAATGGAGGAGCTCCCGGCAAGGGGAGCACAGCGCCACCTTGTGGTCGACTCAGCAGAGCGTCCCCCTAGCGCGCCCTGAAGGACGTTACTACTTCAGGCAGAGGTTGGCTGTCAACTTAATACCCAGTAGCCAGCTCATGTGACAAGTACTTGCCATACCCAAACGAATAAGTAAATGTCAAAAAAACAAAAGACAAAAGGGAACTTTTGGAGGCAATGCGTATGCATATTACTTGGTATCAAGTGTGTACTGATCCTCACGTTATAAAATTGTTCACTTTATCAAATTATCAAATTTGTGCAGTTATTTTGTGTATATGCGAATGGTGCTGGGAGTGGAACCCAGGGCTTTATGGTAAACAATATTCTACCATCCAGCCACACACCAGTGCATTAACATCTCTGTATGCATGTGTGGCATTTGTATTTGTTTGTGTGAGAGTGTGCAAGTGCTGTACAGGGCTGTCCTCCAGGCCCAACAACTGCCACCTTGTAGTAGTGTCCAGCTGTGCCTACTGACCTCTGGCACTGACTGCTCTTGAGTAGTTGTAACTTCACTATAGGATTTTGCCTGGTGTTCTGTTTCGTGAAAACAATTGTGTCGGTTAGGTATGAGTGCTGGCGCCCTCAGCCGGGCTTGCTCACAGCCCCTGATAGGCCGATGGGGAGGGGCAGAGGACCTCACCTGAGTAAAGGAGGGGCTACAGTGTATAGACTGGACTTTCCTCTGGGTAGCCATGGAAAGCCATTATCCCTGCTGGGTAAAGACTTTCTAGTGCAGCCTTTTATGCTCTGTAAGGGAAGAGCACTCATACCCCTCCCCTGTGCTCTGTGAGAAAACTCAGTAAATGTGTTGGTTCCCCAGAGTGAACTTTGGTGGAATCCTTAGGGGGACCTGGAAAGGAATTTTAGCAAAAACAAGTGTGCTTGCCCATTTCCTAGACCCTAATATATATTAAATATATATTAAAAACAATCCAGAATAAAAGCTCCCCTGACTCAACTGTGGCTACTGTCACCCCTTCAGAAACTGTGGTGTCATGAAATAGAACTATCTTTTGTAGAACTATCCTGGCTGGTCACCAGAAATCCATGACAGAGCCATTGTGATGAAGCAAACCTATAATCCCCGAGGCAGGAGTAACTTAAGGGAGAGCCTGTCTCAACATTAAGTTTTAAAAAAGGGGGCTGTAATTTAGTGGTAGAGTGTTTCCTTAGCACACCGAAGGCCCTGGGATTGCCCCCGCCCCCAGTAACGGAAGGGAAAGTTCACACAGAAGAAATAGGTGACCATGTGTCATTCTGACTTTAGAGTGGAGGAGACCAAGGCAGTGAGTTAAATGGCCAAGTCCAGGCACTTTCCAATGGGGCAGGAGCTAATGGATGGGTGCCTTTGCTCCATGCTGCCACGAGGTGGCATTGTTGCAGCCTGCACGTGTGCAGTCTCTGTTGACAAACAATTCTTCCTTTGATCTAAGACTGCTGGTCTCTGGAAACTTAGGCATCTTCTTCTGCTTGAGGGAGCCCATTACCCTCTTTACTGCCACTGTTTATTCAAAAAACAGAGAGGTATATGGGAAGCATTTCTTCTTACCAGAAAGTCATGGACTTGCCATATAAATGACCTTTTCCTGGTGGTCACTCCCATTGTTGAGGTCTCAGAAGTAGGTGCCAGTTCAGCCCCCTTCCTCTCAGCATCAGCAAACTTCTTCCCTTCCCTTCCCAAATCCAAAGAAGACTGTGGGGACCTGGGAAATGGAGGCTTATGAGAAAAGCCTCATTTCTGGGAAAATGGAAATTTACTTGTGGGAGATATCTAAGATGGCACTGGCCAGAAGATGCCGGGGCAGAGTTGAAGCCTGATTGTGGGTACAGCTGACTGGGTGAGCAAGACTTCTGCACTCATGATCAGTGCATGATCACCATGTTGCCAGGCTTGTGCTATGTGGTGTGATGGGATGACCTTAATGTGATTGGCCCATGTGGAAATCCTCCATTTGGTTCTGTATATAAGCCAGAGAACAAAACATTAAAATGGGAACTGCTTAGACATCACCCCTGTCTCTGATTATCTCTGCTGATGGAGGGGAGGCTGATGGTGCAGGTGGACAGCATGCTCATCTTCCCTGAGAACCCCCTTGTGTGGTGACCGCTGTGTCGGGGGTCGCCACAGAAGACCTGTGTGTGACTTCACAAAGGCAGCAGCCTTCATAGCGACCTGCAAACATGAAATCCATGCAAAAACTCTAGGAATCCAAACAGGGCTTTACATATTCATGAACACAAGTCTTTTAAATCAACAGAAAACATCTGGCTCATTCACATGCCCACCCAGCTTTACTCACAAAAATGTAAACAACTTGAATTCAGGATTTGGGTTTCTAGTTTCCAATTCATTAGCACATAGCATGCTAGTTTCACAGCTCCATGGCACCCCCCCACACACACACCTCTCAACCTGAGGATTCCTGTATAATCTTCCAAGCTTCAAAACAAAACACAAAGAAAAGAGCAAACAGAGCTGGGTAACTGAAGCTCGCTGACAAGGGCCTGAGTTCAGATCCCCAGCACCAGGTAGAAAGCCTGGTGGGGAGGCACACTGCATGAACGAGACCCTGAGACCCTCTCTCTAGTGGGTGGATGGAGACAGGTGGCTCCCTGGAGACTGTTGGCAAGAGCCTAGCACAGCCAGGGAGCGCCAGGTTCAGTGGGAGAGGCTCCTCAGAAAATGAAGTTGAGAATAGAGGAAGACACCTGACATTGACCCTTAGTCCCCACTGCACACAATGTGTACACACAAGTGAATGTGTACACACAGACACAATGGTTTTTTAAAACACAAAACACCTCATAAGCGAATTTGTACCCTAATTCTCTCTCTCTCTCTCTCTCTCTCTCTCTCTCTCTCTCTGTGTGTGTGTGTGTGTGTGTGTGTGTGTGTGTGTGTGTGTGTGTGTGT
>CAJQZJ010033039.1:3352767-3375661 GCA_907164525.1 Lophiomys imhausi | reverse complement strand
TGTGTGTGTGTGTGTGTGTGTGTGTGTGTGTGTGTGTGTGTGTGTTGGGGATGAAACCTCAGGGCTTTGTGAATGTAAGTGCTCTGCCAAAATCAGATTTGTTTGTGTTGTTGTCGTAGTACTGCTTTTTGAAATAGGGCCTTATAGATAGCCCAGGCTGACTTTGAACTCTCCATCCTCCTACCTCTGCCTCCCCAAAGTGCTGGTATTACAGGCAAGTACCACCACACCGCGCTGGGAAACTTTTGTTTTTTTTTTTTCAAGACAGGGTTTCACTGTCCTGGAATTTGCTCTGTAGACCAGGCTGGCCATGAACCACGAACTCACAGAGATCTGTCTGCCTCTGTCTCTGTCTCCCAAGTGGAGTGCTGGGATTAAAGGCATAAACCAGTACCACCCGGCTGCTTGGAAACATTTTTAATGGGGGACTTGCTCTTTTGTAGCTCTTAAAAAAGAAAGGACTAGAGGAAACAACATAAAATACAAGAAAAGGAATAGACCCATTGCTGGAGAACACCATCATGACCATTCCACTCTTTGTTCCTGTGATTTGCCTGTGTTCTAAGAGGCCACTTTTGCAGGCAGCCTTTCTCTCTCCCTTCCCTCTCCCCGTTTCTTTCTTTTGTGGGTGTCAGTCTGTGAAAATAAAATTTCATATATAGCACCATCATCTTGTAGAAAATACACACAATGACGAGAGTGGAAACAGTCTTTCCAACAACTTCCCCATTCTTTTCTGTTTCAAAAAGCCACCGCTGAAACTCCTGTGTCTCCTTCTGTCGCCTGGTGATGCTGTATACTAAAAATGCAGTTTCTCTGGGTGACAAGACCCTATCCCAGAGGATCAGGGGTGCAGAAGCTGTGTGTCAACCACTGTCTAGTCACACTTGTGAGACTCACTACTGTCCAGTCCGGAGTCTGACCCATCCCCTACCTGCTCACAGTTCCTCTCTCCCTTTCTGGTTGGGAGAGCCTGCTCTGATTTGATCGGTCCTACTCTGAGTCTAGCTCTATCAGGACCGCGCTGGGAGCTCCGTCGGTGCTCGCTTCAATCGCAGACAGGTAAGGTCACTGTGCTCGTCCCATTCTACAAAGCGCTGGTCCTAGAGTTGGAGTCAGACGATGACGCCTTCAAAGGCACTCGGAGCAGCCTCTGGCAGATCCTTTGAGAATGCAGACCAAACCTCTGTGAGGTAATGAGACAGGCACGCCATGCCGACCCATGTGCAGAGGCCACCTCAGCAGCCGGTGTGGCTGCTTCCTCGCCAACGCCCACTCTGGGCCACGTGACCCGTTTTAGCTAGGGGTGAAAGGAGGCTCCGCTAAAGGGCTTACATTTTCAAATCAGAATCCTTCCAAGCCCGGGCACGGCTTCCTCTCTTCTCGAAAGCGATGCCCACTTGCGCGGATTTCCTTTTAAAATTTTCAGGGGAGAGGGACTCCAGCTGATTCTGGGTGTGGAGTCGGGTGTGGGGGCAACAGCGGATCTTTCTTTAGGGCGGTTAACGTTGGATTTCAACGATCAGAGAAAGGCGAAGTGCCCTGAAGTCAGCCAGGATGTCAATCAGCTCTTAGCGCAAGAGGGGCAGGTGACCCTTCCAGACTGCGACCTCTGTCCTTCAGGAGCACTCTGCAAACTTCTCCCAGAGGTTAAGGAAGCCCGTGGTCCACCGGGGGCGCTGTTTTCAGGAAGACCCCGGAAGGGCCGAGGCTGGACCACAAGTGCGCGCGGGGCAGGACTCGGAAGGGAGGAGTTCGCTTGAAAGCAAGCTGAAAGAAAACAGTCGGTGCGGCCCTCAGTGCAATTAATTCGTAGCTCAAGAGTTGGGATCGCCCACGGTCACTCACCTAAAAAGTCTCTCTCGGCCACACACAGTAAGGGGACGACAGCAGGCACGGACGGGGTTCGAACCCGTGATCTTCGGTTTACGAGACCGACGCCTTACCACTTGGCCACCGCGCCTGCGTTAGGAAGGCGGCCACGTAAGCCTCTATGCTGGCTCCACTCCCGAGAGCGCGACCGCGGGCACGAGCGGAGCGCAGCACCCCGCCCCTCGCGGCCCGCAGACTGCCGGGGCTCCGCGCCTGAGCGCGGGCGGCTCCCCGACTCCAGGGCTCAGAGCGTGTAGCCCGCGCGGAGGCGTGTCCGCTGATCCCGAGCGGGGCTTGCCTGGCGTCTCTGTGTCCGTGGTTCGAATCCCAGCTCCATCACCGAGCCAGCTCACTTGCGCAGCCGTTTTCTCAGCCTCGGTTTCCCCTTTGGAGGAGTGTTTTATTCCCTCCCCACAGGAAACAGAAGTTGCATCATTAGCGCGTCCTCGGCTGCCCTGCTCAGGGTTGTGAATCGGTGCGTCGATTTTGCAAAATAAAAATCTCCGACTGGCTGTTCCTCAGACTGCTGCTGCCTGGCGTAGGGAATATCACTGATGATGTCAGTATCAATACCTGAAATCTTTCCTAGAAATGCGATTTTGTGTTGGGGTTGCAGTCGCTCCCTTTAGGTTTACATCACCTGCATAAGATATGCCAGGTCTGAGCTGCAGAGGTCTGGACTGTTAATGTATACGTTCCTGTTCATTCTGTAAGTGGATTGATTATTCCATTCCCTGCACTTTGCCTTAATTCGCTGGCTTGTAAGATGTAATCGCCACACTTATTGCTAGCCTGTGATTTGGAAAATACAAATGTCTACTGCTTGTTAACATACTGCATATATTAGCAATTACTACCCAGTGGATTATGCATATAACGTCATCATGCACGGATGGACTTTCTCATATGCCTTACGACAGGCTGCCTTTCACCACTGCATGTTTGCACACAATTGACTGAATCTGTGACTGGAAGCTAGCCGTTGGGGGGTCTGCGTCTTTTGTCTCTGCTGCTGGAGCCAGTGTTGTGCAGTCAGAGAGCCGGGACACAGGAGGATCCACAGCCCAGCCTGTGGTACAGTGGCAAGTACCAGAACCTTCATATATCTAGGATGACTTATGTCTGTCATCACAGCCCTTGAAAGGTTGAGGCAAGAGGATTGCCTGAGCTGGAAGCCAGTCTGAGATACATAATGAGTTCCAGGCCTGGGCTACAAAAATGAGACCTTGTCACAAACAAACAGAAACAAACGATCACCAGGACCAAGTTATCAAGTTAGTCAGAGAAAAGCATTTGGGCAAGGATATTAGACGGCATGGGAAAATACCCATACATTTAAAAATTAAAATCAAATCTTTAACAGCATGAGAGAAGTGGACACCTGTACAGAGTCAAGTCTGTAGTGCCCCACATCTTAGAGAGTTGCCTGCAGAATAGTAGGTCCTCAATAAATACAGTGCAAGGTCCTATCAACCTATGGGCTTTCCTTTCAAGTGGTTTGTCAGCACTCATTCTCCAGCAAACCCCCTGGTGGTTGCCCCTTCTCAGGAACCACATGTCTGTTGTTCAACTCTATTGAAAGAACTCAAATACATCGAAAGTTTTGTCTCTCTAGGCCTTAAGGAAGTCTTGGGGCATGAAGATAAGGCTTTCTAAATGCTCTGGGAGGACCTCTGCTGGCTTTTGTTTCCTGTTGTTTTGAGGCAAGGTCTCTCCTAGTCCAGGCTTGCCTGGTACTCATGGCAGCCTGCTTTCCCTTTCTACATACAGGCCTGTGTTGCCACTTGGGGAGAGGCAAGCAAGCCTGTGTTTCAGGAGAGAAAGCTTCTGAATGGACCTGGTGGAGCGCCAGGTGGCACCGTGGTGTGTCTGGTTTCATCTGTGTGATTGAATTGCTGGACTTCGAGCAGTTTATAAGGGTCTGCATTTCCCTTGTATTAAAGATCCCAGTGCCTATCTCCACAGTAGGATTTTGCTGTTTTGTTTTTTAAATGTGACTTACAGGACCCGGAGAGATAGCTCAGTGGTTCCAGGGCTTGCTGCTAAGTCATGCCCAGCACTCATATTGGACACCTCTAAGCACACATAACTCCAGCTCCAAGGAGTCCAGCGCCTCTTTTGGGCTGCTGGGGTCACCCACATACAGATGTGTGTGTGTGTGTGTGTGTGTGTGTGTGTGTGTGTGTGTGTGATATGTGTGTGAGAGTGGTACACACAGAAACACAATTCTTCCAACTTGATTTATTTTGTAATGCTGGAGGTAGAAAGAAGGTTGTGACTATTCTAGACTATTCCTCGGATGTGGAACTGCAGCCCAGCCCCATCAGGCTGCAGAACACCCCCTGCCGGTGCCAGAAATCTTCAAGCTGTTTTCCCTTCTTCTCTTGGTGGTATATGACTGGTGAACATGGGTGCTACATGTGAACGGTAGGTGCAAGTCTATCTATCGTGGCAGCTGCTGGCTAGGCTCTTTATGGGTAGAGTGATGATAATGACTCTGAGGAGGATGGATTCTTCAGTTGGCTCCTTCAGCTGAGCCCCTGGACCTCCATCTTTAGCTCCTATTGAGCTAGGATGGGCACCAAGAGTCCCTCAAAGGCTGTGGGATGCCTACCTGTGTTCTCTCCACAGGTCCTCCCTCAAACCCTGCTGAAGGCCGACTGACTCTATGAGTGTGGCCAAGGCCCTGGGTTCTGCACTGACATACTCCCAGGAGACACTTCTGCTACAAGCTCTAGACCTTGCTTGGAGAGCCCCTCCAAGTGGCTTGCAGTATTCTTGGAGAAATTTGTTTGCACGTGGAGTGGAAAAACCCGCAGGCCTGGGTGTTTAGGCCACTTGATGACAACAGGCTTTCTTCTAAAACCCAAAATACGTAAAATGTTGTGTGCTGCTCATAGAGTCTTTGCTCCTCTGTTGGGGGTGGAAGTGGGGCAGTATCTTGAATGACAGACAGATCCCAGGCCCAGGTGGGTGGAGGCCAGAGGGCAAGTCCCTTCTCGTTGTTTTTCTGAGGCTAGGCATCTCAAAGGCTTGGCATGTGACAGGCACAATTGTGAGTGTGTGGCTTACAGAGTTGAGAATGAGGGATCCAGTGATGTTTGCTGTTTTATAGTTCCACCAGATAAGGTGTCCCAAGCCTTGACATCTTCCATATCCTGTCTTCAGTGTCAGCTAGCCTAGTGGTCACGTGGAAGTATAATTGTATTGTTAATTTTTATTATCTTGATGACCAGTGAAATTAGATGCCTTTTCCATGTGCTTTATCTTCTTTCATGAAATTTTGACTCAAAACTTTTGCCTATGTTTATGACTTCTCTTCATATTGAATCATACATGTTCTTTGAATATTTTTGTCAGGTATATGTATCATGAATAATTTTCCAGATCTTGCATTTGTGTGTGTGTTAGGACCCACACTCATGTCCTTGGCTTGCCTGGCAAGCACTTTACCTTTACGACCTGAACCATCTCCTTGCTTAGTGGTGCCTTTTGAAGAACGAAAGTTTAAATTTTGAGGAAGTCTAATTGGAAATTGCTGTTCCTTTATGCTTCATTCTTTTTGTGTCTTTATGCAGGAATGTCCAGGCTGGGGTGTGTAGCTCAGCGGAAGGGTGTTAGCATACCATGCACGAGCTCTTGAGTTCAACCACATCCCAAAAGCCACCAAATAAGAAAAAGAAAAATATTGCACACCAAGGTTGTGAAAAATTTCTCCTGTATTTTACTGTCTATTTGTTATCATTTTAGCTTTACTTTTAGGTCTATGGTCTGTATGTGTGTTTGTGTGGGGTGTGCATGTGTGTGTGGGGCTGCACTTACACATGAAGGCATGTGTGAAAGTGAGAGGAAAATATCAGGTATCTTCTTCAGTCACTTCTCCATCTTACAATTTTACTTATTAGTGTGTGTGTACGATGTGTGTGTATATTATGTGTGTGTGTACGATGTGTGTAGTCATGCACACCACAGCACTTGTGCAGAGGTCAGAGGACAGTTGGTTCTCTCCTCCCGCCTCAGTGTGGGTTGGGGGACTGCACGCATGTCATCAGGCTTATGCAGCAAGCTTTTTTATGCACTGTGGTATCTCACTGGTCTGTGTACCGTCATTTTCTTTCTTTCTTTTTTTTTTTTCAAATAAGGTTTCACTGTATCTGGAGCTTGGGACTTAGGCCGTCTGGCTGGTGAGCCCCTGAGATCTGCCTTTCCCTATCCCTAGTGTTGGAGTAACAGGTGTCACACTGTTGAGTAAATATTAATATCTATAGTTGGTACTTCTGGTTATTAGGTGACAGAGTTACCCCTTAGCCCACTTACAAATAATCACACAGATGCCTGGTGGATTTTATCAAGCCTTAGCCTGGATTGTGCAACCTTGGCCCATCTAAGCTAGCTTTTAATGCTATTCCCCAAATAAAATCCCAGTATATACATACGTCCCCTTGGGCTGTTGTTCTCCACGTGATACTGATGTTCCAGGTCACATGTAATGATATTCTTCTCTCTAACTTATAGCGGCATATCTTCTCCCCCCCCCCTTTAGTGGCTCCTGTCTCTCATGATCCTCTCTCAAAAGTTCCCCAACCTTTTCCCTGCCTTTTCTACCCAATCCAAGCTACAGCATTTATTCAATCAATCAACTTTAAATTAGGTAGAGCAAGGTTTAGACAACAAAGACAGGCATATGTCTGGGTGGCAACCAGATCCTGGGCCAGTAATTAGCAAAAAAATATAAGCAGCTTTCAGATAACCCCAGTAATTCCCCCTTTTTGTCTAGTAAAAAGGCTATTTTTAAAAAAGTATATACAGTAAGAACAATATGAAACAATCAGGAAAACCATATATAAAAGTTACATATGTATGTGTTTAGCATATTTGTATTGGACAACCTTGAAGAAAAAAATCATCTATCTTATCTTGGTGACTCCAAGAAGTTTCAAACCAAAATATTTTCATATCATATACTATATTTATAAAACTGAAGATTTTATTTGGATTTAAAAATATCTTTTAAGATCCTAAACCATTTAAGCTCAATTGAAAAAATTATATCTGTTATGTCTTCAACCCCACCAGAGACTAAAGAAGGGATAGTTATCTCAGTGAGTAGAAAGTACACGCAAGTAACTTCCAAAAAGGAAAACTGACAGTTTGGTGCCTAGACAGTCCCAAATATCTCTCGATACCATTGGTGCATCTCTTCAGCCTTCGGACCAAGCATATCTCATCACAGACTTAATTGTGTAGCAGGAAATAAGAAGGATTTTCCCACCCTGTCTTTGCAGAATCAGGCCATTGACTTAGCTGCATTTAAGTCCATAGATGGACTGTAATATATATAGTCCATATAGTCTGTTAAACATCATCTCCTGATAGAGATGTTTTCATGCTCATTGTCTCCTTCCAAGTCAAATGGGAGCTGTTAGGAGCTGACTGTCTTAAGTCAAAGAATTCTTTTTTTTTTAAAGATTTTATTTATTGTTCTGTATTGAAGTATGTATGCTTGCAGGCCAGAAGAGGGCACCAGATCTCATTACAGATGGTTGTGAGCCATCATGTGGTTGCTGGGAATTGAACTCAGGACCTCTGGAAGAGTAGTCAGTGCTCTTAACCTCTGAGCCATCTCTCCAGCCTTCAAAGACTTCTTTTTAAAGCAATCTTTTTTTTTTTTAAGATTTATTTATTTATTTTTATGTATGTGAGTGCTCTGTCTGCATGCACACCTGCAGCCAGAAGAGGGCATCAGATCACACTGTGGATGGTTGTGAGCCACCATGTGGTTTCTGGGAATTCAACTCAGGACCTTGGGAGAGCAGCCAGTGCTCTTAACTGTTGAGCCATCTTCAGCCCCAGAATTCTTAAAATAATAAAAACATCCTTAAATGCCATTTTCTGTATGCCTCTGAGGGTTTTTAAAGACATCTATTTATTTATAAATCTATCTATCTACTATGTAATGTATA
The DNA here is from genome assembly GCA_907164525.1 of Lophiomys imhausi. Lineage (NCBI taxonomy): Eukaryota > Metazoa > Chordata > Mammalia > Rodentia > Muridae > Lophiomys > Lophiomys imhausi. Next base: position 3,367,826 of record CAJQZJ010033039.1, on the reverse strand, counting down.
TTTTTAACCATTTACTATATGTTTAACCTAGGAAGCATATTTTTGTGATACATTAAGAGTAGTATTTGTCATGACCATGAGCCTGACTGGCCAACCCTCAACCTGTATTACCCAGTCCCCTAAATATATTGCAATAGCAACCCATAAAAGGATTGGAAGTAAACCTATACTTTTAAATAAGTTGTATAGGTACAATACCTTATATGACAGTTGAAATATACATATATGTGTCAAAATAACCTTAAATTGTGTCAATATATAAAATTCTATACGAATGAATCAAAAATTAACTTTATTTAGAGAATAGCTCTAAGTTTCAGAGCAGATTCAATCAATAATCCACACTTAAATCTTATCATTTCTATATTATATACCCATATTCCTCCTCTTTTTAACCTGAGTTTAAGTTCCTAACCTATTTTTAGACAATTAATAATGCATAATCATCCCTTTATAATAACAAATATCCATCAACCATAGAACAATCAAAACTCATCCACCGTTTCTTGGGAATGAGACATAGTTCCTCTGAAAATCTGCTTCCTGCTGATTTTGGGTGAAGAAAACCTGTTAGAGACCAGACTTAAAAACAAAACAAAACAAAACTGGTTAAACAATTTAATAGTAACATTTGTTGTTCAGTTTCTTAAATGTTGAAAATGCAGACATAAGTGAAGTCCTGTCTGGGACAGTGGAAGAAGGTTCTGATGGAACAGGAGCTAAGGGAGTTTTTGATGGTGGATCCTGTAGGATGTTGGGATGTGAGCTGTCTCTGTTCCATTGGTGTCTGGTTCATTTGTACTGAAAACATATAATTCCTCACAAGTAACATATAGTTCTGTAATTACAAGAATGCATGGGAGATGTAGGATGTACAGATCTATTAAGGACATTTTTTTTCTGCTCTTCATTTGAGCAGAAGAAAGACATTTGTCTTTCTTAAGCCAGTCTGTATTGTAAATAAATTGCAATAGCAATTTTTATCTATGCCATTTAAAGGAATGGCATGATAAGTTCTGAGGATTTTGTAGCTAAAATGTATTGGCCAAGTATAGCTGAAGTATCGGCTGGAGATATTTATATGTCCCAGTTGGTTTTAGAATTATTTTATATAGAGGGAATTAGTGTATACATTACCCAACTTGGTTTTTTTTAATTTTTCTTTTGTTTGTCTGTCTGTAGGATTTCAGGAGTTCCCCTGAACAAATCTGATCCTTGTGATTTTGGATGGAGTTCAAAGCCTTTTCTGATTTCCTGTTGACATAAAGATAGAGCATCTCCCAAAATAACATAGCCTTTGCCCAGCAGTCTGAAGTCATTATAGCTATAAGTTTATTAAAATTAGCAGTCCACATGTCTGCTATATTTTGATTTCCCCTAGAGGGGATAGATAAAACCATCATCATTATTACCATCTTAATTATTATTACATATATATGACTATATATAATTATTTTTAAGTTGAAAGTTCATCATAAGACTGTATGGAGTTTAAGTATTCTCCTCTACAGTTGACATAAATCTATTAATTGATTGAGAAAAGTTTTTTTCTGTGTAGCCTGAGCTGTTTGTAGATTAGGTTGGCCTCAAACTCACAAGGAAACTATCTGCCTCTGTCTTTGTCTCCCAAGTTTTGGGATCAAAGGCATGCATTGCTATTTTTTCTTTCCTTTTATCCTTTCCTTGGAGATTTAATTTCTATGTGGATGTATCTATCCTTATTGAGACAGGGTTTCTCTGTGTAGCCTGGGCTGTCTTGATTTGCTCCATAGAGCTCTGTAGATTAGATTGGCCTCAAACTCACAAGGAACCTGTTTTTTCCTTGTCTGTCAGGTTTTGGAATCAAGGTATGAATTTAATTCATTTAATTACCTTTATTAAACAACAATATTAATTGAACCATTCTGTATTAGTCTGAGTTCCAGTTCTCCCATAGGAGCCCCACACTTAAGGAGACTGGCTTGTGTCCATTTTCTCTTTATATAAATTTAAGATTGATGTATATTTATCCATTAGATCAATAAGGCCATTATTATTTATTACTAAGAAAAAACTTACATAGTACCTTCAAGGAAAAAATGTTGTTAGCAACCAGCCATATCAACAGGAGGTCCCACCCTGACTTCATTGTGTAGACCAGTCTGGTCTAGAATTCACACCTGTCTCTGTGTCTTGTGTGCTGGAATCAAAGGCGTGTTGTCACCACTGCCCTGCTCAAATATTTCACCTGAAACTCAAATAATAGTAACTTTGCAAACCAGAGAATAACAAATCTGAACAGCAGTGACATTCCAAATCTGTCCAAAATCCTCAAAAATCTTCCATATTTCAACAATGCCAAACCATAAAAAATTCTTTCTACTTCTTGATATAGGGAAAACCAAAGACATCTAAACAAAAATCAAGCAAAGAAACAAGAACATTCCAAGTCTTGGTCCAGATGTGCCGTCCCATGCTGCAAATAAATCTCTGTTCATCTTTCCCTGGAATTGAGTTGTGGCTGCATTGTATTGGTGGGCCTATCTCAGAAAGCAAGGACAAACACCCAGTAGTGAGGGAGCTCTGAACTCCAGCTGCCATCAATTTTGTATTTTCTATTGGGAAGAATCCTTTTCCTTCTTCCCTTATTGTCATTGCTTTCAATTTATCATTCTATCTGCAAGCTCCCTCCTTCTGTAAACCTGTCCTAGCCTGATCCCTCTCAAAAAGGGTACATAGAAACACAATTGTCAGTATTAAAATAATTTATATGCCAAGAGAAACAAACTCAAATGGGATCCAAATGTACTGAGACATAATAAATTCCTCCATTTTTAATCTAGGTGGTTAATTCTTCTCCCAAGCTCATCTAGAAGGCTGCTGGTTTTTAGTACACAGGGAGTGCCTTGGTTTTCCGCCTTTGCTGCAAGGCAGTAGCCTTTGTTAAGGGAGCTGCACCTTTGAAATGTATTTGGGTTTGGTTCACCATTCTTAGGCTAGGAAACCACCTTTTACTCGGGCCTTCTCAGGCTGTAAGCATGGATTCTGATTGCCATAAATTGTGTGTCATATGCTGAGTAAATATTAATATCTACAATTGATACTTATGGTTATTAGGGTGACAGAGTTATCCCTTATCCCACTTACGAATAATCACACAGACATCTGATGGATTTTAACAAGCCTTAGCCTGGATTGTGCAACCTTAGGCCATCTAAACCACGTGGAGAGATCTTCTTCCATCTAACCCATGGCATGTCTTCTCCTTCCTCTCTCTCTGGTACTTCCCCTTTCCATGATCCTTTCTTCTCCTAAATGCCTGCCAGCCTTTTCCCTGCCCATCTCTCTTCTACCCAATCCAGGCTGCAGCATTTATTCAACCAACCAACTTTAAATTAGATAGAGCATTAGACAACAAAGACAGGCATATATGTCTGGGTGGCAATGAGATCCTGGGGCTGGAAATTAGCAACAAAATACAAGCAGCTTTCAGATCACCCCAACGTTATACAGCTGTGCCTGGCTTTCGAAGATTTATGTTTATTTATGTGTATGTGTCTGTATGTGAGTGTGTGCCACATGTACAGGTACCTGTGAAGACCAGAGCAGGGTGTTGGAACACCTGGAGCTACGGTTGGAGGTACCTGGAGTGGTGGTGAGCCACGAATGTTGGAGCTGGATACCTCCAGTGCTCTGCAAGAGCCACAAGCACTCTCAAATGCTACGCCATCTCTCCAACTCCCATGCCTGGGTTTTACATGGGTGCTGGAGCCCTGACCTCAGGTCTTCATGCCTGCACAGCAAGCGACTTACTTACTAGGCCAGCTCCTCAGCCCCTTTGATGCACTTTGGGTTAATTTCAAGTTGCTTTTCAGCAATTTTGTGTGGTGTGAGGTTCGGCTTGATCTCTTATTTGTCCTCACAAGCAAATTTAGTTGCTTACCTGGGTGTTTGTCAGAATGACTGTGTTCCCTGTCAAATAACCTTGCTATGGTTATATTAGTGAATGCAATGTCTACCTCAAAGGCTTTTGTGTTGTAGTTGTGTCCCCAGCCCCTGGTGGTGCTTTGGGGAACTAGTGGGCTAGGGACTTTGACCTGGTATCCAGGGGTTGAACTCTACGGTGGACACTATCTTCGCACACTATCAAACTCAGCACATGGACCAGAGGCAGGCTGTGTCACCCCTCTGAGGCTCAACACCCCCAGGGGAGGGGCTCTGCCATTTCCCCATGGGTCCGAGGCTCAGGTCTTTCACATGTTGGCTCATGTTCACTTAGGCCTCACCACTCAGGCCTTTCTCTACTTCCCACAGACTTTCTTAGTACTTTCAATTTCGTTTTTAGAGCTAGTCTTACATAGCACAGAGGGGTCTATATGCTTGATTCTCCTGCCCCAAGGTCCTCAGTGGTGGGGTTATAACCATCAGGTCTAGTTTTTCTCTTCTCTCTCCCTCCTCCCCTTCCCGTCCTCCTCTCCCCCTCCCCGTCCCTCCCTCCCCCTCCTCCCCTCTCCTCTTCTTCCCCTCTCCTTCCTTCCCCCTCCTCTTCCTCCCCTCTCCTTCCTTTCCACCTTCCCCTCTCCCTTCTCCTCTCCTTTTCCTTCCCCCTCCCTCCTCCCCCCTCCTCCTCCTCTTCTTCCCTCCCAACTTCTCTCTCCCCTTCAAGTCTTTGATTCCAAAGTAACTTCATTTCACTCTCATAATGTGAGTTTCCTGTGACTCTCAGAGGGGGAAAATATTTTCCTTTTAACATTCCATTTAGGTAAGCAATCCCCTGACTCATTTTGGATTGTGTACCATCTGCAGATTACTGCATATATCTACTGTCTGTGTAATTGGAGATCCCAGGCTTGAGAAAGAGATCGATGATGATGATGGCCTCCATGCCCTCAACAAACACTGGCAACCATGCTCAAATGGAAAGATGGGAAAGCACAATCTTTTTTTTTCTGCAAAGGAATGGCACCGATGTGGGTTGCCTTGGCATGACCACATCCAATCACCCTGAAGCTCAAGCAGGGAAAGAGTCTGCTTGAGCTGCTTCATTCCAGAGCCCGAGCAAGCTCACGCTGGCAGCCATGGATAATAAGTCAGAGGAGCTCTTAAAAGGACAAGCAGGTTATATGAGGTGTTGACAGCAGGCTGCTGTCTAACATGTACGGAGCTGTAGACGGCAACAGAATGCAGTTGTCCACCCTGAGTGAAGTGGCAGAGAGAGAGCTCCCTCCTTTCCTTTCCCCCTTCCTAAGGAGACAGTCACTAGGAGCCAACTTTTATTCCGACTTTATTTTTACTTATGTGTATGCATATGTGGGGGGTGTGGGCCTCTGATCTAAAACTTAGTTGTAAGCAGTGTGAGCTGCCCAACATGGGTGCAAGGAACTGAACTTGGGTGCTCTGAAAGAGCATCAAGAGTGCTTTGCTGTTGAAACAAAGTCAGCCCCAGGAATTGATTTTGTTTCATTGCATGTCTTTGCTTTTGTGTTGACCTGCATTTATCCCCAGGAATGGAGTCATTTTCCTCACAAACACCATCATGGTGCATATACTTTGCCATCTTTTTTATTGCATGGAGCACTGGAGGTCCATCCAGGTTGTTTCTATGGACTGTGTTCTTTTCCCAGCACTGACAAAATGCCTGACAGAAGTAACTTAAAATTGTCTGGCTCACGGTTTCAGGGGACACAGTTTGTCATGGCCAGAAAGATCTGGTGGCTGGTGGAAACTCAGTCTCCAGGGGCAAGTGCCTGAAACGGCAGCTCTTTGCATCTTGGGTTCTTAAGCTGCTCAGCTCAGACGAGAAACAGAAGTAGGGTGAGGATACAGCCAGTTGGTAGGGTGCTTTCCTGGCATGCACAGTCCCACATCCCCAGCACTGCATAAAACTTGGCGGGGTGGTACATGCCTGTCACCTCAGTACTGGAGGAGTGGAGGCAGGAGGATCTGAAGTACAAGGCCATAGCAAGTTCAAGACCAACCTGGCCGCCTGAGACCTTGTCCCAGAAAACAAACAAACCTCCCTAAACAACATATAAAACCAGAAGTGGGCCAGATGTGCTAGCTCATACTTTTAATGCCAGCACTCAGGAGGCAGAGGCAAGTGAATCTCTGAGTTGGAGGCCAACCTGGACTACACAGAGGGTTCTAAGCCAGCCAGGGCTACATAGAGAGACCCGGTCTAAAACACAAAGAAAACAAGAAGCAGGTATCACCATCAAGACCCACCCTGAGCAATACACCTTTGTTAGCTGGGCTATTGGCACAGGAGGCTCCACAACCTCCCAAAACAGTGTACCAGCTGGGGACAACGTGGGGACCATTTCACATCCAAGCTAGAGCAGCAGCCCAGTCACATCACCTTCAGTCCTCGTTTATTCCTCATTTGTTGTTTCAAATCCACCAGGCTACCATAAGATTTAGTAATCCCCCGTTGCTGGCCACCTAGCTTCCTCCCATTTTTCTTCATCACAGAATTGCTGCTCTGCCATCTTGGCACATCTCCTGGAGCATATGGTGGGTTCTCAAGCACGGGAACCGGCTCAGTGCTTTCCTGAGGTGATTTTTCACTGGATTTTCATTAGCTGTAAGCATCAGTTCCCTCAGGGGCCCAGCTGCCTCTCCTCCACACCACAGGAGCAAGACTGACACCCGCTCTGACTTGTGTGGGGTGAGGACGCAGGCAGAAGCAACCAGCTCCACACTTTATGTGATAGCGTAGCCAAGGCTGGCGCGCACGCTAAGGCTTTAGGGTACTAGATGAAACCAAACAAATGCCTTGGGATCGTTTTAGAATAATGAACTTCGTAAGAAACAGCATGTGAGGGTTCATAATTCATTCCTTGACATACATTGCCACTTTTGACACGCTGCCTTGAATAATGGGTGGTGTGCGTCTACATAAAGGAAAGAACCATTTAATTTCATTCAGATTCACCAATATATACGATTTCAAAGTCTCAGATTTTTACCCATATCATTCAGGAAGTTTTCCCTACCTGCCTGTGTGTTTGTGTGCTGTGTATGTGTGTGGGCAAGGGTGGGTGTGGAGACCCAGGGCCCTGAAGCACTTCTTTCCTATTTACTGAGCCAGGGCCTCTAAACAAACCCTCAGCTTGCCAGTCTGGCCAATGGGTTTCTCTGCAGATAGCTGCCTATGTCTTCTGATGCGGAAGGTCTAGGTGGCAGACACCCACCCCTGCTCTGTGTTTAGGCCAGTTCTGGAGATCTTAACTCAGGTCTCACACTAATGCAGCAAGCATGCGACCACCAAGTATCTTTCCAGCCTGGGGACGTTACTTTCATAATTGCACACACCATGTTCTTCTAGGACTTGCATTTTAAGATCCCCGCTGTATAAATGACTCTCCGTCTTCTGCTCTCCCTGCCCCCCAATATACAGAATTTTTGCGGATCTGCACTTTCTGTGGGGCCATCATCCATCACATATTTATAGCTGCTCTGGATTAAAATTTAGAGTTTTCGAGCTGGGAAGCAGTACTATTGGTAAAAGTCAGGAGGCCTCACAGCTGCTTTCTCCAGCACCTCATGGACTGAGTATAGAGATGCAGCCCTATACTGGATTATAATCCCAGCTCTCAGTGGCAGGGGAGGTGCGGACAGGAGGACCAGAAATTCATGCTTGACTACATAGTGGATTTGAGGCCAGCCTGGGCTACATGAGACCATCTTAAAAACAAAACAAAACAAAACAATCTAGAGTGGAAAATCTACCTACGTGACTAAAGATGAAATGGGTGACAACATTCAAAGTGATTGTTTAAAACTGTCACCTCCTGTCATCCTCTCCAGTGCTTGGTGTGGGAGGTGATTATTCCCAGGTTGTTCTTAGCAACTTGAAAAGACAAAAGGATGGAAGGAAATAGAAGCAAAATGTCCTAGTGGGTTTATCAGAACCAAATTGCTCTTTTGCTTTTCCCACAGTAAGCTTTGAACGCTATGCAAGAAAGCCATGAGCATACAAGTAAAACTCAGATGTGAGAATGTCAAACACTGGCTTAGTGAGATGGCTCAGCAGGTAGAGTTGCTTGCTGCCGTAGAGCCAAAGTTTTGGGGTCTGGTTGTTCTACTTGCAGGGTTGCTTGGCCAAACTTTAGCCAGGCTCAGAAGCCTGGGAACTTGGAGAGGCCCAATCTTTAGGGCAACTTGTCCCAGGAACTGCCATGTATTACCTTCCTGAGTTTTGTTACCGGGAGGCAAAGTTCCCCAATTGGGCACAGTTGGTTCCCTGAGCAACAAAGAGAAAACAATACTACTCCCTTGAGTTTGAAAGTTCCCTAACTGTCACTAGGAGACTGTCATTAGGAGACCACATTCATTATCCTGGTATCAAGTCCCTCAACCTTTAGCCAGCACCAATCAATGTATAGATAGATATGCTAGCCAATCAAAGCTCCCACTGTTGCTTGATTCTGCCTCACAGAAATGTATAAAAACTTGATTAAACTTTGCTTAGGGTCATGCCTCCCTCACTGACCCCAGCACACTGGTAAATAAATCTCTTGTTTTTCCATTGTTCTCGAGTGTCCTGGTGATTCCTTGGTTGCCCCAAATTTAGGGGTCCGTATTCTTGGACCTAACACTGCCAAGTCTGATGACCTGAGTTTAGTTTCCAGAACACATGAAGGAAGGAGAGAATCAGTGCCTGAAAGATGTCCTCATAAGTGGGCTAAGGGATAACTACATTGCCCTAATAATCATATTAATCAATTATAAACATTAATATTTCATACAACACCTTTACCCTTTCATTGGGAATCAGCTGTCTACATGTCTGGTGTTTTGTGGTTCAGTTTTGTCCCATGATCTGTTTTTCTATCTTTTTTGCTTTAATGTACTTTTTAAGGTTTCTAAGGCTTGAAAGCAGGTAGTGTTTGTCTTGAATTTTGTTCTTGTTTTTCTTTTTCTTTTTTCCTACTTAAAAAATATTCTCTCTCTCTCTCTCTCCCCCCTCTCTCTCTCTCTGTGTGTGTGCACATATATGGAGTTCAGGTTCAAGTGTGGAGTTCAGAAGACAACTTTCAGGGATTTATTTTCTATGTCTACCATAAATGGAAAAAAAAATCCATTTATTTTCTATACCTACCTGGGTGGGTCCCAGGGTCAGAAATGGTAGAAAGAACTTTTACCCCTGAGCTATCTCATTATCCATTTGAGTGTGTGTGGGAGTGTGGTATGTGTGTATTTGTGTTCCTGTGTATTCATGTGTGTTTGTGTATGTGTATGTATATGTGTATAGTGTCTGTGTGGTGTTTGTTATTGATTTTGGGGGTAGCTAATACAATGTCTACATTCTGAGACTATCTTCCTATGATTTCTATTATTTAGACCATTTAATGACACTATGATTACAGGTGGGCTTAACCTTATCACCTTACTATGTCCCTTCTATTTCCTCACAGTTTAGAATATTTTTTAAAATGTTAGTACAATCCTTTTATGTTCAGTCCTTCTGTTCTCAGCTGTTTAGATGACCTAAGGAGTTTGTAGGCAGAAGCTGATCTTGCAGGCTTCACTGAGGTTCTGGCCGGGGCATTGTGTAGAGCTGAACGGTCCCAGCGACATTGGATTGCCGTGGTTGCAGGCCCCCGATGGAGACAGCTATTGAGGAAGTCTGCCAGGCTGAATCAACTGGGTCACTCGTCCTCCTTGGTGCCTGATTCTGCTCTCTGCTGAGGCAGTCACTGGTATGTCATTTCTTAGTTTTGGAAGCTGCAGGCCCTGCACTTCCTATATAAGCAGATATATTTATCCCTTTCAGGTCTCTGAGGTGGTTGAAGAATAGACAGTTAGAGTCTCATAGTTAAATTTTGAGTTGTCTAGGAATCAAGAGGGTGTTATAGATCTAAGAAGATACTCTTAAAAGTGTGTTGCTAGTTAGTATGAATGTTGAGTCAGATATAGACCTTTAAACTCATGGAGATGGTTAGATAGTAGAATGTTAAAGTCAGGGGCCAAATATGTATAAACTGGACTTTGGGAAGGTATACTGGGCCATTTAACTCTCATAAATGTGGCATATTTATATCTGTTGTTTTGTATAGTATTTACTGTTATAAGAGAAGGAACCATCTGTTAGACTGAAAGGGGAAACTGCTGGGGGGAAGAGGGTGGAAGGGCAGGATAGGAAGGGGGAATAGGGAAGGGTTTGTGACTGAGATGTAACTTGAAGAAAAAAAATAAAGTATTTAAAAAAAAGAATATTTTTTAAAATATTTATTACTTCAGGTTACATCTCCATCACAGTGTCCTCTTTCTACCCTCCCAGTCCCTCCCTTCCAACCTCTACCCACTATCCCTTCCATCCCACTCCTCTGGAGTGGAGGAGTGTCCCTACATAACAATCCCCAGCCCCAGTTCAGCAGTCATATGAGGGCCAAGAGCCTCCTCATACACTGGGGGCCTATAAGGCAGCACCCCACTAGGGCAAAGTGTCTCATTGGCAGGTAACAAAGTCTATGTCCATGTTCCCTTTGGTGCATTGGTTATAGTATAGTTATCCTATACTATATGGCTACAATCTGATTATAAATGAATAGATTCCATGTGCATCCTACTGAGTCTGGGTTAGCTCACTCAGGATGAACTTCTCTAGTTCCATCCATTTGGCTGAAAATTGCGTGATTTCATTGCTTCTGATAGCTGGGTAGTATTCCATTGTGTAGATGTACCACAGTTTTTAAATCCATTCTTCAGTTGAGGGACATTGGGTTGTTTCCAGTTTCTATCTATTACAAATAAGGCTGCTATGAACATAGATGAGGAAACTTCCTTGTGATTCGGTGAGGAGTCATTTGGATATATACCCAGAAGTGCAGTTTAAAATCTTTTTCTTTCTTCCTCCTCTGTCAGCTTTGGGTTATTGATTTTTTTTTTTTGATGTAGTCTCATGTAGCCCACACTAGCCTTGAACTCCCTATTTAGCTCAGGTTGACCTTAAGTTTTCTGAACTCCGGTCTTGCCTGCCACCTAAGGGATTACAGATATCTTCAACCACATCTTGTTTTTGTGGTGCTGGGGATGGAACCCAGAGCTTTGGCTGTGCAAGACGAACACTCAACCAAGGTTCTATCTTCTCTTTGGTTCATTAGCTACAACTCTTTTTCCTGTTAGCATAGCATTGCTGTGAGAGTCATTATATCCATCTCTAGCTTGTAGTTTTTGCTGTAATGATATTATAAACCAATTCAGAAAGAGTATAAACATGGAGTAGTGTTATGAGCCCCTCCCCTCCCCTGATTTGATGTTGTTTCTCTAATTTTTTTTTGTATTTTATAAATTCATTATTATTGTATAGTTGCCAATTATCTTTCTTAAAAACAAGGATTTTACATCTATTTTGTGTGTATATGTGCTGTATTCTAATGTGTGTGTTCATGTGGAGGCAAGAGAAGGCCTTGCTTTTGACCCAGGGTCAGGGACCCCTAATTAAAGATCTTATGAAGGACTCGGTTCACCCCCCAAAAAAAGTCTTAACTTCAGAGAATTACTAGGCTGACTCCATGGCAGGCATCTGCATTTCAGAAGTTACTGGAAAAGTCACAGACACAGACAGCCAAGCAAAGGCAGGCTGGCCATCTGGCTAAGAAAGATAAGGTTGCCAGCTTCTCAAGGTTGCAGGCTGCTGGATGAATACCCCTCTTGTCTTATGATAAAATCATGAATGTTGACTAAAGAACCTTTACTTGCACCTGAGTTTTTTAGTTTGGATGCTCCAATTATATTAAAAATTACCTAACCCTTCCTGGAATTTCCCTAAATACTTTTAAAAGGCCTGTGTGCCTTTGTCCTGGATCGACATTTTTACCTAAGTGGTGATCCCTGCATGCTAGATTTCTGCAGAATAAACACTCATTGTTGCCTGCATACTATTTGAGTCTGGGGTGATGTCGTCAGTGAGTTCTGGACCCTAACACTTTATCACTCTCTGCTCTATGCCCTTGAGACAGCGTCTCTTATAGAGTCTGGAGTTAGAATGAAAATCAGCAACCCTAGGCTGTTGTGTGACCTTATTCCTGGGGAGGTGCAAACAGAAATACTTAACCTAGATAAGTAACCAAAACAGACAAAAGTAGGAAACCACCCAAGTCCAACTTGGTGAATCAATGAGTTTTTTGGGGGGCTACTTATAAGAATATGGGTGAGGGATTAATTTACGGGGGTAGAAATGATGTGGAGATAATTTGGATTACCAAACGACCACCCCAGCAAGGGTGACAGATATGAAAGCTGGAAACTTGAAGTATACTGCAACAATGTGCTGGCAGCTTAACTGGTCTGAACATTTTCTAGGCAGCTCTGCTGGTTTCAGTATATCTCAGCAGAGTTTACTGTTTCTATACCCTTGGAGAAGGAAAGGCCAAGTGAATCTGGTCAGTTTCAGGGACTTCCTGAAGCCATTGAGTTGCTTACTTCTTGAGCTTAATGAGCCTTGCTGAAGGATGGAATGTTTAACTTCTCTTTAGAGCATCCTGAATCTCAAAGAGCTTCCCTCCAAGATGAAAAGTTTTATCTCAGAAAAAATTGCTACAAAAGCACAGGCTTGTGGTGGTGTGGATGAGAATGGCCCCCAAAGGCCATGGACTAGCCCTCTGAAACTCCAAGCAAGCCCCCAGTTAAATTCCTCCTTTTGTAAATTGTCTTGGTCATGTTGTTTCATCACAGTAATATAACAGTAATTAAGACAGAACTTTGTACCAGGAGTGGGGTACTGCTCTGACAGGCCTGACCATGCTGATGTTTGGAGAAATATGGAAGACTTTGGGGCTTTGTACTAGAAAAGTGGTTAAATGCTATAAGTGGTCTTAATGGGCCATCCTGGAAGGAACATGGAAGATGGAAGTGCTGATGGTGCTGAGGTTTCATGCCTTTTAGACTGAAGAAATCCCCCAAGCTTATTCCTTTCATAGGTTTCAGTATTAGCATTTTTCTTTTTAAAATTAGTACAGGTATTTTATTGTACAAAATAATGAGTTTAATATGACATTTTCGGTCATGTATGCTATGAATACTTTTTTTTTTTTTTACTTGTCCCACATTTCCTTCTCCTGTCCCCTTTCCCACTGGTTCAGAGACTCTCTCTTTCCAAGTAAATCCCCTTCTGCTTTGAACTTTTTAAAGTTTGTTTCTTTTTCTTTGAGACAAGGTTTCTCTGTGTATACCTGGCTGTCCTGGATTCATGTTGTAGACCAGACTAGCCCTGAACTTAGAGATCCACCTGCCTCTGCCTCCCTAGTGCTGGGTCAAGAGTCAATTCTTTCCTTCCCCATGTGAGTCCTGGGGATGAAACTCAAGTCATGGCAGGTGGCTTCACCACAGGTCTTCCCATTGACAGTGAGCCTCTCCAGCTCATAAAAATTACTGTTTACAGTTTGCTTTTGGAGACACAAGCATGTACTTCTGATGTTTCCTGCCTTTTCTTGCTTGCTGTAGTTTCCCATCCTTTTACTTTCAATGTGTCCTTGCCAATGAGATGTGGCTCTGGTAGAGAAGAAAGTTAAATCTTGTAGGGTTTTTTTAATATTTAAAATTGTGTTTGTATGGGTGTGTGTGCCATCACACGTGTGGAGGTCAGAGGACAACTTGTGGGAGTTGGTTCTCTTTTTCCACCATGTGGGTCCTGGGGACTGAACTCAGGTTGCCAGCCTTGGAAGCAAGTGAACCATATGACTGGTTACTAGCTTTTTAAAAATTATATTTATTTTTTCATTCATTCATTCATTCATTCATTCATTCATCCATTCATTCAGTGTATGTGAGATTGAGCAGGTATAAAAGACACTGAAGACTAAGGTTGAGATGAACCTCGTTATTGACATAGTTCACTGAGCTATAATCAATTGTATTTGCAAACAATGAAGTTTTAAACTTACATTTATTTTGTGAATGTGTGTGCACATATACTGCCAAAGCATGTGGAAGTCAGAGGCCAGCTTGTGGGAATTGCTTCTCTCTTCCACCCTTGAGTCCTGAGGAATCAAACTTAAATTGTCAACCCTGGCAGCACTGGGCAGTCCTGCCTAATGAAACCTATAAAGCCTCAGTAGCCAGTCTAGATTAAAAGACCCTTCTTTCTGGGCATGGTGGTGCATACATTTGATTTCAGCACTCGGGTGGCAGAGGCTCGTGGATCTCCATGAGTTAGAGGCCAGTTTGCTAATAGTAAGAGCTACTGTCCACTGATGGCTACTGAAGGACTTATGACATGCATATTCATCAAATAGGGCCTTCAGTAGTTGAGGAATTCAGCAAGATGCTTCTTTTTCCCATTTTTTTTTGTGCTAATTTTCTTGTGACATAAATGAACAGAAAAGCCAGGATGTGATGACTAGGTTTCTGAGTCATGTGAATATTCAAATTGGCATCCAGCAGAACAATCAGGAACTGATGGCACCCCAGCTGGCCTGGAACCCCAGCTACTCAGGAGGTTGAGACAAGACTGCAAGTTCAAGGCCAGCCTGGGACACAGAGTTCAAGGCCAGTCAGATAAATTCAGTGAGACCTGTCTCAAAACAAGAATGGCTGGGATGTAGCTCAGCTGGTAGGGTGCTTGCCTAGCATCCCCAGTATTGCATACCTTGGCTGCAGTGATGTACGGCTGTACTCTTGGCACTTGGGAGGTAAACCTAGGAGAACTGGATTAAATGTGACTACTTGAGGGAGACAGTGTGAGGAAATGGGAGGGAAAGAGAGGGGGAAGGGGAGAGAGACACTCAGAGACAGAGAGGCAGAGGGAGAAAGGCAAGCACACAGAGAGAACTGGGTGTGGGGGTGTTTGGCAGGAGCAGCTGCTACTGTAGGAGGGGTAAGAAGGGAAACCCCAGGATTATGGGACCAGATGAAATTGTTAATGACATCTGGTGTCCAGCCATCATGATGAGCCTTCTCCATCCTGTGATGCTGGGTTATGATGTGGCCTAGCCATCATGATGAGCCTTCTCTATCCTGTGATGCTGGGTTATGATGTGGCCTAGCCATCATGATGAGCCTTCTCCATCCTGTGATGCTGGGTTATGATGTGGCCTAGCCATCATGATGAGCCTTCTCCATCCTGTGATGCTGGG